>OY755215.1:12246037-12774849 GCA_963576765.1 Draba incana
CCTCCATTTCAATATCTTCCCCATCCTCATTGGATTCATCCCCATCACATGATTTGAATTCATCCTCACTATCTCCTTCCCCTTTCCCTTCTCCTTCTCCTTCTCCTTCTCATTCTCCTTCTCCTTATTCTGACCCTCTCCATCACCTCCTCTACTCTCATTTGCCTTCTCTAAACCCTCTTCATCACCTGCTATACTCTCCTTCTCCTTATCCTTCTCTAAATCCTCTCTACCAACGGTAACACCAACAGGTGTACCACCAGATGTACCACCACCGTACCATGATCTATGACACTCTTCATCATAACCAAAATCACTCCCATACTTCTGTGATTTAACCAATGATTCCACAACCTTGAGCCTTGTATCCTGGCCTCCAAGCAATTCAAAGATTTTCTTAAGACCCGATTCAACAGTTTTAGTCAAGCTTACCATGTTATTTTTTTATTTCGAACAACTGTTTCCCTTGTGATTCCACTTCCGCAGACACCTTAGCAACCTCATCAGCAGCCTCATTCACACCCACATTCGCATCCTCAGCCTCATTCGCAGCCTCGTTCGCACCTGCACCCACATTCGCAGCCTCAGCCTCTCTTAGAGGAATCACATCAAGGTTGTATAACCTTTCAAAACAAATCGGCCTACGCTCTCTCAACAAAGGTTTGATCCAACTGTTAAGAATGGGGTCATGGACGTCTACGTCATCCTCTTGACTATCAAATATACGGTGAAAAAGAGGTCTCTCATGATCTTCGGTATGCATAACACTTTGTATATTCTGTAAAGAAAAGAAACAAATACAAAACCAAAATAAGATTACAATACAATAACAACATCAACAAAAAAAATTGGTATTACTAACCTTAGTAGTCCCTAGTGTTTCGTATAACTCAGACAGTGGAAAAACGGTCATAGAACACTTTGCAAACTTTGAATTATACATCCTTGGGCAGTCAGGGGCTACTCCTCTAATTTGTTCTCTGTATCTGCTTTTCAACCCTGGAATTGCCTCAAATGCTAGAACATACATATAAGGACATAAAAACATCATTATTTTAGAACCTAATAATGTCTACAAAAATGTTTCAATAATGCATAAATCATTTTACCTGCAAAGGAATATTGAAAGCTGGAAAACACCAGCCATCTTTCTCAATGGCACTTCCGAAATTATTAAACAAATTGCGCAATTGACTTAGAGTGTCATCATACGAAAACCGTCCCCATGGAAAAGTCTTGCACAACTCGAGATCACTACAAGCTCTAAGGAAGAAAGGATTAACAGAAGGTGCTCCTTCTCCTCTCCTTGTCTTTCCAGAAATCACACTATATAAGAAGTACAAGACAACCATACGCAACCTTTTTTCAGAAGTTATACCCTCCACACCCTTCATCTCCAAGAACATCTTCTTCACATCTGCATAGGTTATGGTTGTCCCACAACCAAATTGCTCTCCCACAAAGTCTGTACTGCCTAATCTTTGCCATTGAAGTGGATAATTGTGATAGTATAAACCAGAGATGAGTTCGTGTTCTCTGATAGAATATCGGATCGGAACACCATTCACAATAAATCAAGCTTGCCTTCTTGATGCTAGATTAGCCGTATGAAGAATGAGCATCCACATGCCCTGGACCTTATTCTTTGTCTCTAAATGCATGTGGAATAAATGCTTGAATTGCGGGTGATTATGAAACCATCTCTTCTCTCTAGTTGTTAGAATGTCATTGATAGCCTCCACTGCCTCCTTGACGAAACACCTTGATTGGATCTTTATTTGCCTTGTATAGTGGGTGTGTTGGAAGTGCATAGATTTAGGTTCTAATGGAATGTCATCCTCAAAGGGATCCTCAAACATATCCTGCAATCATACAACAAATTTCTTGAAATTGGATCCTTATTTTTCTGTATAGTAATACCTAGTAATGTCTAGTAATTCCTACAGTTTCCATACACTATAGTAATACCTAGTAATCTGTAGTAATACCAAATTATTTTGGTTCCAATTCACAGAGTTTTGAATCACATACCATTAGATCCTCTGAATCAGAACCATGATTTTCTTCTTCTTCTTCGTGACCATCATTTGTGTTATCTTCTTCTTCGTCAACCCCTTCTTCTTCAGTACCTTCTTCTTCTTCATCTTCGCCGGTTTCTTCTCCAAGACTGATTTCTTCTTCATCATTTCCGGCGGCTTCTTTTGAACTCCCACCGTGTTCAAACACGGACGGAACAATTGGAGGTTCCGCAACAATTAGAGGTTCCGCAGCAGTTGGTGCATCCGCAATTGGATCTATATCCTTCAGTCCATATTGCGGATATTTCGTACGCGCCCTCTTCCGTGATGGTGCCATTTCTGGGTTAAAAAAACGGAATTTAGTTTCCACATCGACGAAACACCCTAATCAAATTCAAATCAAACTCAAATCGAGAATAAGATTACGGAATTTGAACAAACCTTGTTCCAATTACTCGAAGATCTTTGTTTCGGTTGTCCGAGTAATCCCTTCGAAGATCTTGTGTTTTTGTTTCAAAACCTCCGCGAATTTCCGACTTAATCGACGAGAATTGAAAAAAAAACCGTCAAAGGAAGTTGGGCGGTTTTAACCCGATTTAAGGAGGATCCGGTATTGATATGGGTCGGATCCACGTTGGTTGAGTCATAAATATGTTAATAAGGATAGGTTTTTCTGTAATTTACTTCTTTTTCGATTAAAATTAAATAAAAAAATAAACTGATTAATGCCTATGACATTTGTGATTTCATCCGAGGCATTTGTGGCATATAAGATTTTGATTCAATTCATTTCCTTCCTTCCAATTTCAACGATCTTAAACCGACCCGGTTCCGGTTAAGTGTTCGCAAGTCTTTTTGTTTGCCTTTTTTTACCGGTTTTATTACAAAAAAGAAAGGGATCGAATTTACCGTTTATTTAGTAACTATTATTGAGTGATATGCCTGACAACTACTTCGTAGCTCAATGGATGGATAGTGTTTCTTAATGCTTTCCATCCTGTGGGTTCGAGTAGCGAGTCACACAGGGTGTTGGTTATGGGTTGATGATGATGATGATGATGATGCATAAAAACTAATTACATGACCATATGAGGTATTCTTAAATACCTTTTTAAAAAAAAAAATCCCAGTTACATAAATAATAATTTAGTAGATGATGAGATTTCTTTGTTTAACTTAGGAATTGAGCGAACGAGAAGCTGATGTTGAATCGCCATGGAGAATTCACTGATTTAGAGAGACGGATCTGAGTTTTTCTTCTTCTTCTTCTCCTTTTAATCGCGAGAGATCTGGATTTGGTGCGATGGGTTACGGATTGGTAATCTACGAAGGCTTTGTGGTGATGGCATCACTGTGTCTCTTAGGATGGGCAGGTCTATGGTTCCTTAACCGGCGACTATACAAGGAGTACGAAGAGAAGCGAGCTTTGGTTCAAATCATTTTCAGCATCGTCTTCGCCTTCTCTTGTAACCTTTTGCAGCTCGTTCTCTTCGAGATCATACCTGTTCTCTCTAGAGAGTAAGTTTTCAATTCAACTCTTTACTTTTCAAATTAGGCAATTTTTATTTAGTTTAAGCCATTGGATCAATCTTTTTCCCTTATTTTTGCAGGGCAAGGATGGTAAACTGGAAGGTGGATCTTTTTTGTTTGATACTGCTTCTGGTTTTCATGTTGCCTTATTATCATTGCTATTTGATGCTTCGCAATAGTGGTAAGTAAGCCTTATTTCATCTCTGCATTTTCTTTTATTTCATTACAATTTGTTAATGTGTCATTTCAGGTGTAAGAAGAGAGCGTGCCTCTGCGGGGGCATTGTTATTCTTGACGGCATTCCTTTACGCTTTCTGGCGTATGGGTGTTCATTTTCCTATGCCTTCACAAGATAAAGGTTTCACTGTTATCTCCCCTCTTGTATTAGCACTGGTTTGTTATGTTGCTAGTTGGTATTCATTTTACTGTACTAGTTTCTGCCCCATTTATCACTTGCTGTAAACTTCTGAATGGTTAGTAATTAAAATAAACTTTCAGAACTAAGCTTGCTATTAGTGTTAGACCTATTTTGTGTATAAATGAATATGGCAGTGTAGAATGACCATGTTATCATTAATTTTTGAGCTAGTGTTTTGATATTCTTAAAACAGGATTTAATCCATTGTGAATATCAATTAAACGATTTAGATGGTTGACTGTTGAGTATTATTGTAATCACTGTAAGCAGCCATTATGTTGGCATATTTATTCATTGTTATAAAACACCATGGAATTCTGAATATGTTGTTAGAGGGTACTTTGTTCGCCATGAAACGATAGTGAGAGCTAAATTACCGTCTAATGTTACCTGAGTGGAACATTATGAATACTTATTATCTTTTTGTTGAACTTCTTGACTTAAAGATCCTATTTCTTCGAAGGTTTCTTTTCCATGCCTCAGCTGGTCAGTCGAATTGGGGTCATTGGCGTGACCTTAATGGCTGTCTTATCAGGATTTGGAGCTGTAAATTTGCCCTACAGCTACATATCCCTCTTCATTAGGTACTGTTATTCAACTCGTTCGTAAAGCTGCTATAGTCTTTGTTTTTTCTTAACAAGGATTAATTTAACTTCCCCACCTAGCCACTTTAGGCTAGGTGGGGAAGTTATAGTAACCTTTCTGTACTTTATATCTGGAGTACAAAAGTCAGATTTTGAAATAGAAGTCACAAAATTCCTTTTTTTGTAGTCATATTTAACCACCAATTGAGTGTTTTCCTTTAGTGGGACCATCTAATGGGCTGAATAATAAAGCGTAAAAAAGTAGCACTGCATGTATATACTGACACCTGCATGTCCATTGATCGCGAATAAGTAGCACTGCATGGGCTGAATTATAAAGCAGTTGCTAAGAAACTGCACAACATGGGAACTTGTATTCCGTTTTTGATCGCGAATGAAACAAATAGTGTTTTGGATGTTCAGTTGGGATATGTTTAGGAGATATCTCCAGAGCCTTGTCATTTCTGTGATGTATGTTGGTCTGTACTGATAGAGAATCCACTGGGTTGGCTTTATATAGAAGACATTGCTTTCTAACACCACTTTTGTTCTTCTGTCTCATGTAGGGAGATCGAAGAAGCAGATATAATATCTTTGGAAAGGCAATTGATGCAGTCAACTGAGACGTGCATAGCAAAGAAGAAGAAAATTATTTTGTGTCAATTAGAGGTGGAACGAAATCAAGGGTCAGAAGAGGTTTGTTTTCATTTTATCCTCTAGTATACTTTATATGATTATACGGTCTAGTTTCAGACACTTTACCTTTCTGTTCATGTGCCATAGTTCTTATTAAATTTTATGAACGAAGACTGTTTCATACTTATGTGTAGAAATGCTCATTATACTTTAAAAAGATTCTATACCGACACCTTTCTTGGCATTAGTTAGTAAGTGACGAGAGAGAGGATTTTTTGTAATTAAAATAGACTGATACAAGAATTGCACTATAAAAGGAACCAATACAATGGACTACTAATTTAAGACAGGAGAGATTTTTTTCCATCTTGAGGAAACAAGATTTTTTTTTCCGTCTTGACGAAACAATCCATGGTCTTGGTTCCTTTCTCAGTTGCACGTGCTTTTTTTTAGTGGTACCTGATTCTTGTTTGTTAGTTTTGTTGCTCTATCTCAAACTGCTATGATTAACATGATTCATGCTCTGCTATCCAATTTATTTTTCCTTCAAACAATAATCTGATGAGTTTGGGAGGCAATCATCTGATGCTAACTGTTTTTTTCCCAGAATCAGAAAGGTAACTCTTTCTTTAGAAGAATTGTTGGGACTGTTGTGCGGTCGGTTCAAGATGATCAAAAGGAGCAAGGTCAGTTTATGTGTTTTGGTTTTTAGTGTTAGATGTGCCGCACACACCTTTTTTGTTTTGCCTAGAGACTGAAATGAGGATACTCTGGATTCTTTATTTTTAGACGATTATTAGCGTAAAAACGGATATATGATTATCTCCCCCCCCCCAACCCAATGATTTGATGATAATTTTTCCTTGAGAAGACATTAAAATAATGGAGGCGGAGGTGGAAGGCTTAGAAGAGCTGTCAAAACAGTTATTTTTGGAAATATATGAGCTCCGTCAAGCAAAGGTTAGCTTTCAACTGCGTTTGTTTTGAATCACTACAGAATTCTGTTCACTGATGGTGGTGACATCTTACTTGGGTTGAGTTTTCTATTCTTAAGATTAATGCTTCTGATGGTCTTCTTTGGTGGAAATATATTGAAAGCATTTGCTCTGCCTTCATCCCAATTTCAGGATGCTGCTGCTTTTTCTAGAACTTGGAGGGGTCATGTGCAGAACTTACTTGGTTATGCATGTTCAGTTTATTGTGTGTATAAAATGTTGAAGGTAATTTTCCGTATTTCTCTAAGGAGTTTATAGCTTTTCATATTTTAGCTCTATCCTATCCTTGTATCAATTGCATGAGAATTTTAAACTGTTTCACATGGGTATGAAAATAGCCCTTGTGATCAATGCTGGTTTCGTTAATAGATATTTGAGTCATGGATCAAATTCAAGAAATTGCCTTATTTTTCTGAGTTGTTTATTCTTTTTGAAAACAATGTCAGTATTCATTTGGGTAACTTTTAGGTTTGAATGGTATCATTTTTACAGGATTGGAAAATAGATGACTGAATCATTCCTCAGTGATACTCCATAATCTTGCCATTTTGTTAGAATGATTTTTGCAGTAGAATAATTTTCTCTCTAATCATCACTTTCTTTTTGTAACTAAAAAGAACGCCCCTTTTCAAAATTTAAGAACATTCATACATGTATGATATATTCATACGCCCAAAACTTCCATCCATTCTTTTAATAATTCCTGGTATTCTGTCCTTATTTCTGTTCCTCTCTTTGTTACCCTTCAAAGCCTTAATTTTGGGGAGATCAGTTGATGATCACATTTGGACAGTTCTTACTGATAGTTCATCTAGCTATCTCTCTGTGAAACCCTTTATGTTGTCTGGTTCGGACATAGTTTTTCTCAGGACACATATGCATTACTAGATAAATTTTTTTCCACGTCCCTTTATTCTTTTTCCTATTGTAAATCTGAACAAGTAACATTAGTTTCTCCAATTTTTGTTTGTATTGTTTTTGCAGTCTCTACAAAGTGTTGTCTTCAAGGAGGTACCCACATGCGTCCATTTGTTTTGTGTTCAATTATCCATTATTACCGTCCTTTAATGTATCATTATGTGTGTCTTTTACTACTTGAAATTGATAGTAATCAGTTTGTTTACAGGCCGGTACAAAAGATCCTGTCACGATGACAATCAGCATATTCTTGCGGTGGTTTGACATAGGAGTAGATGCTGCATTGCTCTCACAGGTTTGCATTACTTTCTATCTCTGATACTAGAGCAATTAAGCTAAAGATATCTGATCTGGACATTTCTTCTTCTTTACAATGTTTTTCTTCCCCGATTGGAAATCCGAAAGCATTTCTCTAACACTTTTTATAACTCAGTTTCTGTGCGCCTTTGATGGATGCAAGCTTAGCTGGTTCAACAGATCATAGCTTTCTTAGGGCCTAGTTATATGGCCTGACTATTTATTATTAGAATGTGAAATATATGCTGGCTTTCCGAATTCTCTGCATCTGGTTTGCTGGATTGTGCAACTTTGCTCTAATTATGTTTCTTTCTTTCTTGTTTGCAGTACATTTCCCTGTTGTTTATTGGGATGTTGATTGTGATTTCTGTGAGGGGATTCTTGACAAATTTGATGAAGGTGAATTATAATTCTAGTTTCTCGTTTGTTTTCAATTGTGTGTCTCTATACTGTCATCTATGCAACCAAGACACTTCCGGATCCTTCGAAATTGTGGAAAAACACATACAAATGATTATCTTATCTCCCCACTATTTAATCAAGAAAATTCTTAGAGGCAATTATTTTTCATAGTAGTTAAACTGGTGATCACTGTCCCAGGTAATAGTCACATATTAGTTTGAGCAAAACAAAATTAGTGGACATAGAGTGATTTAGTTGCATTTATATTGTCATGAATTAGATTTATGAAAAATCCCTTTTCATTTGAAATATAACTAAGGATACTCTGGATTTCCTGAGTTTGAATGCTGTAGTTTCGGTTAATGAGTTTGAGTTTGTGTATGGTACAGTTTTTCTTTGCAGTCTCGAGAGTGGGAAGTGGGTCTTCAAGCAATGTTGTGCTTTTCCTATCCGAGATCATGGGGATGTACTTTTTGTCTTCCATCCTTCTTATCAGAAAAAGCTTGAGAAATGAGTACAGGTACGCAGAATTCTGATTCTGAGGAATATAATAATACCTAATATATATATCCTTAATAAGTAATTAAGTAATCAAAGTTGTTGCTGGCTTGTCTTGGTTAGAGTTTTAGTGTCATTGTGTCTACGGTCCAAGTCTAATCATATTCTCTTGGACTTAAAATATAGAAAGAAACGTTAAGCTAATAATACATTACTCCATATTTACTGTGTTTAAAAGACCTGGAACTGGAATCTGAAGCTTTATTGGTGTATTTTGGCAGGGGAATCATAACGGATGTATTGGGTGGAGATATTCAGTTTGATTTCTATCATCGATGGTTCGATGCAATTTTTGTGGCCAGCGCTTTTCTTTCTCTCCTTTTGCTTTCTGCACACTACACTTCTCGTCAATCTGATAAGCACGCTATTGAGTAAGTTCCGTTTTAAGTTCTGGTGCCTGAAAGAGATCTATTATTATTTGGCCTACACCAAAACATAAAACCAATTTACTAGTAGCAATGGTTGCTTAATGTATAGCTTACTGTTGGCTGTTTGTGATTATTTTTGACACTTCTGAGGAAGATAATGTTTATTTGAGAATTTTCTTTGTACATTGTTCCTTCTGAGGGAGTGATGATACTATTATTAACTTGTCGACAAGATCTTCGATCTTGTAAATTTGAAGTCTTTAGTGCAGAAGCATTCTTGAAGTAGCTTCTGAACATATCTTCATAAGCAGAATCAATCAATTCTTCTATAATTGGATTCAACTTTCATCTTTTGACATGTTTAATTGTAAATTATCATTCATTATATTTTGTTTGATTATCATTCATTTTTTTTTTTTAATATCGATCGATTCTTAACTTGGTGATTGCCAGAGTTTTTTTTTTCCAGCATTTGCAACTAGTGCATTTAATAGGCCCCTATAAAACTAGGAATACAAATAGGATTTGTTAATTTAAAATAAAAATAGAATACAAATATGACCAAACCTCGTAGTCTTCCAGACCCGAAACCAAAACATGTAATATTAATCTCAAAACATGTAATATGAATGACCTAAAAAAGATATTGGCAATTTAAGGTGTCAAATAACTAATGAATGACTATAATTTAACTAGACAAAAACCAAATTAGTAAAGTAAACGATCAAAAGTAAAGATCATTATCTCAAAATTGGATCTTCATTTTCTTTTTCCAATGCCTAAATTTATGCAACGAAGTCATAGGTATTGAATCTACTACTTAATTATGATCAATTAAATCAAAGCACGAGTCGGTGCATTTGTTTGGTTATATTTTGATTTTGTTTTGCATATATATGTTATTTATGGGTTGCTCGGGAAAAAATTCCAACTATTTCAAAAATAAGAAACTATTAAATTTGAAGTAGAAAAATACATGTTTATTTGTTTTCTTCCACATGAATATTCATCTCCCATCAATTAATAAGATTGTAAGTCAGTTAATACATAAAAATATCCATAAAAATTAGCAGTTAGTTGGTTTTAGTACTTGGTCTAGCAGCTTTCATTTTTTTCCTGATCATTATGAAAATTATGTGTTCCTATAGGTTGAACACAGTGCCTGAAACGAAATTAAGCGTTTTAGACGTACGGGGTGGGAATGATCGGAATGAAGAAGAGGTAATTCCATTGTTTGTGCAACATGATCCCTTTCCAGAGGATGATCCCATTCTAGATGATCACTGTGCATGTTTTAGGTCTTGTTCAAATACAAGATTTGTCTAGCCACTGAAAACTATGACGAGTCTTCATTGGCTAATACAATGTGTGGATACGCATACCACCTACATTGTATCACCCAATGACACTCCAACCCGTAGAAATCCTTTAGGGTAGTACAAAAAATGTATTGTACTGCCATTTGTCACCGTAATGTAATGTATATTCATTTTAAACATAACAATTGTTAGGAAAAATTAATTCATGTGTTGACTTATCATAAAAGTCAACAGGTACCTACATATCATAAAAGTCAACAGGTACATATGTATCATAAAAGTCAACAGGTACCTAAGCCCAAGTGGCATAGGTCCAAATGATACAGGCCCTATTGGCGTAGGTCCAAACGTCCTACCTCCGAATCTCCTAGAATATGCGACCTCTGAATCCTACGGGATTAGATACCTCCGAATCTTACGAGATATATACGAACTTCTAATTAATGATAGGTCCGAATCTTAGAAGGTAACTACAAAACCGACCTATGAACCGACCTATGGGCTGACCTAAGGTTTAAAAGAACTCTATAAAAGGAGAGCTCCCAAGGGAGTAGAGAACATCGAAAACACAGCTAAAACCCTAGCAAAATGCCCTCTCGCCGCTTTCAAACACAAGCTACGAGAGACCTACGAAGCTCTGAAACTTGCTAATCAGACCTTCAAAGATACCTTCAAAGATACCTATGAAGCTCTGATTCACGCTAATCAGACGTTCGAGGATACCTCTGCAAAGCTCCGATACCTGCTAATCGGACCTTTGGAGATACCTACGAATCGCAATACCTCTGAAGATCTTCTCGAAGCAATCACTTTACGCTTTCAGCTTATTATAGCTACGAGTTGTATTGTTTTAAGATCAATCATCAATAAAGATACCTTTCTTTTGTCATTCCATAGAACTATTCGAACGTGTTAAATTTATCCCAAACAGTTTGGCGTTAGAAGAAGGGGATAGTTTAAATACGTGAGATATGACGACCGATGGTGAACGTGATACCTCTGGAAGTGAAGAAACACAAGATCCTCTTGCTCAACTTGAGATCCTCACCACTCAGATGAAACAGAGTGAAGAGCGACTTAAGCTACTCGAGGCAGAGAACGCTACCTTAAGGTCTGAAAACGCTGCTTTTGTTGCCTCAGACAGAGACACCGAAGCTGAAGCTCGAGAGCGTTACATGAGACGTGTTGATCCAATGCGACCTCTCGATGGTGATACACCTGCCACAGATGCTGGGAGGACACATGTTGTTCAACATGGACCTCGTCCTAACGGCGCAACAACAGTTGTGGTACCTGACAACATGGACCTCATTTTCAAACGTATCGCAGAGATGGAAGCAATGCTTAAGCGGCTACCAGGCGTAGCACCACCAATAAGGAAGAGCGCTCTTAACTGCTATGCAGATACTCTGTTCACGGACGAGATCGCACTTGTGGAGATGCCTAAGAGGTTCACAATCCCTACAATGATGATGTACGACAGAACAACAGATCATGACAATCACATCGCACAATACAAGCAAAGGATGTTCACTACTGCGATCGTGAGAGAATACCGTGAAGCTAGCATGTGCAAGGGATTCGGTTCGAGTCTCACGCTACCAGCCCTCCAATGGTTTACGAACCTACCAAACGCTTCTATCAATTCGTTTGCTTCGCTGACCGATCGCTTTGTCGAACAATTCACAAGTAGCAGAAACCATGAAAGGACGTCTGATGATCTCTACGAGGTGATACAAGAAAGTGGAGAGACACTTAGAAGCTACGTTGGACGATTCAACAAAGAGAAAGTGTCCATTCCAAGCTGTGTCACAACTACAACCATCTCAGCCTTCAAGCGAGGTCTGCTCCCAGATGGTGATCTATACATAGAGCTAACAAAATACCAGTGCAAGACAATGGAAGACGTACTTTCTAGAGCAAGGTCGCATATAGAGTGGGAAGAAGATCTTGGTTATCGTCATCGATGCTCTCCTCGGTATGAATCAAGCGTGGAAAGGACCGAAAAGTATGCGAGAGATGACAGACCTTATCGAAGACCTCAAAACGATAGCACTACCAGTAGAAACGACAGTCGGAATGACTGTAGAAGCTCCCATCGACCATTCAGCATAACATATGTCGACAAACATCCAACATCTACTTGGCCTGATATGAGCAACCTTTCAATATCCGATGCGGAATTGATCGGAGCACTTAAACAACTAGGAGGAACGGTGAGATGGCCTCAGAAGATGAAAACTCCAGATGACAAGCGTGACACTTTGAAATGGTGCGAATTCCATAATGATCACGGTCATCGAACTGAAGATTATATTTCACTCAGAATGGAGGTGAATGAGTTGTTGAAGAAAGGGCACCTTAGAGAATTTCTCTCTGACAAAGCTAAGAGTTGCATCGATGACAAAAGCAATGACATGGCTTCCAAAAGGTTTCGTCCTGCCTCACCTCCGAAGATCGACCACGTAATCGATGTCATATTTGGAGGTTCGGAGATAAGTGGGATAACTCATTCGGCTGCCAAGAAAAGTACCGGGAATGCAAGAAATCGGCAAAGCAACAGCATTGGCAGACGCGAAGCGATATCAACGTGTCCAATAAGCTTCACACATGATGAAAGTGACGGAGTGTTAGGTCCCCACGATGACGCACTTGTCATATCTCTGAAGATCGCTAACAGCCTGATGAAAAGAGTACTTATCGATAACGGAAGCTCTACGAATATTATCTACTTGGGAGCTTACAAAGAGTTGGGCTTGTATGAAGCTGCGGTTACAAGAAAATCGACACTGCTGGTAGGATTTAGTGGAGAGGTTAAGCAGAGTATGGGAGAAGTGATGTTACCTGTATACACAGAAGGTATCAACAAACAAACAAAATTCTTGATAGTTGATAGCACTTCAACTTACAATGCGATCATGGGACGTCCATGGATTCACGATATGGGTGCGGTACCTTCCACCCTTCACCAATGCATCAAGTTTCTAACCCCATGGGGAGTTAAGGAAATCAGAGGAGAGCAAGAAAACTTACGTTCGTGCTATCAAACTGCGCTGAAAGGGAAATGTAAACAACCTTTTCAACTCCATAATCCACCATCTCTTCTCCTTGTTGAGCAAACAAAAGTCGAACAGCTCGACAAGGTTCGGCTATCAAAAAACAACCCTGATAGAAAAGTAAGCGTCGGCTCGAAGTTGCCAACTAATATACAAAGGAGACTTATCAACTTTCTCAGGTCTAACTCTGATTTCTTTGCATGGTCACACGCTGACATGCTAAGGGTCGACCTCGAGGTTATCATGTATAAGCTACAAGTTGGTCCAGAGCACCAGCTTAGGTCCGCTTGGGAAGGTCCTCACAAGATAACAGAAGTGCGTGGATTGGGGGCATACAAGCTACAAGATAAGGAAGGAAAGAGCACACCTAACAGTTGGAATGCTCTGCACTTGAAGGCCTATCATTTTAAGGTGCTAAGGCGCCACAAAAAAAAAAAAAAACGGAACTACGTGTGACTTGATCCCATCTCGGGTACGTAGGCAGCCTTATCTTTTAAGGCACAGTTGCGAAAAAAATAGCAGAAGACTATAGTCTTATTCACTCGACTAAGGCCATCATCATAAAGGCATGTGAAGGCATGACCTCCTGTCAGAAACAATAAAAATAAAAGCTGCAACGTCACAGACGAAATTGCAAGCTCTGAGCTCAACGTTTGAAATGTAATTGGAAGCTCCAAAATTTATTTAATTCTGAGCTGCGACATCACAGGCGAAGTTGCAAGCTCTGAGCTCAACGTTTAAAATGAAATTAGGAGTTCCAAAATTTAATAGATTAAGAGCTGCGACGTCACATACGAAATTGCAAGCTCCAAGTCCCAACGTTTGAAACAAAATTGGGAGCTCCAAAATTTATTAGATTAAATGCTGTGACGTCACAGACATAATTGTAAGCTCCGAACTCCAATGTTCGAAACAAAATTGGGAGCCCCAAAAATTATTAAATGAAGAGTTGCGACGTAACAGACGAAATTGCAAGCTTGAAGCCGCAACGTTCCAAAAGCAATTGCGAGCTCCCAAATTCTCTTATTGAAAGGTCATGACCTTAGAGACACTATTGCAAACCTCAAAGCGCGAATCGCAAGCTTCGAAATACTTGTGAAATGTTAAAAAAAACTACGACGGTACCTATCACAAGAATTTTTGGTAGGTACCTCAGAAAAAGCGAGCGTTTTAATAAGTCTGAAATGTAGTTGCGACTTCCAAGTCTTACGAGGTACCTGTGAAATACCTGTGAAACGTTGGTTAGAACTACGAAGGTACCTATCAGAAGAATTTTGGTAGGTATCCAAGAAAAAGTAAATGTTTTGAAAGCAAAGCGCTACTATGAAAATGTTGGAGCTACGGAGGTACCTATCAAAAGAGTTTTGGTAGGTATCCAAGGAAAAGAAAATGTCTTAAAAAACAAGTGCTTTAAAAGTCAAGTGCTCCTACAAACATATCATTTGAGCTACAACAATACCTATTACCAGAATTTTTGGTAGGTACCTACGACAATACCTATTACAAGAATTTTTGGTAGGTACCTACGTCGATACCTATTACAACAATCGAGTTAAAAAGCTCCGAAACACTACAATGACTGTAGTTCACTGCTGAAAGATCAGATGTATCAAAGAGCTTAGTAACTAAGAGTATTTTCCTGAGCTCCGACAAGATTCAATAGCTAAACAATACGTTTAAATATAAAATTATGAATTAAAAGTCTGCAAAGACTAAGAGTACATCTCAATGCAAAGCACCAAAAGATCAACACAAGTATCAAGAAATTTCATAATAAAGAGAGATAATGCTCTTGAAGGTGGACGCATCTTGCAAACGAAGGATTATTGTAAAGACCTTACTCTGTAGCTAAGACAGAAGTAGTGTCGTCGGCACCCGAAGGAAGTGCCGAGGAGTGGAGTCTGGTGGGTTCTGACCTTCCAAGGAAGTAAACCCCATTACCTCTTTGTAGGCTGCCTCAGCTTCCGTAGCACTCCAATCTTTAGATTTTCCATCTATTTGCTCTTTCATCATCTTCCAAGTGTTGATGATAATCGCACTAGATGCCTCCAACACTAATTTTTGTTCCAACTTAGATATAATCTGCTTATTCTCCTTGTCCTTCGTCTTTAGAGAGGTTACCTCGGCTTCAAGAGCGCTGACTTTGCCTATATAAGAGCTCACTTCTTGTTCTTTTGAGGAGATAGTCTCGGTGAGCATTGCTTTTTCAGATGCAAACTATTTCTTCAACTTAACCGTACTTTCAGAGAGACGCTTGATTTCTGCCTCAGCATCTTGAAACTTAGCTTTTCCAAAGCTACAAGCGGACATCGCCTACAAAAAGAGAAAGAGAGTTAACATTAATTGTTCAATGCAAAATTAAAAATACTATTGAACTAAGCGATCAAGAAGCTTACCTTAAACAACGAGGTCTGAAGATTGTCCAAAGTAGCTTATGAGAGAGATGCCACATTCGAAAAACGTTAGTGTAAGCTTCCACAAAGTGTAAGCTTCCATAATTTTGAGCTCCAAAATAGCTTATGAGAGAGCTGCCACGTTCGGAAAGCGTTAATGCAAGCTTCCACAAAATGCAAGCTTCCACAAAGTATAAGGTTCCATCAGTGTAAGCTTCGAAAAAGATTATGGGAGAGCTGCGACATTCGCGTAACATTAATGTAAGCTTCGACAAAGTGCAAGCTTTCATAATCGTAAGCTCCAAAATAGCTAGTGTGAGAGCTCCAACGTTCGAATAATGTTAATAGAAGCTTCGAAAAGGGCGAGCTTAAAAAACGCAAGCTCCAAAAAGTTAGAGCTTTGACATAGATGCAACATCCAAAAAGCTAATGAAAGCTCCAAAATAGCTATGAAACGTTCAAAGGAACTCGCAACAGGTCTACAAAGGATTTAAAACAAGTACTAATACGTTAGAGAAAGGACGTGAGAGCTACGACTCCTCATAATCAAACGCAACATCTTCTATAACAAATGATTTTTCCACGACATACTACTCTCTAAATTCTAAATAGAAATAAGAGAGTGGGGGGCAAGTTGTTGGAAAAATTAATTCATGTGTTGAGTTATCATAAAAGTCAACAGGTACTTACATATCATAAAAGTCAACATGTACCTATGTATCATAAAAGTCAACAGGTACCTAAGCCCAAGTGGCATAGGTCCAAATGATACAGGCCCTATTGGCGTAGGTCCAAACCTCCTACCTCCGAATCTCCTAGAATATGCGACCTCCGAATCCTACGGGATTAGATACCTCCGAATCTTACGAGATATATACGAACTTCCAATTAATGATAGGTCCGAATCTTAGAAGGTAACTACAAAACCGACCTATGAACCGACCTATGGGCCGACCTAAGGTTTAAAAGAACTCTATAAAAGGAGAGCTCCCAAGGGAGCAAAGAACATCGAAAACACAGCTAAAACCCTTGCAAATACCCTCTCGCCGCTTTCAAACACAAGCTACGAAAGACCTACGAAGCTCTGAAACCTGCTAATCAGACCTTCAAAGATACCTACGAAGGTCTGATTCACGCTAATCAGACGTTCGAGGATACCTCTGCAAAGCTCCGATACCTGCTAATCGGACCTTTGGAGATACCTACGAATCGCAATACCTCTGAAGATCTTCTCGAAGCAATCACTTTACGCTTTCAGCTTATTATAGCTACGAGTTGTATTGTTTTAAGATCAATCATCAATAAAGATACATTTCTTTTGTCATTCCGTAGAATTATTCGAACGTGTTAAATTTATCCCATACAACAACTTTAAGAAAACAATACTACAATCTCTCTAGTTTCCCTCTTCTCTGAGTTTCTTCTTTGAGTGTCTCGTTCTTTTGAAATTTGTACTTATTTTGATAAATTCATATACCATGAATAATGTCACTATTTTTATAATATACACTAGTGATTTTTAGAAATACATTAGATTGAATATAATGTTAATGATACCAAGGTTTTCCTTTTTTTTTTTTATATACCGGTGTCTCGAAGAAATGTTTTGTCTCATAAATTCTACTAGTAAAGAGTCGACCTTAAGGTTTTGTGGGCTGGAGCCACTTTTATTCCAGAAATCAGAATAATGGTTTAGTGATTTAGATTATCAAGTTGTTTTTGTCTAAATTTTATATAATATTTTAAGGTTTCTAAAAAAAAAAGTTATGAGAGGTTGACATGTGTCACTTTTTTCATTTACAACCTTATAAGTTTTTTTTAATTTTGACATTTGCCCCTTTAGTTTTGTAATTTTTGAAATAATATACTATATTAATTAAATCTTTATAATAAAAATGTGATGATACTATTCATTTAAAGTAAACAATTAACATCAAATTATCTTCATAAATGAAATAGATACATTCCAACATCTTTTGTTGAGATTATTGTTTATGTCTAATGATTTATTACAAATACTTAGTCTTTTAACCTATATAATTATATACTATAAGCACCAAATTTATGTAATATCTTATTTTTATATGGTAGAAATTATTGCATATTTTGTTATGTTGATTTTTAACAACTCACTTAAACTACGATTCAAGGTTCTAATACGAAAAACATAAAGATACATCCAACATCTTTGTTAAGATGATGCATGTTTTCGTAGAATCATTAATTTTTTTACAAATGTGTTTCATGCAAGAAAAAAACGAACAAAATTTGTTTTAAGAAATCGTAGTGAATATTGATAAATACATGTTAGAGATATGTACCAAAAGAGATATCTTCTATATACAATATTATAAACTGTCTTTTTCTTTTTTTATATAACATTGTATATATCCAACAATTTGATACAAATGTTTAATTTTCTAACTTTGATAGTTATTTAATTTTACTAGAAACATCAAATTTGTGTAATAATAAATCACAATTAATCAATGAGGTAGAAATAATTGCATATTGTACTATGTTAATTTTTAAACCCATATAATGCGTGGGCAATCCTAGTAGGAATTTTGCCTTTGCTCTTGAAATCAATGAAATCTAGAAAATAAAGTATATAATTTCGAAATCAATGGAATTTTGCCTTTGCTCTTGAAATCAATGAAATCTAGAAAATAAAGGGGAAATTTGGAAAATTAGGCCACATTGAACTTGACTTTGTCCCAATAGGTTTTTAATAATATGGTTTTGTCCCATTAGGTTTTTATATTTCAATACCCCAAAATTGCCCTTAATTTTGATTTAATATATATTTGGTAAATTCATTTCGGAAATTAGAAAATAAAAAAGGAAATTCTGATTTTAAAATGATTTAATGTTTCTGAAATGAAAATTTAATTATTGAATTTAAAATATGGAAATTTAGTTTTATCTTTATTTAATATAAAAAAGAAAATAATTTTTATAATATATCCTTAATTGGGGAAAACCCAAAAACAGATAACCCTAAATCAATTCTTCGATTCTTTGCCTTTTTCCTCTGTCTTCTCAGTTGCCGATTTGTTCTCGCCCGCGGCTTCTCCACGATTTCTCCTCGCCGGTGTCTTCTCCATCGTCGATTTAGGCTCACTATTGGCTATTGAGAATTATCTTCTCTTCTCCATCGATTACTCTTCAACACCTAACGAAAGAAGCAATCGACTAATTCTCACCGTCCAGTGAACATAATCGTCTCTCTCCTTTCGATTCTGGTAAATTCCTTTTTTTTATATTCTCTATGAACATATGAGTTCATGTTTCTTCATGTTATTTTCACTGGAATTGGATCTCTGAAACATGCAGTTGGTTGCTTCTCTTTCGTTTACAGACTCTAATATTCCAATTTTATGTTTGATTCGATTAATATGTTTTTTGTTTCTTCATTTTATTTCCATTGCAATTGGTTCGGTCATATACATCTAGTCTTATGTTTGATTCGATTAATTTGTTTTTCGTTTCTTCATGTTACTTGGAGTTGATGTTTTACATAATCAAATGTTCATGTTTTGCTTGTTTCTTTTGGTAAACGAAAACCATTAAATGGTCCGAGCATTTGATTAATGTGTCAGATGTTAGGCATAGGCTCCTATTTTGTCCTATAAAGTGTCATGTGAATTGTTAAATCTCTTTTTGACTTCATTGGAAGTATTTTATATTAGAGCCCTACACTGTTCTATTCTTTTTGTTCTTTTTTTGATGCTTAATTAAGTGGATAATCATAAGCAAAAAAAGAATAGATAGATATGAGATAAGATAATATTGTTGCATCTTCTTTCACACATTTTTACGTTTAGGCTACTATGTTCATTTGATTAATGTGTGAATTCAAGAGTTGAATTTGTTGTTGTGTTTTTCTGTAGGTATGGATCCAGAATTGCCTCAAAGACTTTTCAGAGAAAATGAAGAACCTGAAGTTCTGAAGATCAATAACAGCTGCAGGTTATCTATTTTGGAGTTAATGGAGAAAGTACTGCCAAATGAATACAATACGGTGAAGGCAGATCCAGTCTTCTCTCATATCATTGCTCTCTACACAAATGAACTTGGATACTCGGGGAAATTGATACACAGCATGATGTGTAAACAGATTGATACTACCAAGCTACATGAGTTGTGGTTCGTGTTCGCTAGGAAGCCTCTTAGGTTTTCTTTGCAAGAGTTTTACGCTGTGACTGGGCTGAAGTACAAAACAGATCAGATTACCAACTTTGAGGAATATGTAGCAGATAATGGATTCTGGAGTGAGGTGTTGAAGCACAACCGTAATATTTCCTTACTACACATAAAGGATGAGCACATACACAATGCAAAGAAGTGGAAGCGTTTGGTGTATTTTTGCGTCATTGCTGGGATTTTGATAGGTCACATGGCCATGTTTTCAAATGGGCTAAGGAGTCTCAGTTGGAAGAGTTTGATGTTTTATCGGAAAAACATGATGTTATTGTTGAGGACATTGGGAAAATAGTTGACTGTGAGAAGCATATGATGGACAGAATGGAAAAGTTATTAGAGAAGACAAAGAAACTAGAATGTGAATTGAAGACAATGAAGACAACAAGTCAAAAGATTGTTTTCTCTATTGTGATAATTGGTTGTCTGTATTTCTTGTCTCGTGTGTTGTAGGAAAAAAGAGTAACTGATTTGGATATTATGTTGAATGAAAACTCCAAAAATGAAGAGTTGTTCTAGTTTTCAGTTTTCATAATCGGTCAATAAAGCCCGGTTGTTATTATTTTCATGTCTAAACATGTGAACTTAAAAATCTCTTATGAAACCACAAGTACCTCTTCATTGTCCAAATTGTTGTGAACTAATAGTATTTCATCAAATAGAAAACAGAATGCAGTGAAAAAACCTCAACATAAGAAAGAAAAGCAAAGTAGATACGTAAGAAAAACAAAGAAAACCATAAGGAACAATCTCTATATAGGCATACGACATGTTGTTTTGTTGTGGCCTTCAAGATGACAACGACTGCACTTGTGCGTTTTTGACCCTTTTGATTTTTTCGATGATCGTATCTTATCTTCAGCTGATTCGTATCTTTTTTTCTTCCGTCGTCCCGATTGTTGTCGTGTCTCTGGTGGTAATACCTCTGCTTCTTGAACATTAGGTGGAATACGCCATGAATCTTCAGGAAAAGATATCGGATTAATGTATTCCTCGTAAGCTACTCGCCATGTAGGGGTCGTGTACTTTACATCTATCAGTGAATGTGCCTCCCTTCCTACCGATAATCCTGCTTGAATGGCATGTCTGCAAGGAATTTTTACCAAGTCGTATTTTCCACATGAACACGTTCTCGCAGCCAAATCGACAAGGCAGTCGATCTTATCGCCTATGACATGAAACCGAACATCATTAATCTGATATACAGTAAATTTTTTTCCTTTCTCGATCCTTCTTGCTACCTTCTTCTCAATTTCAATGGTTAAAGGGTGATTGTGCTTCAAGCTCAGTGTTCTACGTTCATGAAACCATCGGGTTAACATTTCTCGTATGCTGTCCAACAACGGAATTACTGGATACTCTCTTGGTGATCGCAACGCAGAATTGATCGATTCAGCAGGGTTTGTGGTCCTAATGTCGTACCTAAATCCAGGAAAAAGACAACGCGCCCATTTTCGGATGTCAGCCTCGATTAAAAATTTTCCAATAGATCGGCTGATATTGCAGAGCGAAGTGAATTTCTCCTTAAACTCAGCAAGCGTGTATACTTTCGCCGCGTCCGCAACTAAACTAGCAACACCCTTACCATGGTGACCTGACACCACGTTATTTATCAAGTGATGAATGCAAATTCCATGTCTAGATTCTGGAAAAACTTTTTCAAGTCCTCTCGCAATTGAACAATGTCTATCCGACACAAAAGTCAAACTAGGCTCGTCTTTAATAACAATATTTAGCTGCGTTAAAAACCACTCCCACGAGTGATTGTTTTCTGAATCAACAATACCAAACGCAATGGGATACAAGTTGGAATTACCATCTTGAGCTGTAGCAACAAGTAGTACTCCTCTGAATTTATTCTTCAAAAATGTACCGTCAACAACAATAACTTTCCGCATCGTCCGGTAAAATCCTCTAATCGATTGCCCAAAAGAAAGGAATTGGTACATAAATCTGCCATTTTCATCGGTTTCATAATGATAATGCGTTCCCGGGTTTGCTGCTTTTAGCATGTACAAATACTTTGGTATTTTCCCATAACTTTTCTCCGGTATACCTCTAACTATGCTTATTGCATACTCACGTGCCTCATATGCTAGAGAGTATTTCACCTTGACTCCTTGTTCGGAACGCATAATCTGCATCACATCCTTCGGTTTAGGTCCTTCTTTCACGCCCACATATTTTTGCATAATCAACCTTCCGATTGTTTTCGCTGACGCTGTTTTTCCACTTTTTGTCTTGCTTGAAGGAGCACATGTGTGTTTACACACGTACTTGTTGATAATGAAATACGTAGAACCAGCCAAACATTCTGCACGAAGCCTCCAATTACATAACAAGTTTTTGCACCGTATACTCCACCATTTATTATCAGACCTTGTAACCATATAATTGAAGTTGTATTTCATGGCAAAAATTTCCATTTGCGCCTTCAAAAGCTGTTTACTTTCAAATCGTTGTGATTTCTTAACAAGATTTGCCACAACCTTTTCGACCATCTCATCATACACTTCATTTGCCTTCTCATACATTAAGCCCTCGATGTTATCAAAACCATTACCATCCATTTCAACGGCAACTGTTTTGCCTTTTACATCGTTGTCAAGCTTATATGGAGGCACTACCTCTTCATTTTTTTTCACCTTAATACGATCACCACATTCTGAACTCTTAGCTTCTTCATTCAAATCAAACTCAAATATAGGTTTCAATGTGACACACAATTGTATACTCGCTTTCTTCTTAATGTAGCCAACAAAGTTTTTGACTTGCCTATCATTTGAGATGATCACAGGAGGAGATCCTAAATTATTGATCAAATCGGAAGGTAAAAAACTGCACTCAATCTTAACACTGCTTTTCTCAATTCCATAGTCCTCTGATATCATAGACGTTAGCTCATCAAGAGTAGTTGTAGGTTCCAACGAAAGCAATTTACCTCCTTTCTCTTTGTGGACAACAAACCTCCATCCATTTTCTAAGCATGATTTCCATTCACCACATGTAACATATGTATGTAACATATTAGTCAATAAGAAAGAAGAAGAGAAGATTGAAGATGAAGTTTGAAGAATAAAACAAAGAAGAGAATGAGAAACAGAACCGCCGGCCACGTTTAGGTTATTTTGTAGTTATGTTTTTGTTTTTTTTACATATTATTAACATAATAATTAATTAAAGAAAATTTAAAATTAATTAATTAAAAATTAAATAATTTGAAATATATCTATGTAAGTAAACTGCATTTATTATAAATATAACTATTTATGTTAACTGAATTAATTAGTGAATATTTACTTCCTAGATTTAGGGAATCTAAAACTAACTTTCTAGAACTCATGTTCTATATTTCGGTAGACGAAAGACACATATG
This sequence comes from Draba incana, assembly GCA_963576765.1. NCBI lineage: Eukaryota > Viridiplantae > Streptophyta > Magnoliopsida > Brassicales > Brassicaceae > Draba > Draba incana. The sequence goes on from OY755215.1 coordinate 12,269,109, forward strand.
TAGAACTTATGTTCTAAAATGGATAGAAGATATAAGGATCAGTAGAATGCGTGTTCTACGGACTTAGAATATAGATCATCTAGTAGAAAACACATTCTACGGACTTTAGACTATAGATCATCAAGTAGAATTTAACATCTACCAGCCCGTAGACGTAGAATGCCAATTCTATAAGCCGTAGACAAAAACAATATGATTAATTTTAACCATTTTATGAACTCTTGAATTTTTTTTTGACACTTGAATATGACTAATATGTATCTTCTCTTATTTATCAAATTTTTTTAAAAAATTAAACCCTTTATTTTAATTTATTTTATTTTTCGCTATGGGCATTTTGGGTAAAAAATGACCAAAATATACAAAATCCTATTGGGACAAAGTCAAGTTCAATGTGGCCTAATTTTCCAAATTTCCCAAAATAAAGTATATAATAACGAAATCAATGGAATTTTGCCTTTGCTCTTGAAATCAATGGAATTTTTTTTCTGTTTAAGAAGGAAACCTCACAATAGGCTGAGTAATTCTGTAACTAGCGGCGGTTTCGTCATGGCTGCGGTTGGTGAAAGCTCTTCGATTGAGAAACCTGTGATTGTTAGGGTTAAGCGTAAAGTAGGACAATCTCCTCTCGATGCTTTCTGTACGTTTCTTCTCTCAGTCTCTCTCTGCTATTTGCTTTCTTTTCTTAAGGAATCGTCGTCGGTAACAATTCTCTTGGATCTGTGTCTCTATCAATTGTTATGGCGAATTAGGGTTGGAGATAAACGAAAGACCATTGAAACGGCCGTATCTGGACTTTTTAAAGCTATCTATTTCCAAATCACAAGAAAAAGGTAATTTTGATTTCATCTCATGCCCTCTATTGTGCTTGTATGATGAATGGTTCATGAGAATACATGTTCCTTTATGGCAGAGATTGTTGTGAAGCCGAAAAAAGTACTCGTTCGGCATTTGGAGACCGTCACGGACAGTGAAACTACAATTGATGCAATCCACTCTTTATTTGTGAGTGATTCTGTTTCAATTATAAACCCTGCATGTTCTGATAGTCATTATTGTGTGTTTGTTCTGCAGGAGTCTGATCCTAAAGAGCACAGTTGCAGTAAAGGAAAGTCCGAGGATCGGAAATTTGCTTTCAAGAAAGACAATGTAATTATACTAGTTTAGTCTTGATCACAGATTTGTTATCTCTTGATAGCTTGACTTCATTTTCTTTTGTGCTCTCCAGAGGAAGGAACAGCGTCTGACCAAAGCTGTACAACAACAACAGGTATTTATCTGGCACTTGGTCATGAATTTCTCTGAGACTTGTGGATTCAATTTGTTTAAAGTTCCACTATCTGTTAGATTGCTGCAGAAAATGCTCGTTTTGAGCAAATATGGCGGAGTAGGAAGGGAAACAAGGATAAAGAGCTTCATGAGAGGTGTAATTTGTATGACGTTATCCGTGTTGATGCTGAAGACAAACCAGAATCTGCACCAGAGTAAGTTCTCTAGTAATATGCAGTTTTTCTCATTTAATCTCAGAGTCAGAAATGGTTTAGCTAATGTGCAGCTTCTCGCTGCCTCTAGGTTTACGTCCTTGGAGGACCAGAAAATGCTGGCTAGTTTCTTGCCTCTCCTTAGAGAGTGTATTCCAACAGCAGCTGAAGAGATTGAAAGCGATATCCATTCTAGCCATACCAAAGAATATGTATATGATTATTATGCTGTAAACGAAGACATGGATATCAGTGAAGACGGATCTAAGCACCAGTTTCCTCTGTGCGTATATTTTGTTTTCCTTGAACTCCTTCACTTTTTTCTCTCTTGTGTCTGCCTGCTAATTTGGGTTCTTGGACTTCTTTTCCTCAGTGTCAAAGTCGAGGAGGAAGAAGAGTTCTGCGATGGACCTGATGAATCAGACTATGACTCTGAAGATTCGAATGGTACACTTTTACCATCCACTCTTACTTCAATTCCTTTGCATATCTTTTTCATTTGATCTCTTTTCTTCTCATATTTTTATTGTGGTTAAAAATTGAAAAATAACTATGATTGGTATTGTTGATCCATTGGTTGTATTCTGCTTCCGAGAAACTGAAAGTCTAGAAGGAAGTAAAACTAAACTATTTATATAACTCTGTGTGATTCAGCTGAAGATCATCCAAGGAACGATTACCCAGAAGCGACCTCAGAGGAGGAGGAGGATGAAGAAGAAGAAGATGATGATGATGAGGAAGATGAAGAAGAGAAGAGTGAAGCTTCCGATGAATCAGAAGACGAAGAAACTTCAGAAAGACATGTGAGAAAGGTCCTTGGGGAGGACGAGTTTGATGGTTATGCAGAAGATGTGAATGGTTATAGAGAGAGTGATGAAGAGGACTTTGAGTACACTAAATGGTCTTACCGGTGATTTGTGTGTACCAAATGAAGATGTTCTAGACTTTAGTGTAAGGCTTTGTATTAAATTTTGGGGATGTAATGGGATAAAACAAAACCTGTCTACAAAAATGTGAAAATCCTAAAGAGTTCCGTTTGGTGAAACAAAGCGGCATGAATTATTACTATTTTTCTAACTCCGCCTAACTGAAACCAGAGAGCTACACAATAACCTGATTTAACTTTTGAATTAAAATGCCTGGATCAATTAAAGAGACATAAACAAAGACTTGGAAACCAGCTTGAATTGTGTACTGATGGAGTCTGAATTAATGAAGGAAGCAATAATGGGTAATGTGATTGTCCTTAGGGATGGTAAGAGAAATGGACTAGGGCTAGAGCAATGGCGAGAACAAAATTAGCAGTGGAGAGAAGAATCCGAGCGTAGTAAAATTTAAGGTAGACATTGGATATCGCATTGAGCCTATCATTTTAAGATAGTGACTTAACCGATGTTAGAATCGTTGCAAAGACTAAAGAGGACACGACAAGAAACAAGCAAATAAGAGCCTCCAAATTTTGTTAAATAACCACATTCAAAGAGAATGTGGTCTCTAAATTCTTCACAAGGTAAGCATGCTTGAGGAACCTGTATTATTTAACAAATAAAACAAATATAAATACTCATTATTCCATAGTCAAATATATAAGGGGGAACCGGATATGAAACTAATGTCAATCTAAGTCGATTTGAATCTTTGTTTCGAACCGCAAACAATACATCACATCTTTAATAACAACAAACCAAAAACACATCACCATGAAATGAATATTCTTTACCAACGCAATATAACAACGTATAAAGAAAACATAAACAATCGATAAACAAAACAAATACATAATAACTTAAGACAATGAGAATTACTGGATCAAAAACTTTTTCAAACCTTTTTCTCTCTCAAAAGAGGAAAAGTGTCTGCCTTCTCCGTTGTTCGTTAACGGCTCTCGAGACGTCGGAATAATCTTCCGACGACTACTTCAGGCCCTCCCCACCTTATGGGGAAATCAAAATCGAAAATTCAAGAAATTAAAAAAGAAAAAAAGCCCTTCTCTCTCTCCTAAAAATGGAAACTCCAATGCTAGATCTGAGCTGCAGATCTGTTCTCCATTAGGGCATCTGCAATGCAGACATTTTAGCCATGTCTAAAATTATAAAATTATTAAAACACACACTCTCTCTTCCTTTTACTCAACTTTATACATTCTCTTTCATCCTTTTACTCAACTTTTATTAATTTTATATTTAAACACTCTCTTTTCCTTTTAAGAACACTCTCAAAAATATCCTATATTAGACACTCTCTCTCTTCCTTTTCCTCAACACACTCACTATCTACTCTTTTTACTCAAATTTTATTAATTTTATATTTCAATATATCCCACAAAACCACTCTCTTTCTTCCTTTTACAACCATTTACATAATTTTATATTATAAGAACACCCAAGTTGTTTCCAATGGACGTGCCCTTAGTTTCAGGTGATTTATTCGCCTCCCACACCAACGATGGACCTATGTTGACTTCCGGCAAGGCTGTTGAGGTCTTTAGCTCTGTGGATGTATCAAGGGTGGCCTCTGTATTATCACTTGAGGTCGAACAAGGCGAGGTAAGGTTGAGCTCCGACAAGTCTTCGAGTTCCCTATCTCTGAAGATGTCTCTAGGTTGATCTCTGGCAAGACTGTTGAGGTCCTTAGTTTCGAAATTGGTCCATCGTTGGAGAAAGCTACTGTTGGCGATTCTGAATTGAGGTCTCCTACCAAATCAGATGAAGCAGCTCTACCGTCAGTCTCAACTGCGGAACTGCAAAGCCATCTGTCCAGGGATTCTCTAGCACCTAATCCTCACTTGAATCGAAGAAGAAGTCTGAGACTCGGGATTCATGGGCTGTCATAGTGAAAAAAGGCCAAGCTTTCACCTTACCTTCTGGTAAATCTTGTGTTAAAATCCCGAATGCGGTCATAGAGAGGAACAAGCCCTCATGGGATCTCTTCATCTTAGGACAATTCTACACGGAGTCTCCTTCTCAAGCTATGATTCACAATATCTTTAACGGAATATGGAGCAAAGAGATGAGGGACATCACTGTCTCGAAAATGGAAGGGAATGCTTTCTTATTCAGAATTCCAAACGCCTATACCCGTAATCGAGTTCTCACTCAACGTCTTTGGCAAATTGAAGGGAAGACTATGTTTGTGGCTATATGGGATCCGGGTTTTATTCTGGTGAAGCCAGAGCTTACTTCAGCCCTAATTTGGCTTCAACTGCGAAACATTCCATTCCAATTTTTCAATGAAGAGGGATTAGAACATATTGCAGGACTTGTTGGGGATCCAAAATGTCTACACCTACCTACAGCCAACAAGACAATCTTGGACGTAGCAAAGGTCTTCACCATCATTGACCCACGAAAGTCTCTACCGGAGGCGGTAAATGTTCAATTCGAGTCAGGGGAGATTGCCAGAGTCTCTGTATCAAGCCCATGGATGCAACCATTTTTCCTCTGGCTCTAAACTTGAATCTGAAGCAGAAGAGGTTTCATCCGATGTAAGCTCTTTCAATGAAGAAGAGGATGTGATTTTTAGAGAAGTTGTCACATAGACAGCAGAAAGATCAACGAGGGAAGAGCCTCAAATCCGCTATTTAATTATGCGTACAAAACTCTTTTGTTGGAATGTCCGTGGTTTTAACATATATAGCCATAGAAACGGATTCAAGAAGTGGTTAAAGGCAAAGCAACCGATTTTTGGGGGTTTATTAGAGACCCATGTGAAACAACTGAAGGTTAATAAGCTCATCAATGGTCTCTTTCCCGGTTGGTTTATGGAAGATAATTATAGTTACTCAAATCTAGGCAAGATTTGGATACTTTGGCATCCCTCTGTGAAAGTGGTGGTTGTTGCGAAATCAACCTAGATGATCTCATGTTAGGTTCTGCTTCCTGAAACAGATGTTTGGATTTTAGTCTCAGTTGTCTATGCTTCAAATATGGTATCTGAGAGGAAGGAACTATGGAAAGAGATGGGGGATTTAGCTTCTGTCCAATCCCTTGTCGATAAACCATGGTTGGTGATGAGCGATTTCAATCAAATCCTCAATCCTGTTGAATATTCATCAATCACAAACCTAAATGTAAATCGTCGGATCAGGGGCTTCAGAGAGTGTTTGTTGGAGGCAGAACTCTCGGATTTGGGATACAGAGGAAGGTGCTATACTTGGTCGAATAAAAGCAAATCAAAGCCGGTGGCAAAGAAGCTTGACAGGATTCTGGTAAATGAGCAGTGGACTGCAGCGTTTCCCTCCTCCTTTGCAACGTTTGGTGAACTAGAGTTCTCTGATCATGCTTCTGGTGAATTCTCTTTATCTACAAAAAATCTTATAACCAGGAAACCATTAAAGTTCTTAAACTTTCTTCTTAGGAATGAGTGCTTTCTCAACCTAGTGAGGGAAATTTGGTTTTCTACTAGTGTCATTGGATCAGCCATGTTCAGAGTGTCAAATAAGCTCAATGCTCTAAACATCCCAATCAAAAAATTCAGCAAGGACAACTATTCTGGCTTAGAAAATAGGGTAGAAAAAGCTCATCAAGAAGTCTTGAATTGTCAAAGAAATACGCTAGCTCTGCCAAGCCTTCTAAATACAGCATTGGAACTTGAAGCAGAGAGAATTTTGACAGATTTGATAAGGGCTGAGGAGAGTTTCTTTTGTCAAAGATCTCGGATCCTTTGGCTTGCCGAGGGAGATAGAGGCACTGCTTTCTTCCATGGAATGGCACATAGCAGGAACTCTATAAACCATATCCATTTTCTTTTCGATGATGGGAAATAAAATTGAGACTCTACTAGGCATGAGACAACTTTGTGTGGATTATTTCTCAAGCTCTCTGGGTGGTGAGACAGTCACTCCAATGTTGATCCAATCGGACATGGACCTCTTGTTGTCTTTCAGATGCAATGAACGACAAAAGTCAGAGTTAGTAAGGATGTTTACAGCTGCTGATATCAAATAAGATTTCTACTCCCTTCCCAAGAACAAAACCAGTGGGCCGAATGGTTTTTCTGCGGAATTGTTCACAGCCTCTTGGGACATAGTGGAAGCTGAGGTCACTGCTGCAATTCAAGAATTCTTTGGTTCTGGTGCCTCAGTGGAACACAACAACGCTAGTCCTTATCCCTAAAACTGCTAATGCCGCAAGGACTACTAACTTTATACCAATATCATGCTTAAACACGATCTACAAAGTCATTGCAAAGATGCCAAACTCAAGGCTACATAAACTGCTGTCTCAGGTCATTGCCCCATCTCAATATGCATTCCTCCCAAGGAGACTACTAGCAGAGAATGTTTTGTTAGCCACTGAGATCATTCAAGGATACGGTAGGAAAGACATTGATCCTAGGGGTATGCTTAAGATGGACCTTAGAAAACTTTTTACTCGGTCAATTGGGAATTCCCCATTTCTACGCTGAAAGCTTTGGGTATTCCCGAGAAGTTCATAAATTGGGTTCACCAATGCATCTCAACCCCAACCTTCTCAGTTTTTATAAATGGAATTTCAGAGGGATTTTTCAAGAGTAGTAAGGGCTTGAGACAATGAGACCCCTTATCCCCATACCTCTTTGTGTTGGGTATGGAAGTATTCTCCTCCTTGTTGAAATCTCGCTTTGAGGCAGGCTATATCCACTACCATCCAAAGACTTCCCAGCTACACCTCACGCATTTGATGTTTGCAGATGATGTGATGGTGTTCTTTGACGGAGGCTGCTCATCTCTCCATGGAATGACTGAGGTTCTATCTGATTTTGCGTCTTGGTCAGGGCTTCAGATCAATAAGGGGAAAACCACACTGTTTCTGGCTGATATTGGTGACAGTGAGGCCTATTCTTTCTCTAGGTTTGGGTTCTCTCCAGACTCTCTCCCTGTCCGTTACTTGGGGCTGCCTTTAATGAGTAAGAAGCTCAAAATATCAGAATATGAGCCTTTAATTGACAAGATCCCAAAGAGGTTCAAGAGCTGGGCGATCAAAACACTTTCCTTTGCAGGTAGAGTGCAATTAATTTCCTCGGTGATCTATGGGTCAATAAACTTCTGGTGCTCTGTGTTTTCTTTGCCTAAAGGTTGCCTTAGGAAGATTGAAGAATTATGCTCGCATTTTCTTTGGTTCGGAATTATCGATGGTAGCACAGGGGCAAAAGTTGCTTGGAGTACGGTTTGTTTGCCAAATGAAGAAGAAGGAATGGGCCTGAGGAGGCTGCCAACTTGGAATAACACACTCAACCTTATATTAGTGTGGCTTCTCCTAGAAAACTGTAACTCCTTATGGTCGAAATGGCACAGATTTTATAACCTCAGAGACATCTCTTTCTGGGCTATTGACGTCAAGCACTCAACTTCCTGGAATTGGAAAATGTTGCTTCATATTAGGCCTCTTGCTAGGCGATTCATAAGGACTATTATTGGAAATGGAGTGCAAACTTTCATCTGGTTTGATCATTGGTCTCCTCTAGGCCCGCTTATAAGCTTATTTGACTATGACGGTCCTACTTCTTTGGGTATCCCTCTCAAGGCAAAGCTGGCTGACATTTATGAGTATGATGGTTGGGTTTTAGGGCCTGCAAGATCTAACATGGCCCTAACAATCCATATTTAGCTCACAACAATTCCGGATCCCTCTAAGTCAAACCTTGAGGACTTGACTGCTTGGGTAGTAGATGGTGTGGATTGTAGTGGTTTCTCAACAGCTAGAACATGGGAGGTCTTGAAACCAAGACAAGATAAAAAAGATTGGAGGGATATATTCTGGTTCAAAGGTGTAGTACCTAAACATGCGTTCCATATGTGGGTTTCTAATCTAAACAAGCTGCCAACAAGGAATAGGTTATATGCTTATTTTGTTTTATCATTCATTTTTTCATATTTTTTAATTGATATTAATATTCTCTCTATTTTTTGTTTTATACCGTTTATATATTCTTTATTTTCATTACCGTTTATAATCTTTCGATTTTGATTTTTTTTTCTTATTCGTTTAAATTAGTATAATTTTTACTTTTTTCCTAAATAGTTTAAACTATTATAAATTTTCCTTTTTTCCTATTAGTTTTGGACTATTAGAATTTTCATGTTTTATTATTTTGTTAGTTTATCATTTTTAATTTTAATTTGTTTTCATTCACCCTATTCTCTCTATTTTCTATATATATCATTTTTATCTTGTTTGGTTATGCATATCTTATAATTTTAAACAGAAATTTTCAGTTGTTTTAACAAAAAAAAAAGTATTTCTTTATTTATATAATCTCTTTTATGTCATCATTTATTTTTATTTGTTTGACTTGAAGTTTATATTCTCTTTATTTTTTATTGTTTATATTGTCTTTATTTTTTTATGTTAATTTTTTATAATTCGTTTTGACTACTATATTTTTTCTTTTTCCCTAAATAGTTTGAACTATTAGAATTTTTTTTTCTCTTTTTTTGTGAGTTGTAGACTATTAGAAATTTTCCTATTTTCTATTATTTTGAACTATTATAAGTTTTCTATTTTTAATTTTGATTTGTTTTAATTAAAATTATGTTTTAACACATGTCATCATCCGATCAATTTTAGAAAAAAATGTCGCAATCTCATGAATTACAATTCTGCATACGTGTTGCGTTCTTGTTGACCGGTTTCTCTTTTATATTATATAAGATAAGACGTATGAAGCTACCGAGTGCCGTGAAAATATCTCGCATACAGGACTAATATTTGCATAAGAATACTATTAACATAGTAATCATTTTCATAATTTGTTTCCTAGCTAGTTTAATGATTTATCATATAAACTCTGATTTTATGTCTATACATATATTAACTTATCGAAACTACGAAAACATATTTATTACTAGTTGGACTTGGTATAAAAAGACGACTGTTACAATATCAAATCTAAAGGTAATAAGTTTACACATGATTTCTTACTGGATGGATTTTCTTTAACGAGAAATAATATATAGGGAGAACTTAAGACAATGATAATTGTTCTCTAATTTTCTTGTCACTCCTCAATCCTCATAATTCACAATAAAGAGTTATATAACGTATTCGTAACGTTCAGATGACCTCATGACCAAAATTTTCAAGTATATGTCACTGAAGACAATGTTTTGCCTGACAACTTTCACAAATGTCAGAATCAATCTCACTTTTAATCGTAAAAGAGTAACTAGATATTGTTAGGCATTACTTGTATATGTAATGTAGAAGAAAAAGACTCAAATCGACTACCAATTGTCGTTGCACATAAGCCCTAATTATTTTGGTACAAGAAGCTTGGATATGACATTTATATAAATTTTAGGGGAAAAAGGGTACTAATTCAATTATATTAAAAAGGAAAGATCAAGATGCAATCAACATTTTTCTTGTAGTGTCACATGATCTAGAACAATGGGAAGCAAATGTTGCTAGCTTGAGTAGAACCAGAAAGCATCTCTATCAAATCCATTTCTCTTCTTTCACTAGTAGAGTTAGCTTGTGTCTCAAGCAACTTGTTGTAGCCACTGTGCTCTACGTAGTTTGAAGACGTGGAAGCAATAACAGGAGAGGAGCAGGACGCCAAACCGTTCAACAAGTAGGATAAGTAAATATCAGACTCAAGGTGAGGCGTATTCGCAGGATCCGTGGCCATTGTCCCATGATGAGTACCAACAGTATTATTGTACCAGTTAGAGTTAGGGTTAGGGTTCTTGGTCATGAACCCATTCGAAGAAGACTGGCTTCTCTCTTCTTTTTTTTTTTTTTTTTTTTTTTTTTTGAAAAATTTTAATTGATTGCCCATAACTGGGAAATTTACAAACATTTTTACATATAACGGCCTTTGCCCCAAAAAAAAAAAAAAACTGAGTAAAGGCCGAACTTACATACTTCTATCCGCTAATAATATGCGAACCAACTAGATAGCATCGTCTCAAAAGATTTCTTGTGAAGACGACCTAGAAGACTATCTCGAACACAACGATCAATAGCCTGGAACAATTGGGACGGCGTACGAGATAAATCCCTATGAAGCCGATAGTTGCGCTCCTGCCAAAGATGGTAAATCAGACATTGAAAAGACTGGCTTCTCTCGTCAGGACCTTGGCTAAAATCAACGTTCTCAAGAGAAATTGAGTGGTTCGCAAATATATTTTTCAGAAAAACAAGCTCTTCGTCATAAGGATCATCGAGGACCGACGATGTAGAGCCTCCATCAGAATTAATTTGATCAATATTCGACATAGAAAGAACAGTTTTACCAGGGTTACCAATAATGTTCTTGCCATCGTCCTCAATGCTTTTAATATAGTCTTCAAGAACGCATGGCCTTTTAGCGGATGGAGAGAGATCATCCATATCGCTGTTATTATCCGCGTTTTTTGAACGATTGTGTTTGCGTTTCGAGTTTTGACGCCGCCTGGTCGCATTCCAATGGTTCTTGATAGAGTTTTCGGTTCGTCCTTGTATGAGTTTAGCAATCTCTGCCCATTTATTTCCAACTTTAATGTGTGCTTCCACAAGAACCCCCTCTTCTTCTTCGCTCCAACTATCTTTCTAAAAAAAACCAAAAAAACAAATATATTTATATACATTTCAAAATTCTCATATAATTAAAATTTGTTAGAATGCACAATTCTATATGGAAACCTTGATATCGGGACGGAGATGATTATGCCATCTCTCACGACATTGCTTCCCTACTCTTCCCTCAAGCCCCGCCGAAATAATTGCCCATTTCCTCTCCCCATGTTGCCTCACCAACTTTATCAACTTCCTATATATATATATATATATATATATATATATATAAACACATAATTATATGTATAATAAAAATCCTTTCATATAGAAGCATGATAATCTACATATATATATATTTATACCTGTCTTCTTCTTCTGTCCATTGCCCTTTGATGAGATACTTATAAGGTCGCTTCTTCGTTATTTCCTTGCAAGTAGCATTCTTTTGGTAATCACTAGTTGCATCTTTAACGATCATTTCTTCAATAACATTTTGGTTTCGGCGATTAGCGGCCAAGTTTTTCTCTTTCCTTGGACCCAACATCAAGTTCTCTTTGTATTCATTTCTAATCTCAGTCCCCATTGTTGTCTTGAAGGTCGATCGTTCTATAGAACACTCTTGTTTCTTGGAACAGAAGGCACCGTTCTTTTGGCCGTACAAGAATCTATCTACGGCTGTTAATGGCACTGCAGCTCCGTGGCCGGCGTATTCTTCGGTATTCCATGGAAGAAGAAGAAGGAGAAAGAAAGTTTAGCGTAGAGGAAAGAGGAGCACAAAGAAAGGAGAGAATTGGGCTGGTTATAAAGAATATGAGAACATTATAAAAATAATAATAATAATAATTAGGAATATGAGAATTGAATGAAAGGCTATATAAATTCACACTAATTACCAATTAAATTTCATTAATTATATTGACTTTTCAGTTAAAATATACTCTATAACCTTGCTTTTTAGTAAAAAATAACCCTTCTAGTTATCGATATTTTTTAGTTTATAGAAAAATATATCAAGTACGCATATACAAATTAATGTCTATCTCAGAAGAAGAAAAAACACAAAAAAAGGAAGACTACATAATCTGATACCTAGGAAAATATAGATTCTTACCTATCTGTCACTAAATATTTGATCAAGTCAACATTTTTTCCAAAATTTTCCTATTATATTTTACATTAAGCCATTATTATTTAGATAACAATCTCTACGAACAAACATATCAGTCTCATCTAATATTAGAACTATGTTTAAATGAATATTTACATTTTTCTTAAGATTAGTGTAAAACAAATTTATTGTAAAGCCTATTACATCAAGCTTATATTAAGAACTAGATTAGGACCCGCATATTAACAATAATCAAAATTATGGATAAAAATATTTAAATTCTGATTAGCTACCCGCTGAACTACCAAAAGATTTTAAATTACTATTTAAACTTGGATTTCAAATCATGAAGATCAATTTATATCTTAATTCTCATGTCTTAATTCATATCATGCAGATCATAATATATATATAATCGGAATATTCAAGTCATATCTTATATAAATAACTTTGCTAAACATCGCATATAAATCCGTAATTGATAAATCTTATCAGATTTTTTTAAAATCCTTATATAGAATCATAATCTCAAAATTTAATCATGTTTGAGTCTTACCTAATACCGCCGTCAAAGGTCGAAAATTTTCATTTTCTTTGTTTTATGAATATTCCTATAGATTTAATTGAGTTTTTTCTTTAGCTTGATTATTCGTATCTTAAAATTTTAGATTGAGATTCTCATATATTTACTTTAATTGTTTTATTTTTCAGTTTATATAACATCTTTTGTTTTATCATTCATTTTTTCATATTTTTTAATTGATATTGATATTCTCTCTATTTTTTGTTTTATTCCTTTTATATATTCTTTATTTTCATTACCGTTTATAATCTTTCTATTTTCTATTTTATTTTTTTCTTATTCGTTTAAATTACTATAATTTTTACTTTTTCCTAGATAGTTTGAACTATAAGAAATTTTCCTCTTTTTCTATTAGTTTTGGACTATTAGAATTTTCATGTTTTATTATTTGGTTAATTTATCATTTTTAATTTTAATTTGTTTTCATTCACCTTATTCTCTCTATTATATATATATATATATATATATATATATATATATATATCATTTTTATCTTGTTTGGCTATGCATATCTTATAATTTTAAACTGAAATTTTCAGCTTTTTTTTATAAAAAAATTCTTTCTTTATTTATGTAATCTCTTTTATGTCATCATTTATTTTTTATTTGTCTGACTTGAATTTTATATTCTCTCTATTTTTATGGTTTATATTGTCTTTATTTTTATGTTAATTTTTTATAATTCGTTTGGACTACTATATTTTTTTCCCCTAAATAGTTTGAACTATTAGAATTTTTTTTTTTTTTTTTCTGTTAGTTGTAGACTATTAAAAAAATTCATCTGTTTCTATTATTTTGAACTATTAGAACTTTTTCTTTTTTATTTGGAGTTGTTTTAATTGAAATTAAGTTTTAACACATGTCATCATCCGATCAATTTTAGAAAAATGTTGCAATCTCATGAATTACAATTCTGCATACGTGTCGCGTTCTTGTGGACTGACTTCTCTTTTATATAATAAGATAAGACGTGTGAAACTACCAAGTGCCGTGAAAATAGTTGGTCTAAGAGACTAAAGGACTCGATTGTGTTATTTATTTGTTATGTTTGTGTATTTTTCCCAACTTAACTCCTAACCTTAAACATTTTAAGAAAATATAATTGCTGATTATAAAGGTAAATGGCAAACCAAAAACTACATGTAGCAAGAAAACAAATGCAAAAATTGTGTTCTGAACAATCAAAGGCCTAACTAAGGGAACAAAGTGTTGATAAAGTTATTTGTAAATTCCGAGCTTGGTCTCTTTCGGAAAATAAGTAATTGAGGGAATAATTTTGTTTCTTTGTTCTTGTCATATTGTCTTAAAAATTAAATTTATTTGTAACCGACGAAATGGTAAATGAGAAGACCATAATAAATTTAGTTATGTAATAAATTAGCTAGTTGACTACAACAATTATATGAAAGGATAAAATTTAGGAGAAGTCTAAGCCTACCCAATAAAATCTAGAAATAGACATTATATAGTTCTTTTTTGCACGCCATAATATACATTATATATTTGCTGACAAAACAAAATAATAATAATCTCCAAAAAACAAAAACAAATCGTTATTCTCTTTCAACTAAGCCAGAAACAAAATCTGCTATAGACTTTTTTCCAATCTTATCGCGGAGACTTGGCTACAAACTTTACTACGTCCATTTAAAATTTTAAATGTTTCAACTAAATAATTTAAAAGAAATGTATTACTAATAATGATGTGATAAAATTTGTTTAACAGTATACACTATCGATTGCTACTTAATTAGCTGAGTTTGGCTCATGAATTAATCTCAAGAATCAATGTTTGTTATCACTAAAAACTGATTTTACTGAGCAAAGTATAAAATAAATTACTTTGAGAAGAACGGTCTAAGAACTGAAGCCGTAAGATTCCAAAAGCATACAGTATACGCATGCATAATATGATCGAAGGTGACACACACACAGACACACAAAAAAGATATGTACGAAACCTCAACTTAAAATCGATTCTCACAAAATAAACAGAGCAAAAAACAAAACAAAGGAGGTTTAATGTCGGAGAACTAGTCCTTCGACGAGTTCACCAAAACACGGCGGAGTACGGAGCCAGTAAACTTGGTGCGAATTGGGATGGTCCGTATCGTGTCATTAAAGTGGTTCGACATGGGGTTTACGGCTTATAAACCATGAATAAAGTACCCAATTCGCGATCATGGAACGCGATGCGTTTGAAAAAATATTACGTTTAAGTAAAAAGAAAGAAGATGAACTACGTTTAGACTTGATCCTAACATGGGTACGTAGGCAGCTCGCAATATGGGTTTAGTCACAAAAAAAAATTATTTAAAAAAAAAAAAATCGAAATACGATTAGACATGATCCCAACATGGGTACGTAAGCAGCTCACAATGTAGGTTCAATCACCAAATAAAAAAAAGGTTTTACATTCTGAAACCAACTCCGAGCACCTTTGACGTAACATTTTTACCGAATCCATCTCGAAATATGCTATGAGCTCTGAACTTAGTATATTTATTAAGTCCACCTTGAAAAGTTACGAGCGTTTCCTAGTCCATCTCGAAAAGCGCAAGAAGCTTTGAGCTAGGTGTATTCACTGAGATCATCTAACAAAAACAAAAGGCTACGAGCTTCACCGAGTTCATCTTAAAAAACGCAAAGAGCTCTAACCTTGGTGTATTTACTAAGTTCAAAAAAAAGTACATTTTTTATAGGGAAAATAACTCAACTACCATGGAACTATGTAAAAATGACTAGAATACCATATATCTTTCAAAAATTACTCAAATCTTTTGACACCCTTAGTAAATTACGATAAACACCCTTGATTAGGTTTTTTTTAATTGGCTGAGTTATGCGTTTGTTTGGCGGCTGACTTACCGATATTCCATGTCATCATCCATGTCATCACATTTAGATAACTCAGCCGTGTCATTTAGATAACCCAGCCGTGTCATTTAGAAAACTCATCCTAAAATCATTTATATAAGATTTAAGACTTACAATTAATATAAAATGAATATGAATCAACTGAATGTGTATAGTTTCTTCAATTTATACTATTTATACAACTGAATGTGTAAACTCAGAACGTTTAAGTGTTATAACTCAAAGGAAAAAAAGAAAAAACACAAACTTTCTCAACTGTCTTCTCCGTTTAAGATTCTTTCGAAATCGACATTGTTTCTTTCCTCGTGATCGTCTTCTCTCCGCAATCGAAATCGTCTTACCTCGTACTCGTCGTCGCCGAAAATCGTCTTCCCTCGTAATCGTCTTCTCCGCAGTCGGTCACCTGTAATCGTCTTCGAAAGGTAGGTTGTTGCTGATTTGGATTTTTGTTATTGCGGCTGAGTTGTAAACTATGTTGTGTCTGAGTTAGGGTTTTTTTGCGGCTGAGTTATCAATGGGTGAATTAGGGTTTTTTGCGGCTGAGTTATAAATTATGTTGTAGTTGAGTTAAAAATTATGTTGTGGCTGAGTTATAAATTGTGTATGAGTTAGGGTTTTTACGGATGAGTTATAAATTATGTTGTGGCTGAGTTATGGTTATATTGCGGCTGAGTTATATATTATGTTATGGCTGTGTTAGTTTTCTATTGCGGCTGAGTTATTTAAGTATTTTGTAATCAGATGGAACAACATCAAGCACCTGATTACCCTACAAGATCAAGACTCGCTGCTAATCTAGAAAATAAAGACCTTAATCACTATGCCTATTTGGGAGATTTCCGTAGTGTTAAAGATCAAATAGGAGCTGATGTGTGGGAAGATCTGAAGAAGTTTCCTGTTGGAATACTTGCTAAGCTATTTGATGGAAAATGCGGGTGGTCTACTAGGACTGTACACTATCTACTGTGTAGACAGCTGAAAGTAGAGAAGAAGGAGATTTGGAGTGTGGTTGGTGATCAACCTATCAGGTTTAGCTTACTCGAGTTTGGTGAGATCACTGGGTTAAACACAGATCCAGTGCCAACAGAAAGTTTTGAACTTTCAGCTGAACTTTCTAACAAATACAGAGAGTTCTGGCAGGAGTTGAAAGTGCCGCATGGGTCTTGACCCAAGCCTGCTGAACTGAGGGAAGCAGTAAGAGTCTGTCAGGGCTGGAGCGAGCAACAGCGTAAATGGTTAGGGCTGTTATTTCTTTAAGCCATGGGAATTTATGCTGGGCATCCTAATACTAGGATACCGTTTGAAACTGCAAAAAGAGTATTCGATGATGAAGCCATGATGACTTATCCATGGGGTCGGCCTGCATTTGAAGCTCTTGTTGGTAGTATTAAGTCGTTGAATCCAGTAGGAAAGTCCTACTACATCAACGACATGAGTTACGCTTTAATGGCTTGGGCGTATATATCTGTCAGATGCTTTGGACAACGTTTTGGCAAACTAGTCGATGAGGAAGCAGAAGTTCCGCTTCTTCGATGGGATGCAACGCGGACACGTGCAAGTTTTGATAGTGTCCTGCAAACGGAGATTAAAGACCATAGTAAGGTATGTAAGGTTTTAGGCTGAGTTATTCTTTATTTGATGGCTGAGTTATTCTTTATTTGATGGCTGCGTTAATATTTATTCTACGGCTGAGTTATTATTTATGTGATGGCTGAGTTATGGTAATTTGATGGCTGAGTTATGATTTGTTTGATGGCTGAGTTATTCTTTGTTTGATGGCTGAGTTATTCTTTTTACGGCTGAGTTATGATTATTCGATGGCTGAGTTATGAGTTATTGTTGTAGGTGCGTGTGAGGCATATGGTTATCAAGGAGTCGGTAGAAGACATGTTTCCTCAGTGGCCGGAGGAAGAAGATGACCGACAACTGGATAACCTGATAAGAGACCTACATTCTGGTACGTTTGTACGAGGTGATTATTGGGATGTGCAGAGGAAGGAGGCGAAGAAAAAACCCAAGTTGGCGCAGAGGAAGGAGGAGAAGAAAAAACCCAAGTTGGATTTAGTTCCTTATGACTCTGAGTCTGAGCAGCAGCCACCCAAAAAGAAGCAGAAGAAAGATAAGAAAAACGAGGGTGATGCTGCTGATATAGAGAAGAAGGAGGATGCAAAGGGAAAGGGTTTAATCGATGATGCGGCGTGTCTGAATACCATACAAGATATGCTCGGAAAAAATTGCGAATATGTTGGTCGATCATAAGGAATTTTTTGAGCAGATTGAGTCGAGGTTTGAGCAAATGGAAAACAAATTTGATGATTCTCTCAAAGATGCAGTGGCTCAGGCAGTGGATGCGCGTCTGAAAGCTCTAGGTATATCGGAAAGTGCCCAAAACTATGGTCGCAGCCCAACGGTCCGTATTAACACGGAATCTGAGACCCCTGATAATGTTGTGAGGCCGAAAAAGCCTTTGGTTGGTGAGCCGGCCAACAGTAAAAGTCGAACTCCGCAGCCGAATTTTCCAAAATCGAAGGCCGAAATTCCTAAGGGTACCCCTGATGAGCTTGGTAAGGCCGGAGAGAAAGCTGTGGAGTCGAAATTGAAGGCCGAAATTTGTAAGGAGCCCAAAAAGAAATTGTTTGGTAGTGGTCAACCAGATTTCGTTAGTATTTCTCCTGCTAAGCCTAAGCAACAACAACCAGATCCACGACGCGTCTCCAGGAGGCAAAAAACAAAAGAAAATGAGGCTGAGGCTGCTGCTGATTTGAAAAAGAAGGCTGATGATGCTGCTAAAAGGAAGGAGATCGCTGCTGCTAAAAAGAAGGAAAACGCTTTTAAGAAGGCAGCGGCTGACTTAAAGAAGGAAGAGAAGGTAGCGGCTGACTTCAAGAAAAAGGAAGAGAAGGCAACGGCTGAGTTGAAGAAAAAGCCGGCTGAGTTAAAGAATAAGGGGAACAGTGGAAGTGAATCTGATATTGAGATTCTGACCGAGGAAGCGATCGCATTGCTACCGGAGTCTGATGAGGACGAAGATGAAACGCATAGGTTAGCAAAAATTAAGGCTCATCGGGCGAAGTTTGTTCTATTACGTACAGATGGGTTAGCAGGGAAGACAAGTGCTTCTACGCAAGCAGTTTTTCCTTATCTTATTGATTCTTCTGGGACGACGTGCATGAGGAAGGGTTTTGAAGCTTCATCAAAAATCTATGATCCTCTCTCACCTCTTGAGCCGGCTCAATTGTCGACACTTAAGCAACATCTAAGCAAATTCGAGTATGGACTTTTACACCATTTTTTATTTTATTTTATAATAAACTTATGCCTAAACTGACTTGTGTGTTTGATTGTTAGGACCATTCCATTGACAGATATGAGTAACGAGGATGCTAATTTCTATAGAATACTCAGCACTCCAAAAGCGTAGTGGCATACTAAGGAATATGGATGGTTGGAAGACACTGTAAGTATAAGTTACAGCTGAATTATGATTATTTATGGATGAGTTATGATTGTTTGATGGCTGAGTTATGGTTGTTTGATGGCTGAGTTATGGTTGTTTGATAGTTGAGTTATGGTTGTTTGATGGCTGAGTTATGATAATTCGATGGCTGACTTAATATTCTGTGTACAGCATATTGGTTGTTATGTCAGACTCCTCATCAAAAGGTCCATGCAAGATCCCACCCCATTTTGGTCCAAGCGCATGCCTTTGTGGACCAATGGTTCCTATCATATTGGATTAAGGAATTTACTCAGTTCAAGATCAGGCCAAAGAAATTCAAATTCAGAGGCTCAGGTTATGAGTCACTCATAAACGGTGAGATGCCCCCAGACCTTCATACAAAGAACAAGTGGTTCGAAGATGTCGATCACTTGTACGGAGTTCTGAATGTTGGAGGCGATCATTGGGTGGCGTTTCACGTGGATCTTGTGAAGGAGAAGATTGATGCCTACGATCCCATCATTGGAGATGTAACTCCTGAAAGTAAAAAAAGAATCCATGATGCATTTAGGCCGCTCTTGCAAATGATCCCTGCGATGATCAATGATCTAATTCCTGGCAAAAAACCCGTTTGCAAAAAAGAATTTGCGTTCAGATGGAAAACCGGCAAACACATCCCCCAAAACACCCGAGTTGGCGATTGTGGGGTGTATTCACTGAAGTTTGTCGAGTGTCTAGCGCTTGGTATAACTTTTGATGGGATATGCGATGCAAATATTGATGGTTTACGGGTGAAGATGGCAGCAGAGATCTTGGAGAACGGAGGATCTGATATGTGTGCGCAGTTCAACAAATTATGAACCTTCTATTTATTTATTTTTTATTAGGATTTTGACTGTAAATGGTATGTTTTTTGTGTATAACAACTTATGGTTTTTAATGATATATTACTCAGCCATTTCGTTTAGATAACTCAGCCACACCCTAAAATCGAAAATGTAATTTGAAGACTTCTGGTATGTTTAGATAACTCAGTCGTGTCATTTAGATAACTCAGCCGTGTCATTTAGATAACTCAGCCAGACCCTAAAACCATTTATATGAGATTTAAGGCTTACAAAATTATAATTAATATAACATGAATATAAATCAACTGAATGTGCATAGTTTCTTCAATTTATACAACTGAATGTGTATGAAATCGAAAATGTAATCTAGCTTGATCTTGAGATATATGTTCTCTTACAAGTACTTCAACATTACCTATAGATAATTAAGACCCAAAATCGTATACAATAAATCATATACAATTTTTTCAATTGAATGTGTATAATTTGATTCAGTTGAGACTGTAAATCATATACTTTTTAAATGTTATACATTATACCATGGAACCATGATCCCTAAACCCTAAACCCTAAATCCATAACTCAGCCGTGAAGTTCCTATAACTCCTAAACTAAGCCAGCTACGCACCTTGCCCTGTCAGTGTAAAATTTTAAGTCGCGACGTTTCGTGTTTCTATATTGGGCGGGAAAAATCCCGGCAAAAACCCATAACTCAGCCATAATAATGAACCCAGCCGTAATGTTAACAAAATCTATAAATCGTGATGTTTCGTGTTTCTATTTGGGCGGGAAAAGGTTGTAGTTACTACATAAACAAAATAAGTATTGACGGAGCAAATCTTCCGAATCTATGTATTTAATGCGCTGATCTGACAGTGACCTATACACTCGCTGAAGAGCCGCTACACCTAGTGTAGGTGTGCAGTGACCTTTACAATCCCCTAAGAGCCGCCCAAAATCCCGCAGTGACCTTTACAATCCCCTGTTTGCTGATTTTATTTGAATCTTTTTTGCCCTTTAAGTCTCATTAAGTTGATCGATAATTCCGTTTTACATTTACTTGGAGAACATATAGCTTGCTCTTCTTGCTGTAACATTTCATAAGTCAGCCGTAACATTTAAATTTACTTGGAGAACATATAGCTTGCTCTTCTTGCTGTAACATTTCATAAGTCAGCCGTAACATTTTAGAATTTAGCCGTAACATTGCATAAAATCAGCCATCACATACACATAAGTCTGCCATAACTTAAACATAAAATTGCCATCACATAAACATAAGTCTGCCATAACATAAACATAAAATTGCCATAATATAAACATAAATCAGACATCACATAAACATAAATCTGCCATAATGTAAACAAAATCCATAACTCAGCCGTAACATTTCATAAGTCAGCCGTAACATTTCTGAATTTAGCCGTAACATTGCATAAATCAGCCATCACATACACATAAGTCTGCCATAACTTAAACATAAAATTGCCATCACATAAACATAAGTCTGCCATAACATAAACATAAAATTACCATCATATTATCTCCCCTCAACGACCAGAAGCTTTGTCTGTCTGAAGGGTATGACCTACATTCTTAAGATACCAAAGCGCTGGTACTGCTGCCCGCTCAGCTGCGATCTTCTTCTTGTGCTGTGGATCCCCGAAACACTCCAAAACCGTTATCCGAGAATCCGCCTTGATTTCAACCGTAATTTTAACTGTAAATGTGAACAAGAATACAAAAAGCCATGTTCATGCTACGAAATTACGAACCTGAAAGGTGTAAGAGAACCGCAGAGATTATGTCTCCTTACAGTCTCATATGGGAAGGACCCTCGTCATCGCTGCACTCATACACAGGTGGTTTCCAATGCCTTACCCCATATAACTTATACAACTGTGATTTGGCTGTCATTCTTTGACTCTCTTCTAAACACATACATATGAACCATATCTTTCACAATACCTAGAAACAAATCCTAACCTAATTAATAGTATTTTAAGAAGAAAAAGAAACATGTACCTTCATTAGTGGGCTCTGTTCTGTGAGAGACCAAACCTGCTTCTGGTTCAGAAACCCGATTATTCTCTTGTGCATATCTGATGTTGGCTTCTTCAATAACATCATTCAGCTTTCTCATCTTAAATCCATTTTGGCATCTCTCTAGCATCATCCTTGGCCTTGGTGGCTGAAAAATTAAAACAAAACAAAGTTAGGGTTTTTATCTACTACACTGCGTTTTAACTCTTTTTGACAAAGTTACCAACGAAAACACTGAAAGTTGATTAATCGAAATTTCTTACCACAGAGGAAGAAGATGTGGAGATTGATGAGGGATCTAGAGGAGGAAGATACTCAGAGAAGTGGTGATTGATGTGGGGATTCATTTTTGGACGTAGAATCAAGCATGTTGTGCAACTGCAAATATTTTGGCAGAATGGGCATTTCTGGGCAAAGTACAGTGAAGGAAGTGAATACCAAGAGTAGAGGCATGGAATGCAATAACGCTTCATATGGCAAGTCTGACAGCTCACAAGGCGCCCTTTGTCGTTCTGATGACATTGATGACATACGTTGAATTCCCCCATGGCAAAGGGCGATCGGAGCTTAGCTAGGGTTTTCCGGGAGGTAGGAGATGGAGTTCGCTGGGGATATTGAAATTAATAAAAGGTTGGATTAAAAGATAGTAGTATTTAAATTCAGCCATCACATAAAAATAAATCAGCCATCATACATATTTCTGATTCATAAGTCAGCCATCACATAACATAAGTAAGCCACCATATAAACAAAAATCAGCCGTGTCGTGACGTTTTGTCTTTCTATACCATAACTCAGCCGTGTCATTTAGATAACTCAGCCAGACCCTAAAACCATTTATATGAGATTTAAGGCTTACAAAATTATAATTAATATAACATGAATATAAATCAACTGAATGTGCATAGTTTCTTCAATTTATACAACTGAATGTGTATGAAATCGAAAATGTAATCTAACTTGATCTTGAGATATATGTTCTCTTACAAGTACTTCAACATTACCTATAGATAATTAAGACCCAAAATCATATACAATAAACCATATACAATTTTTTCAATTGAATGTGTATAATTTGATTCAGTTGAGACTGTAAATCATATATTTTTTAAATGTTATACATTATACCATGGAACCATGATCCCTAAACCCTAAACCCTAAAATCCATATCTCAGCCGTGAAGTTCCTATAACTCAGCCGTCAGTGTAAAATTTTAAGTTGCGACGTTTCGTCTTCCTGTCTCTCCCTATTGCGACGTTTCGTCTTCCTATCTCTCTCTCTCTATAAACTTTTAAGTTACAAAACCAATGAATTAAAGACAACACGCAAGCATTCAATGAACACTTCCCAAAAATGGTTTAAACGGATATGATTAAAGGATACTAATCGTCGTCAACTGTAAAATTTTATGTTCCGACGTTTCGTCGTCTATATATATATATATATATCCATTGGCAGATCATATCATCTCTACTTCCAATATCATATTCTATCCTATTAAGTGTTCACAAAACATGGCGTGGTTTTGGTTTGCTCTGCTTCTTCCTATTTTGGCAATAATTCTGTTCAAACAGAGATTTTCTACCAAACCAACAATATCTCTCAATTCGTTGCCTAATGATATCCTCGAAGAGATATGTGCACTTGTTGGATCTTCTTCCATTTCCGACATCGATAATCTCCATTTTGTGTCAAAGGCTTTCAGAAATTGTTGCAACAAAAGATGGGTTGTAGAAAGAGTAACACTTCGTGACGTTCCATTCCTTCCATGGTTTCCTCACACTTACGAAACATTTTCCACATTTTTCCAAAGGTGCTTAAGGAATGGTAACCCTGAGGCTCTATACCGCAAAGGTGTCTACAACTATTTTGATATAGGTCAAAATGTGCTTTGTCTAGATGATGAAGAAGGAGATAAAGGAAGGGCATGTTTAGCTAAAGCTTCAAAGAAAGGCAATGAAAAAGCTCGTTATGTCTATGGAATGGTTTGCATTGCACAAGGAGCAACGAAAGTAGAAGGTCTTAAAGTATTGTCTTCGTTATTGAAACCGATGATGTCAACGGCAATGGAGGAGATGCAGAGACTTCGGAAAAATGTTCATGATGAGATTGAGTGGGGTGGCAATCGGAGGATGAGAGAGCTCAAAGAAAGTTACACTTATGGGGGTTGCAATTGCAATGGTGGTACGAAGAAGTTCTTAAAAAAGCAATTGTGCTTGGAATGGTTATGGTATTAACGAAGACACAAGTACTTCTTCTGCTTCATTTTGTGAGATTTGTTTTTGGGATTATGAAATAGGTTTGTTTTTAGAAAATGTATAAGAATAATGTGGATGTGATTTCTTTCTTCTATTTATTTATTAATGTTATTGGTTTAAACTTAACTCAGCCATCATAACCATAACTCAGCCGTCTTAACCATAACTCAGCCGTATCGTGACGTTTCATCTTTCTATACCATAACCCAGCCGTGTCATTTAGATAACTCAGCCGTGTCATTTAGATAACTTAGCCGTGTCATTTAGTAACTCAGCCGTGTCATTTAGATAACTCAGCCGTGAAGTTCCTATAACTTAGCCAAACCCTAAAACCATTTATATAAAATTTTAAGTTGCGACTTTTCGTCTTCCTATCTCTCTCTCTCTCTATATATATAGCCCTTCTCATGACACCTAATCTCATCAAAACCTAAGAAAAAAAAACCTAAGAAAACATAAGAAAAAAACCCTAATCTCATCAAAACATACATCATGTCGATTGTCCCTGGATATACATCCAAGTTCGGGAGCATGGTCAATGCCATACACAACATGCAAGATCGGCATAACCTCCCTCTTCTAAACCCTGGTGCGGGTGTCTGCTGTGATAAAACCACTGTCACGTGGTTTAAGTTTTTACACAATCTCTCGCAGGCGATCCCGGATATTCTTCGAGAGGGATGGGTTCAGCCGTGGCCGACTTACCGCTTCATTCCCGATGATGTTAAGGGACAGTGGTTTCTTAAACTAACTGTAAGCAAAACCGATAATGTATTCTTATTAGATTTAACTTTTTGTTTCTTAAACACTAATACTTTTTGTTTCTTTTTATAGCGAAAATACAGATGGGATCCGAGGCATAATTTGACAGTTTGGACACAGTTTTAATCTACTGGCTAGAACGGTGTTTCGCATTCAAATTCGCAAGTTGAAGATGATATGGTTTCATGGCGGTGAGAAGCCTGATTGGTTGACAAATAGAGTTTGGCTTGCTCTCGTCGAACTGTTTGATGAGTTAGGCCCTGATAATTTTCAGTATGGACAATGTAACTTTAATTAAATGTTTTGATTCTGTTTATATAAATGAATCAGCCGTTTACTACACTTTTTGTTTTTGTTTACAAGTTTTAACATGTAAAACATAACTCAGCCGTCAAGTATAGTAACTCAGCCGTCTAGTTTGATAATGTAATGGCTGGGTTATAAATGTAATGGCTGAGTTTATAATGATTAAGTAACTCAGCCGTATCGTAATACCATAACTCAGCCACAACCCAACTAGGTCTGAAATGGACGGTTTGATGTTCACCTACCTTGTTTTTATACAAACGTTTCAAAGGCATTAATCAAGTCACGTTTATCGTTTTACTTTTTTCCAAAAGACACGTCTTTTGGTGTATATATAATAGAATATATATGTATTTCCGTAAACACATCTCGACTCTACTTCTTTCATCTCTCCTAAAACTCCCATTTCCTCTTCCAAACATGCAGACGAAAACAATGGATCCGGTTAGGAAGAGGAAGATTCGATACCGTTCCGATATGAAGAGACTAACGACAGTGTACCCTGACGTGACGATCGTCGAAGAAGGTAATATTAAATGATTTGAAGGCTTGCATGTCCTATTTGGGTATGAAGAATCTAATATGTTAATCGACGGTACAGGTTACCATGTGGAGGTCCCCATAAATGGACCAGAGGATACTCCTTATGCGGGAGGAGTGTTTTGGCTTTGCTACACATTTCCGATTCACTATCCACTTGGGCCACCAAGGGTGTATTTCCGTACGAAAATATACCATCCTAACATCGATGAAACCGGGTCCATCTACCATGACGTGCTTAGAACTCGATGGAGTCCTGCGCTCCGCCCGGACGAGGTTGTGAATGGAATCCTCCAACTAATGGCTTCCCCGAACTTGGCCTCAGAGCCTTTGGTGGCTGAAGTGGCCGAAACGTACCTAAATGACAAGGCCAAGTTCGATGAAATAGCTCGGCGGTGGACGGTGGAGCATGCTATGGAGTGAGGTGGTGAATCTGAAGAGAAGATTGAAGAAAATGTGTTTTTATTTTGTATTAATTAAATTAAATTTCGGTTGTTATGTTATTTCCTGTAACTTTTATGTTGTACACTTATAATGATTAAGTAACTCAGCCGTATCGTAATACCATAACTCAACCATAACATACAACTGTAAATGTTGAACAGCGCATGTTGCAAGTTGACCGGCCAAGATTAAATGTTGCAAGTTTCATTTCAGCCTATATATATTTGTAATATTTCCAAAAAACATTCCACAACTCAGCCATAATAATGAATCCATAACTCAGCCGTCTCGTGACGTTTCGTCTTTCTTACTCAGCCGTGTCACGACTTTTCGGGTTTCTATTTTGGGGCCCAAAATCTGTAACTCAGCCATAATAATGAATCCATAACTCAGCCGTATCGTGACGTTTCGTCTTTCTATACCATAACTCAGCCGTATCTAGTATCTACCGCCGATGAGTCAATGACCCACACGTTCTCACATCAAAGCATGACACGTCCGTCTATCTCTGTCCACATACCAACTTTGAGATCGCCTATATATACTTGTTATATGGCTCATTTGTATGTATCCAATTATCAAATAAAAATGAGAAAAGTCTTTGTCCTTCTTTTATATCAGAGCAATGCTCTTGTGTTTGTGATTTGGAGTATTTCGGTTTTAAACTTGTTAAGATTAAATCGTTATAAGTGTGGTTTCCATTCCCCTTGTGCGCTTAATCTAACACATATTTGGGTGATTTCTCTCCGCAAGCGAATGACAATTTGTCTGCCTGGGTGTACTCCGAGGAAGAGGGATGCATGCTCATACATGCATGCTTTCCCTGAGCATGACGACACTCATCAACTACTAGAACCTTGATCATCTAGATCTAGTAGTTGATGGTGTCATCATGCTCAGGGAAAGCAAACCGATGTTGTTATGCGCGTTAATATACCCTATGCTTCTCATACATGGTTGAAGGAACCTATTGAAAAGCACAGGAACTCACCATCCGTAGACAAACTTGAAGAATTGAAGAAGAAATTGGTTGGGTTACCTATAATGTAATGGCTGATTTATTTGCGTTCTAAGTAGGAAGAGATTATAAATGTAATTGGCTGGGTTATAATGTAATGGCTGATTTATAATGATTAAGTAATTCTGTAATGGCATAACAATGAATCCATAGCCGTTTGATTCTGATACCTTAACTCAGTCGTATCGTAATACCATAACTCAGCCATAACATATAACTGTAAATGTTGAACAGTACATGTTGCAAGTTGACCGGCCCAGCTTAAATGTGGCAAGTGCATGGTTGCATATATATGCTTGTAATAAACCCCATTTCCAAAAAACATTCCACAACTCAGCCATAATAATGAATGCATAACTCAGCCATAATAATGAATGCTTAACTCAACCGAATCGTGACGTTTCGTCTTTCTAACTCAGCCGTGTCACGACTTTTGGTGTTTCTATCTTGGGGCCCAAAATCCGTAATTCAGCCGTGTCACGACGTTTCGTGTTTCTATTTTGGTGTGCAGTGACCTATACACATGCCGAAGAGCCGCTACACCGTGTCCGTAACTCAGCCATAATAATGAATCCATAACTCAGCCGTCAAGTTTAATAAAACTCAGCCGTCATGTTTAATAACTCAGCCGTCATGTTTAATAAAACTCAGACGTTTCGTGTATCTATTTTGTGCGGGAAAAATCTCGCCAAAAATCCCGAATCTATGTATTTAATGCGCCGATTTGACAGTGACCTATACACATGCCGAAGAGCCGCTACACCTAGCGTAGGTGTGCAGTGACCTATACACATGCCGAAGAGCCGCCCAAAATCCCGCCGTTTAATAGTACTCCCTCCGTTTCACGAAGATAGATTTTTTGAGTTTTTAAAATTGTTTCATGAAGATAGATTTTCAGCATTTATTGATGAGAGATTGTAGCTTTCAAGAAAAATAATCAAGTACTATTGATTATGATTTCTTGAAAATTGTTTATTGTAGAAATCAATACACTTTTTAGAGATAATAATTTTTTTTATGTGTGAAAAACTAAAAAAATCTATCTTCGTGAAACGGTGCATGGTTGCAAGTTTCATTTGAGCCTATATATACCTGTTATATTGGTCATTTGTATGTATCCAATTATCAAATAAAAATGAGAAAAGTCTTTGTCCTTCTTTTATATCCAATTATCAAATAAAAATGAGAAAAGTCTACGGATGGTGAGATTCTGTATTTACAATAGGTTTCCGGTGTAACTTCAACCATGTCAAAAGCATGCATCCCTCTTCCTCGTGTACACCCAGTTAATTTGTCTGCCTGGGTGTACTCCGAGGAAGAGGGATGCATGCTTTTGTCATGGTTGAAGTTACACCGGAAACTATTGTAAATACAGAATCTCACCATCCGTAGACAAACTTGAAGATTTGAAGAAGAAATTGGTTGGGTTACCTATAATGTAATGGCTGATTTATTTGCGTTCTAAGTAGGAGGTGGTGAATCTGAAGAGAAGATTGAAGAAAAATGTGTTTTTATTTTGTTTTAATTAAATATTTCGGTTGTTATGTTATTTCCTGTTTTTATTTTATGTTGTACACCTTTTTAACTTTTCGGAGATTGCTACTTATAATGATTAAGTAACTCAGCCGTATCGTAATACAATAACTCAACCATAACATACAACATTCCACAACTCATCCATAATAATGAATCCATAACTCAGCCGTGTCGTGACGTTTCGTCTTTCTAACTCAGCCGTGTCACGACTTTTCGTGGTTCTATTTTGGGGCCCAAAATCCGAAACTCAGCCATAATAATGAATGCATAACTCAGCCGTCTCGTGACGTTTCGTCTTTCAAACTCAGCCGTGTCACGACTTTTCGTGGTTCTATTTTGGGGCCCAAAATCCGTTTGATTCCGAAAACATTGGTTTTGTGTTTGTTTATTTAAACTCAGCCGTCAGGTAAACAAAATCCATAACTCAGCCGTAATGTAAACAAAATCCATAACTCAGCCATAATAATGAATGCATAACTCAGCCATGTCGTGACATTTCGTCTGTCTATACCATAACTCAGCCGTCTCACGACTTTTCGTGGTTCTATTTTGGGGCCCAAAATCCGTAACTCAGCCATAATAATGAATCCATAACTCAGACGTATCGTGACGTTTCGTCTTTCTTACTCAGCCGTGTCACGACGTTTCGTGTTTCTATTTTTGGCGGGATTTTTCCTGCCAAAAATCCAGACTCTATGTATTTAATGCGCCGATTTGACAGTTACCTATACATATGCCGAAGAGCCGCTACACCTAGCGTAGGTGTGCAGTGACCTATACACTCGTCGAAGAGCCGCTACACCTAGCTTAGGTGTGCAGTGACCTATACACTCGCCGAAGAGCTGCTACACCTAGCATAGGTGTGCAATGACCTATACACTCGCCGAAGAGCTGCTACACCGTGTACGTAACTCAGCCATAATAATGAATCCATAGCTCAGCCGTCAAGTATAATAACTCAGCCGTCAAGTTTAATAAAACTCAGCCATAATAATGATTCCACAACTTAGCCGTAACGTATTCTAAATCCATAACTCAGCCATAAGAATGGAGGCGACGCCAAGAGGAAGACTCCCAGAGGAGCTACTGACTATGATACTCACCGGTATACCTCTGAAAACCCTGGCCAGATTCAAATGCGTCTCCAAACCATGGAAAGCCCTAATCGAATCTCCCTACTTCCGCCGTCTCTTCGTCTCTCTCCACATTGGCTTATCTACCTGGTCACTCATGGTCCCTAACGCACATCTCCAATTCGGTTTCCACTATTGCGAGTTATGGAACATTTCCAACTCTCCAGGTTCTTATCTCACCCCAGATCCCACGAATCTCCCTGCTTTGTATCGAGCTTCTTCTAATGGATTGGTTTTTGTCGAGATTGGTCGCGATTCTCTCAAATCCTTTGTTGGTAATCTGGGTTTACAAAACTGGGTCGAGATCCCTCACCATCCTCAGCCATGTAAGTTCACTACTTTCGTAACCCCTGTTGAGGAAGACGGTCAAGCCTCGAGGTTTAAGGTCGTTAGGACTTGTGAGACTAGTGCTAGTGATAGCAAAGAGTGGAGAGTTTGTGTATATTTGTCTGACTCAGGTGTATGGAGTCAAAAGCGGCTTTTCCCGTCGTCAGATTCCGAGATCATCTATCTTAGGCCATGAATCCGTTCTATCTCCGAAAACATTGGTTTTGTGTTTGTTTATTTAAACTCAGCCGTAATGTAAACAAAATCCATAACTCAGCCGTATCGTGATGTTTTGTCCAACAGTACATGTTGCAAGTTGACCGGCCAACAGTGTCGTTGAACAGTTCATTTCAGCCTATATATACTTGTTATATGGCTCATTTGTATGTATCCAATTATCAAATAAAAATGAGAAGAGTCTTTGTTCTTTTATATCAGAGCAATGCTCTTGTGTTTGTGATTTGGAGTATTTCGGTTTTAAACTTGTTAAGATTAAATCGTTATAAGTGTGGTTTCCATTCCCCTTATGCGCTTAATCTAACACGTATTGTTTGGTGATTTCTCTCCGCAAGCGAACGGCAATTTGTCACTGGCGGATATGTGACCACCATCACGGATCACATACCTAGCTGCTGTGAGATTCAATATGATGATGAAAATGTAGAAAATTTTCAGAGTTCTTTTGGATCACAATGTAGAAAATTTGGTGAAAGCATTGGATGGATTGCATCACAGAGATGGCTGATTTAAATCCCACAAGTTCTCACCACCAGTCTGGGGCCAAACTTGAAGAAGTGAAGAAGGAATTAACTGGGTTGAAGAACTGAAGAAGGAATTGAGTGGGTTATAATGTAATGGTTGATTTATATGCGTTCTAAGTAGGAATAGGTTATAAATGTAATTGGTTGGGTTATAATGTAATGGCTGATTTATAATGATTAAGTAATTATGTATTGACTGATTTATAAATAAAAAATTCGTGGTTTGGCTGATTTAAGAATATATGATGGCTGATTTATGAATGTATGATGGCTGATTTATATAGATAAGATAATACTAATATGGCTGATTTATAATGCAATGTCTTAAAGGGTACATAGTGAACAACTAGATAACACAGTTAATCTTCAAAGTCTTAAAGCGTGGTTAGCTGCGATCTATCATCCTCTCTCCGTAACTCAGCCATTATAATCAATCCATAACTCAGCCGTATCGTGACGTTTCGTCTTTATAACTCAGCCGTGCTACGACTTTTCGGGTTTCTATTTTGGGGACCAAAATCCGTAAATCAGCCATAATAATGAATCCATAACTCAGCCGTGTCGTGACGTTTCGTCTTTCTTCTCCATAACTCAGCCGTGTCACGACCTTTGGTGTTTTTATTTTGGGGCCCAAAATCCGTAACTCAGTCGTAATGGTTTTTTTGAGCCTATATATACTTGTTATATGGCTCATTTGTATGTAGCCAATTATCAAATAAAAATGAGAAAAGTCTTTGTTGTTTTATATCAGAGCAATGCTCTTGTATTTGTGATTTGGAGTATTTCGGTTTTAAACTTGTTAAGATTAAATCGTTATAAGTGTGGTTTCCATTCCCCTTATGCGTTTAATCTAACACATATTTGGGTGATTTCTCTCCGCAAGCGAATGGCAATTGCCTCAGTCATGGTGTTAAGTCCCACAAGTTCTCATACATGGTTGATTCCATGAAGAAGAAATTACAGAACATCCATTAGCTCTTTTGTAAACATACTTTCATCCTCTTTACTTTCTGCCTCGAGATCAACCACGCTCTTGGATGCCACGAATGGTGTGTCTTCGCCATCCCTACAATGGAGGAGAATCACTTACCGCAATGGTGAGTTATGTGATCTCACTGAAGGCTGGCAAAAGTTCATTACTAGTCATGATCTCCGAGTCGGTGACATAGTCGTTTTCAGACATGATGGAGATTTGTCATTCCATGTGAATGATTGCCTTAGTCATGGTGTTAAATCCCACAAGTTCTCACCACCATCCGGGGCCAAACTTGAAGATCTGAAGAAGGAATTAACTGGGTTGAAGAACTGAAGACGGAATTGACTGGATTATAATGTAATGGCTGATTTATATGCGATTTAAGTACTGGCTGGTTTATATGCGTTCTAAGTAGGAATAGGTTATAAATGTATGTAAGCCGGCTGGGTTATAATGTAATGGCTGATTTATAATCCACTGGCTGATTTATGAATCAAAAATTCGTCGTTTGGTTGATTTAAGAATATATGATGGCTGATTTATGAATGTATGATGGCTCATTTATATAGATATAGATAAGATAATACCGATATGGCTGATTTATAATGCAATGTCTTAAAGAGTACACGGGGAACAACTAGATAACACAGTTAATTTTCAATATCTTAAAGCGTGGTTAGCTGCGATCTAGAATCCTCTCTTCGTAACTCAGCCATAATAATGAATCCATAACTCAGCCGTATCGTGACATTTCGTCTTTCTAACTTAGCCGTGTCACGACTTTTCGTGTTTCTATTTCGGGCGGGAAAAATCCCGCCTAAAATCCTGAATCTATGTATTTAATGTGCCGGTTTGACAGTGACCTATACACATGCCGAAGAGCCGCTACACTTAGCGTAGGTGTGCAGTGACCTATACACATGCCGAAGAGCCGCCCAAAATCCCGCCCAAATGTCTTAAAGAGTACAAAGTGAACAATCAAACCAAAATCCATCCAAAATCTCTATTTGTTTTGTTTATCAGGTTCTTAACTATCAAATAATATGGATTTGGGGAGGGGAATACCTAGAAGGTGTGGATGTGGGTCGGTTACAATTGTGCTTATGTCTAAGACAAAATCTAACCCGGGACGAAAGTTTTATCGTTGCGCCATGGGATCGGGGCCAAATCACGTATTTAAGTGGGTCGACGAAGCTCACGATGAAGAATTGGAGATTATCGCTGAGAGACATACGACTATGTCTGACGAAATTAGTGAACTTAAGGAGGACATCGCCGATATGAAGGCTGACATAAAAGAGTTAGTGCAGATGCTGCAGTCTATGCTTTCTAAGTAGGAATAGGTTATAAATGTAATTGGCTGAGTTATAATGTAATGGCTGATTTATAATGGACTAGCTGATTTATGAATCAAAAATTCGTGGGTTGACTGATTTAAGAATATATGCTGGCTGATTTATGAATGTATGATGGCTCATTTATATTTTCCCTCAGATAAAACCGATATGGCTGATTTATAATGCAATTTCTTAAAGAGTACACGGTGAACAACTAGATAACAAAGTTAATCTTCAATATCTTAATAAAGCGTGGTTAGCTGCGATCTAGCATCCTCTCTCCGTAACTCAGCCATAATAATGAATCCATAACTCAGCCGTATCGTGACGTTTCGTCTTTCTAACTCAGCCGTGTCACGACTTTTCGTGTTTCTATTTTTTGGCCCAAAATCCGTAACTCAGCCATAATAATGAATCCATAACTCAGCCGTGTCACGACCTTTCGTGTTTTTATTTTGGGAGTCAAAATCCGTAACTCAGCCATAATAATGAATCCATAACTCATCCGTATGGTGACGTTTCGTCTTTCTATACCATAATAACTCGGCCGTGTCACTACGTTTCGTGTTTCTATTTTGGGCGGGAAAAATCCCGCCAAAAATCCCGAATCTATGTATTTAATGCGCCGATTTGACAGTCGCCGAAGAGCCGCTACACCTACCCCGTAGGTGTGCAGTGACCTATACACTCTCCGAAGAGCCGCTACACCTAGCGTAGGTGTGCAGTGACCTATATCACTCGCCGAAGAGCCGCCCAAAATCACCCCCAAATCCATAACACAACCGTTTTAACCATAACTCAGCCGTATCGTGATGTTTCGTCTTTCTATACCATAACTCAGCCGTCTCACGACGTTTCGTGTTTCTATTTTGCCCCGGATTAAATGTTGCAAGTTTCATTTATCGCCTATATATACTTGTTATTATATGGCTCATTTGTATGTATTCAATTATCAAATAAAAATCAGAAAAGTCTTTGTTCTTCTTTTATATCAGCGCAATGCTCTTGGGTTTGTGATTCTCTTTGGAGTATTCGGTTTTCAAAAAGTTTTTGAAAATTTTATTTAAACTTGTTACGATTAAATCGTTATAAGTGTGGTTTCCATTCCCCTTATGCGCTTAATCTAACACATATTTGGGTGATTTCTCTATGCAAGCGAATGATTGCCTCAATCATGGTGTTAAGGAAATATGTTGGGACGGCCGGCTCTGAACTGTGCAGGACAGTAGCACTGTTTAGTACAGCAAGAAGAGCAAGCTATATGTCCCTTGTCACACAAGATCCCGGATGATTTCCTCAATCATGGTGTTAAATCCCACATGTTCTCATACATGGTTGAAGTTACACCGGAAGCCATAGGAGAAGATAATTTTTCACCACCCAAAGAATTGAAGTATAAGTGTGGTTTCCATTCCCCTTATGCGCTTAATCTAACACGTATTTGTGTGATTTCTCTCCGCAAGCGAATGATTGCCTGAACCCATGAAGAAGAAGAAGACTGAGTCATCAGACCAAGACTCAAGACTCAACATCTTCTTGCTCAACCTTCACATTTACTAGTAGCTTTTCAGGGACGATTGTGGATTCTTTTGGAGTAGCCAGAACTGGAGGATCCAAATTAGACGGATCATTCTAAGTAGGAATAGGTTATAAATGTAATTGGCTGGGTTATAATGTAATGGCTGATTTATAATGACTAAGTAATTCTGTAATGGCTGATTTATAATGCACTGGCTTATTTATGAATCAAAAATTCGTGGGTTGACTGATTTAAGAATATATGATGTTACGCCTGACTTATGGACGAAATGTAAACAATCGTAATTCAAACTTTCTTCATTGGACAAGTTCTTGCATTATGTCCAACCTGTTTACAAAGAGAACATGTGTGTTCTTTCCTAGGACGTTTCTTCTCAAGTGCAACTTCTAGAGCAGATTTCATCCTACCTTTCTTAGGCCTTCCTGGTCGTTGACGAACAATAGGGGGAAAGCACGGTTGGTTAGCTACGTTATCTGGAACTTGGACCGTTGAATCCTTCGGCATGATCGACTCAGCGTATGCGTTTACTAAATAATTGTTGTGATAGTACGGACTGCACAGGGATGACAATTACCCCTGTACTCGGCAGCTGCGATTGCATGCACACATGGTAATTTCTCTCTTTCGAAACGCCGGCATGTGCATGTTTTTCCGTCCAAATTCACAACACAAACAGAATCCCCAGAAGATCCATATATAACTTCAGTGTGATAATCATCAATCCTTTGTGCCGTCATAAGTCTGGCAGCAGTAACACGAGCCTATTATAAATACAGAATAAAAATATGTTACGGCTGACTTATGAAATGTTACGGCTGACTTATGCAATATTACGGCTGACTTATGAAATATTACGGCTGACTTATGCAATGTTACGGCTGACTTATGAAATGTAACGGCTGACTTATGAAATGTTACGGCTGACTTATGCAATGTTACGGCTGACTTATGAAATGTTACGGCTGACTTACATGTAGTTGTTTCTCGACACCACGCGAAAGCGTGGTTAGCTGCGATCTAGCATCCTCTCTCCGTTGAACAAACCAACTGGTCATCATAACCGTATCGATTCTAATAGTCGAACAATGTTAAGACTTCTAGCATTTGACAGTGCATGGTTCATTGATTCCGCTATGTTCGTAGTCATCAAATTGTACCTTTCGCCCGGGAAATGAACACGCGCCCAAAGTCGGACATCAGCTCTTTGGAGGTAGTCATGGAGTTCAGGATTAATCGCTTGAATCTCCTCGTATAGCGACATAAAATCAGCCATCCTACAACATCTTGCCGCTTTCTTCACCAGACGAAAGACATCTTTTCCTTTGTACTGTTCCAAAAAGTTCTTATATAAATGATAAGTGCAAATTCCCCGAGAAGCCAACGGATACACATTCCCAATTGCTTTCCCTATCGAGTTATGCCTATCCGAGATTATCGCAAGACCCTCACCGTCAGGAATCACAAGTTTTAGCTGCGTAAAAAACCAGTGCCACGAATCATCATTTCCAGTGTCAACCACACCGAAGGCAATTGGGAAAATCTGAAAATTGCCATCCTGGGCTAGTGCTGTGAGAAGCGTCCCTTTGTATTTACCCTTTAGAAACGTACCGTTGACAACGACAACTTTGCGCATGAAAGGAAACCCATTTACGCTCGCACCAAATGCAAGGAACACATACATGAATCTTCCAAACTCATCGATTTGAAGACGCGTAATTGTACCCGGATTTGCCCATCTTATCTTGTATAAGTAAGAAGGCAAGTCTTCAAACCCACTCTCAGGAGTTCCCATCTCGATTTCCCTTGCAAATCTTAGCGTTCTATGTGATTTCCAATAATCCAACTGACGACATGGAAAATGATACAAATAAGTCAGCCGCATAGTAACTCAACCGTTAAGTTTAAATAACTCAGCCGTTAAGTTTATAATATAACTCAGCCGTTGAGATTATATAACTCAGCCGTCTCGTTTATATAACTCAGCCGTTAAGTTTATAATATAACTCAGCCGTTAAGTTTATAATATAACTCAGCTGTAATATAACTATAAATCAGCCGGAACGTACTGATAAAGGCACCAAATTGCTTCTGGATAGATATTCCGACACTCTTAGGTCGAACTGACGGACCAACGTCGCCGAGAAAGTCCTTGTACAACTCTTCTAAAATAGCCGCTGTAGCTTTTTGAGATCGACCAGAACGCTCAGCTATAGAACATGTATGATCCGTATCGTAACTCCTAACATAAAATGCCGGGGGATCCCCTAGTATAGTAGCACGAACTCTCAACAGACATCCACCAACCCAACACTTAACAACGAGTGTATCCGAATCGGATACGTCTACATCAAAATCAAATCGATCCCTCACCGTAAGAAGTTTCAGTCGTTTCTCCAAATCGGCTTTACTCTCGTATTGTTGCCCTACCGAGAGATTTAGGGAAGACATATCTAACCTTGGAACCTCCAGAATCCCTTTGGATCCGCTCGTCGACAAGTTATGAGGTCTCTTCTTAGGAGGTAGTGTCGGTGAATCTTCATCTTCGTATAAACTGAAGTTATCATCTTAAGATGACTCACCATCCGAGTCATCGAACATATCAAATCGGCTTTCAAATTCATCATCTTCTTCATCTTCTTCGCCTACTTCATTTTCTTCGACTACTTCATTTTCTTCGCCTACTTCATCTTCTTCGCCTACTTCATCTTCTTCTGCTTCATCCTCCAAATTGAAAGCATCATAACTCCCACCGTAATCTTCGGATCTAGATTCAACTTCTGAGCTATAAGTGAATAAACTTTTATTATTCTCATTCCTACTAATTTTAATCTCCACACAAAGAAGTAAGTGTTCAATTTTTCCGAAGCTTAAAAAAACTTGCAACTGTCGAG
Organism: Draba incana; assembly: GCA_963576765.1. Taxonomy (NCBI): domain Eukaryota; kingdom Viridiplantae; phylum Streptophyta; class Magnoliopsida; order Brassicales; family Brassicaceae; genus Draba; species Draba incana. The sequence goes on from OY755215.1 coordinate 12,306,797, forward strand.
TATTGGAGAGGTAAACTGGTGGAGTATCGTGCGCCATTATTTTCAAAGCTTTATTCGAGAACATGTAGCTCAGTTGAATCTGATGGCTCGACTCCTTCAATCCGTAATCATCGAGTACTATCTTCGCAAGTTCGTCTAGTGTTGTTTTCTCATCTATATGCACAACTCTACACCCTCTACCGTCGGCGTTGAATACATATTTGTGTTTCTTAACCCAGTTACCGGAAACAATAATTACCGGATCCATATAAGATCTCTGATGAATGAAAATAATGAAAAAGGTAGGTGAAGAAGAATAAGATGAAGGTCGTAGATGAAGAACCTAATTAGTAAGAGCTGATGACATGGAAAATATGACCTGATGACATAGAAAATCGGAACTGATGACATGGAATATCGGTAAGTCAGCCGCCAAACAAACACATAACTCAGCCACTAATAAATCAGCCATCAAGTATAATGTAAGTCCGCCACAACGTCAATAGTGTTTCAGTAATTAACCTTTCGATAATAAATCAGCCGTAATTAGCCTAGGAAATATTAAGTCAACCGTATAGTCAAATAAATCAGCCGTCGAATGAATGTTATTCTAGTAATTAATCTTTCGCTAATAAGTCAGCCGTAACCAGGTTGAGTTATATTTAACCCAGCCAATTACGGCTGATTTACGTAAGTCAGCGGTAACTACCTCTCATAAGTCAGCCAAACGGAGAACATAACTCAACCGTCTCTTATCTAAAACTCTGCCAATTTTCCACAAATCAGCCCGCCGTTATATAACTCAGCCGTAACTTGTGTTCGTTAGTCAGCCGTTATCTCATAAGTCAGCCAGATTTCTGTAAATCAGCCGTATGTAACGGCTGATTTATGTTCGTAAGTCAGCCGTTATCTCATAAGTCAGCCAGAATTCTGTAAATCAGCCGTAACTATTGGCTGATTTATGTTCGTAAGTCTGCCGTTATCTCATAAGTCAGCCAGAATTCTGTAAATCAGCCGTAACTATTGGCTGATTTATGTTTGTAAGTCAGGCGATCTCTCATAAGTCAGCCGCGTTTTTTCACTCAGCCGCAACGTAACCATAACTCAGCCGTAGCGCGTTACGGCTGAGTTCATTAATACACGTCAGCGATACCCTACGTGGTTGCTTACGTGGCTATGGCATTTTTGTAATTACGTTTTTTGTCACAACGTAACAAAAGGGCACGCTGGGTATTAAAAAAATGCCAGTAATAAAAAAAAGTTTTATATGATTCCAGTCATATCACCTAATATCTGTGGGATTTGAGCAAAGAATCCTTTTTTATATAGCTATGAGCTTCATCAACAAAATGTACTTCATCAAAAAAAAGTACATTTTTCCCTTTGCCCCTTTTTCAAACCGTATCCGAGGTGAGTGCGTGATCGCGGTTATGGGATTAGATTGTTAGGATATCGGTTGATTGATTTCTGATGAATATGGTTGCTTTTTCTGTGATTTTCGTGTGAATGGCGTGTTGAATTATCGTGAGTTAAACTCGTATGATGAACGGAATCGGGTCGCGAGAGGATTTGACTCGATTCAGATTTTCTGCGAGGAGTGTCGATCGACACCTAGAGGTAGTGTCGATCGACACCCCGTGTGATGAACGCGAGGCTTGTGTTCGAGAAAGGAGTGTCGATCGACACCTAGTGGCTGTGTCGATCGACACCCTGTTGTGAAGTGTGCGTTTTGAATTGTAGGGTCGATCGACACCATTTTTTTTATGTTGATTTTTTTTGGATTGTATGTTGATTGTTGGTTGATCATGTAGTATTTGACATTCTTTTTCCCTTATTATGTAACCGGTAGGCGGGATGACCGCTTCACTGAGTATTTGTAATAATACTCACGCAACTCTCATTTCCATGTGTTGCAGGTAAAGGTTTGAGATCGTGGAATCATGGTTGGGACGAGTGGGTAATTAGGATCTCTAGTTTATTTGTTTAAATGGCTTTTTAGTAGAACCTGGTGATAGGTTGTTATAAATGCTGAGTTGAGTTATTGGAATTAGAATTGATTAATTTTAATGGTTAAATCTGGTTTAAGTGTTTATTGATTTCCGCTGGTTGTTGTCTGGTTTTGTTGTTGTGGAATTAATCGTTGAGGATTATTATTTATGGGAGTAATAATCCGGATTAATTATTTAAAAAAAAAATTTGGTTGTTTCATTTTGGTATCAGAGCCCTTACGGTTCTAAGGCTGATAATAATTGGTTGATTTGAGACTGTTGTTTGAATTGACTATGAGTAGTTAGTTAATTCTGTGAGTGGTAAAGCCTTAGATCATCCTCTTTGAGCCTTCAAAGAGATTTCATGGTATGTGATTGTTTGATCCTTATTAAGTGAATTCTAGTATCTTAGAATGTCCTTTTGGTAAGTGCAGTGTGCGATGGCTAGAATTCCGAGAGGCCGTGGTGGCAGAGCTAGTGGCCGTGGAGGCCGAAGTTGTGGTCGGGGTCGTGTGACTACGTCGTTCGAGTGGGTGACTCAGAGTGAGTCGGCAGATCAGGTGGCTGATTTGCTGACGTACTAGGAGGATTCAGTGGGCAGTGTCGGCATGTCAGTTAGGACTGCCGGTGCCGGAGGTAGTACTGGAGTTGCTGGTGCGGTAAGAGGCCCAAGTGCGGGTATTGCTACAGGTGGAGCTCAGGATCCAGAGGATCGTTTGGCAAATACGCTAGCTTTAATTTTGGAGCGGTTACCGGTTGCGGTACCAGCACAAGCTCCAGTAATGACCACAAGAGAGCAGTATCTAGTGATGTATAACGAGATGGTGGGCATGGGTCCCTTGCCCTTCTCGGGTGGAGGGGGGCCAGAGGCATCCAATGAGTGGAGGTTGAGGGTAGAGCGTAGGTTTCGTTCTATCAGATGTCCTGATGAGTACCGTGTGGATATGGCGGTAGGGTTCTTGCATGGGGATGCCTATCTCTGGTGGACATGAGTTCATGTCAGGAGGAGGCGGACAGTGTGGACTTGGGGTGAATTCTTGGGCGAGTTTAATGCCGAAGTATATCCCTCAAGAGGTGGTGGACCAGTTAGAGTTGCAATTCAGGAGACTGGTTCAGGACAACCGGTCAGTGCGTGAGTATGATGCTGAGTTCAGCAGGCTAGTGGTCTATGCGAGTAGTGCCATGGGCGAGGAACGGGCCGAGATGGGTAAGTTCGTGGGAGGACTTTGACTTCGGCTGAGAAAGTCGGGCAGAGCTTCCAAGTTTGCCTAGAGGGCAGAGTTAATGGAGGTACTTGCAATAATCAAGGACTTGGGAGCAGGTCGAGGATTGAGCTGGTGTTCTTTCCTTTTCTGGTTTTGTTTCCAGTTTCAGAGCTTTAGCTTTGGTTTTGTTGTTTTTGGATTTTTGGTATTTTTGTTGAGGTTGAGACGATATACATTTATGGAAATTTATAAGATGGTGTTTGTGCGAGCTGGAATTTCACACAATAGAATTTGTGAAGATTCGTCGAATAAGAGCTTCTTTAGGGTTCCAAACACAAAATAGATGTCGAGCTGATGTTCTTATTAAGCTTTGAGAGCTGTTCTTCAGTAAATAGTTCTTTTATATATGTCTCTGTCAAATTTTTCTATCCCCTCATTTATGAGGGGGTACACACTTATTTCTAGGAAAAACAAGTCGGTTTGAACAGTAACTCGAGCCTTTAATGGGCCTTTAATGGGCTTCTGTCTGTGGGCTTTGATCACCAGGCCTGTTGGTCGTACACTTAGTCATTTTAGGTTTATCGATTCTTCTAGGGGAAATATGACCCCTCCAGTTAGCCCCCCAGTTCAACAGTTTAATTAAAAAGTGTTGAAGTAAGGGTGTCCGAAGAATCGATTCCCGTTTGACTGTTAGTATGTTGATGGCGATGCTGCCGAGCCCTAGGGACCCAATTCGGCGAGCTGACCGACGTGATGCTATCAGTAATTGATTTTGAACTTGCGAGGCCGCGAGCTGCTTCGACGAAGAGAGTTGCGAGTTGCGAAATGACATGATCAAGAAAACCGCGAGTCTGCGAGTTCGTTTGTTGAAGAGAGTAGCGAGTCCGACTGATGATGAGAATCAAAGAGACTGCGAGCCGATTTGACGGAGATAAAAATGAATCCGCGAGTTGCTTGAAGTTGCGAAGTGATTTTATCGACAGCTACGAGGTACTGCAAAGACCTCGAATCGTCTTGATATAGTGAATCGCAAAGCTGCGAACTGATCTGACGAAGATAGCTGCGAGTCTGCGAGCTCGTTTATTGATGTAAAATGCGAGTCGCGAGGCGATATGATGAAGAGACGCGAGTTGATTCAACGAAGAATTCGCGAGCTGATTGTGCTTCTTGAGAATCGGTCCTGAAGTCGCGAGTCGATTTGAAGGTGAGCTCGCGAGGTCGCGTCTCGAACTAATCGTAAACCGAGGGATCGCAAGTCGGTGCAAATTCCTCGTAAAGCTGTGATTTTCTGGGCTCCAACTCTTAGGCCCATTTTTAATCAAGGCCCACCTCGAAGCTCGATCTGAAACACGCCTATATAAAGAGCGATACTCCTTTGATCTCTCATAATTTTCATTTCTCCGAAACAGGTACTTCTCTCTCTCTCTTTTCTCTCATTTTTCTTTCTATACTTTTTTATCTGTCCCATCACTTCGCCGCCGCCGTGTTCTTCATCATCGCCGTCGTGTTCTTGAAAGGATCTGCCAAGAAATTTATTTTTTTCGATCTGAAAAACAATGTCGACAACGATTTCGAGTTTTTCTGCCGAACCGATCGACAAGGAAGGATCGATCTGGAAGTATCCCGAGAATAGCGAGTCGCCATCTGATGCGAGTTCGAGTTATGGTCGGTATCGTAGTTCTGATGAGGCGAGTACTTCCGGTCGAGAAGAGCGAGTCCGAGGTGATTCTCCCCTTGCCGACTTGTTCTCTTATCCCATCCCCGTCTCAAGGCGAAGTCGCGAGACGAGGGAGACCGTTTCGCCGACGCGAGGCCAAAGAAAGGACTTTCAAGAGGGAGTCGGGACCTCGCGTCCTTCGCTGATTGGCGAGACTCCTGCTGTCGACGAACCGAGATTAGTCGTCGAAGTTCCACAACTTCGTGACGAGTCGCTTAGTCTCGCCGAACCTCCTTTCCAAGTAAAGGTTGAAGATTGCAACTGGGATTATAACCCTCTCATCGAAGCAGAACGAATGGAAGCTTGGATTGGATCCGGGGTACCCATAGTCAAGAGAAAGAAGTCGAGGCGAAAACAACGCCCACCTCCAGGCTCCTCATGGTGCGACGAGGATTCCCTGAATACCCTTCGCGAAGAGTGTGGAATTCCCGACGCGGTCGAGATGATCGTGCCAACTACTGGGTAGCGAGAAGATGATCCACCCGAAGGAACATTCACCGCGTATGAATGTTGGTTTAGGGGTTGCTACCTTACGCTCCCTATTCCTGCGATGATTCTGCGATTTATGTGGGTTCACAGAATTGCGCTCGCGCAGATCAATACGAGAGGAGTTCGTCAACTGGTCAGACTTCTGACGAGAGCTGCCGAGTGTCGCGAGTCGATTGGGGTTCGTCATCTGACTCACCTTCTCGAATTCCGCAAGAACGCCGACGAGGGGGGTAAGAAAACGTATAATCTGGCGAGCCGACCCTGATATAAGATTATTGACGACTTCCCGAACAAAGACCACAACTGGAGAAAATCCTTTTTCTTTATTCGAATATCTGCCGAGTCTGTCGAAGAGATACGGCCGGCGATCGCGAAGTGGGGAACACTTGGTAGATTTTCTAAAGTTTACCGCGCGAGTTGCCTCTTTATGCTTTATTGTAACTTGTTATAAATTTGTCTTTCTAGTTCCCAAATTGCTACTTTCTTCTGTCCACGGACTCGATGACCTGTTTCAAAAGCTTAAGAAGCGGAAGTGCCTTTGGAATCGTCATTTCCATCTCCAAAGAGTTATTCGAGCCCGCGAGTCTGCGCTTAGCGACGAAGAAGACGAACTTTATCAAAGCGACGCCGACGATCTCGACATCATGTCGCATCAACCCACCATACGCGACATCGCCAAGAAGAAAGCAGCGAAGAAGGCCAAGAGAAAGGCCGATCCGAACGTAGCTACTCAAGTCGCCGAAACTTCAGAGCGAAGCGTAGGTAAAGTAGACACTCCTGCCACAAAGGATGGCGAGGCTACAGCTGTAGAGGCGAGCGGTGCTTTAGTCATCGTGCCCTCGCAGCAGATTGTCATCGATGACGAGCCCATCGAGCCCATCGAGTCCGAGCACCAGCTGTCTCGAAAACGAAAACACACTGCCTCCGAAAAAGGTAAGGGTAAAGCTACGGATTCGAAGAAATTTCGCCACGACCCCTTGGCTCCTCCGAGTTTGCGACCTGTCAAACTCTACGATGGCCCTTCCAAAGCGGCCACCTTGATGGCTACGATTGCGTATCCCGGGGATAACTTCATCGTCCCGGAGAGGCTGGTAAAGAGCGAACTCTACAGGGAGTTTGCGTCTCGCCAAGCTAAGGTAAGTTCTTATTGTCATTGTTCGTTCCGCTTCGCTCTTTTTCTCATACTTCATTTCTTCTGCAGGCATTCGCTCATTTTAACAGGATGGTCGTATCGTATGATCACGCTGCGAGGTCTAGGCAAGCCTTTATTGACGAGGCCAAGGTGAAGGAAGAAACTAAGAAAAAGAAAGTCGCAGCCGACATGAATGAACTAGTTAAAGAGCGCGACTGCTATAAGAAGAACGCTGACGACATGGGAGTGCATCTTCAAAGGGTTACTCTCGAAAAGAAAGCGGCCGAGGAGAAAGCTGCCGAGCTGGAGGCTGAGTTGTCGGCTCTGAAATCGACTTGCGAGAGAGATCTCGAAGTGGCTGTTGCTGATGCGAGGCAAATCGCGGCTGCCGAGGTTCAAACTAACCTGAACCGAGCCCACGAGTTGTTCGGCCAAATGATGAAGAAGCTGATTAAGAAAATGAAATTCCTGGCGCAAGCGGATGCTAACCTTCAGCTTCTTGACGACATGGAGAATGCCACAGCAGAGGCACCTTTCGATCCCAAAGCGGAGCGAATTCTTCTTCTTGAGACCAGGGCGAGGCTAAGTGCTGCCAATGACGTCTTCAACGAGATCTCCAATGAGTTGAGGAAAACGCTAGGTATGAATTATGTGGTTCCTGTTAACATAAGGGATATAGTTGTTTCTCCGCGAGTCGAGACTATTGCTAAGTCTATTGGTGTTAATGTAGCTTCCGCATCTAATGATGGTTCCTTGGGCCTACGTTTGCGAGACCCTAGCGAAGAGCTGAATGAGAGCGAGTCGGACGAGTCGGGTGAGTCGGGTGAGATTAACAAGGATGCTAATCCCGACCAAGTTACAGCGACTGAAGCTCAACGCGAGGAGGATCCTTCTGGACAGGATCCAAAGACTGGCGAGGCGGCGGGTTTGGCTGGTGTTGATGCTCCAACCGAAGATAAAGAGGACTAAAGTAGGCGAGTTGGTCGTCTACTCTAGTTTACGCTCTTAGGACTTTTTGTTTTTTGTTATTTTGCTAAGGTTTTAAGACTTTTTTCTTTTGTCGTTTCGTTGCCTGGATGGCTTTATCCAACTTGTGACGTTTTGTTCGCCTAGTTGGTCGAAACGAAAATTGAATGAATGTTTTAAGGCAAATTTTTTGTTTTCGGGTGAGTTCCGTAGAACCTCAGATCCAATTACTTTTGCCGATTTTGACCAGTGTTAAGTTATAACTGGGTTTTGCGAGATGAACGTCCTGGTTTACAAGCATATTCCACTGAATACATCTGCTCCAAGAACGAACTCTAAATTTGTATAGCGCGCTTTATCCGTGATGGATGTATATGTAAACTTCGTGATGAAGTGTCATGTAGTTCGCCATTACGGCAAGTAATGACGACGAGTTTATATAGCTGTCGCGTTTAGACAATTAAGTCGTTTGCGAGATGTTGCGGTTAGACATTCAAGTCGTTTGCGAGTTGGCGCGTTTAGACATTGAAATCGTTTGCGAATTGATTTCGATCGTAAGATATTTTTAGTAAAATTTCAACTTACAATATACAAGTTTTGGGAGTATGAATATACGGATCCACTCCCCCCCCCCCTTTTTCGAAAAAAGGGGGGCAACTGAACTCGTTCGAAAACGAGCTGCCTACGTACCCTTTAGAAGGGATCAAGTCGCCCCGTAACAGAAGTACTTTTTAAGGTGTCGCGCGTTCTAGGAGCGCGGGATCATTTCGCCTTGCATGTTGGCGAGTTCGTAGACGCCAGGACGAACTACCTTCATGATTTGGTAAGGTCCTTCCCAGTGAGCGCCGAGTTTGCCGGCATTTGATTCGGCTGTGTTCTGAAACACTTGGCGAAGGACGAGGTATCCTTCGTAAAAACGTCGAACTCGCACTTTAGAGTTGTAATATTTTGATGCAGAAGTTTGATACTCGGTCATCTTAATGAGAGCTCGATCGCGTCTTTCGTTGATGAGGTCGAGCTCGTCGAGCATGAGTAGATGATTCAAACCTTCCTGCTCAGGAAGTAATCGCCGGCGAACTCCTGGGAAATGAACCTCGGGAGGAATCACGCATTCTGTTCCGTAGACGAGGACAAACGGGGTCACGCCAGTTGTGCGACAAGGTGTGGTTCGATAGGACCACAAAACACCCTCGAGTTCATCTGCCCAACGACCCTTCTTTGAATCGAGACGAGTCTTTAATCCATGTATAACCGTCTTCTTCGATGCCTCCGCCTGACCGTTTCCCTGTGGGCAGCGAGGTGCGGACTTGCTGATCCTGATCTTCCATTTGTCGCAGAAAATGCGACCCGTTGTCGGTTACGATTTCGTAGGGAACGCCGTGTCGGCAAATGATATTCTTTCAGATGAAGTTTTCGACCTGCTTGTCCTTGATTGATCCAAATGCTTCCGCCTCAATTCACTTGGAAAAATAATCCGTTAACACCAAAAGATATCGTTTCTGCCGAGACGGGTGGAGTGGCCCGACGATGTCCATTGCCCATCTCATGAACGGATAAGGCGAAGTGACCATACTCCAAAATTCCGCAGGTCGACGGATGAAAGGACCATGACGTTGACACTTCTCGCACTTTGCCGCGAACAACTCGCAGTCTTTTACCATCGTTGGCCAAAAATAACCGTGTCATTTAATTCGGATGGCGAGTGAGCGACCTCCCGAATGGTTACCGCATGATCCACCATGAACTTCGTGCATTATCTGGCGAGCTTCTTCCCCTTCGACGCAAATAAGGAGTGGCCCGGATAGTCGCCATTTAAAGACGTTTCCATCTAGCAGAACGAAACGTGATGCCTGCGCTTTTAGCTTGCGAGCTGCCCACTTATCTGCTGGGACGTCGTTGTCAGCAAGATATCCGCGAATGCTATCCATCCACTTTGTATTGCAACCATAGACCGTGGTATCGTCGTCGATGGCGATATCTTCGACTTCATGCAATGGTGGCGGTTCCTCGTTACACAGGTAATCGTCCTCTGGCAATTCTTCGAGTTTTTTGGGGTTGAAACCGCGGGCAAAAGTTGCGTTATGTGGATCGAGCTCATTGGTTGCTTCCATCACATCCGTTGTTTCATCTGCCACGATTGCGTTGGGTTGGTCGAGGTCCATCGGATCTGCCGCAAGGCGAGTAGGCGAGTCGTTGCTCACATTTTTTTTTTGTTTCGCGGCTTGAGATCTTGTCAACACGTTGACATCTTTGGTGATTGTGATACTTGGCTTTTCGATAAACTCAACCGGGATAATTCTTTGTAGCGCTTGATCTGGCTGTGCCGACGAGCCAAGCGATGCGAGGGCATCAGCTTGCGAATTCTCTGACCTTGGGATTCTTGTTAAGGTAAAGATTTCAAATTCCGCCGCTAAGGTTTTGACGAGGGCGAGGTACGCTTCCATGCTCTCGTCTTTTGTTGCGTATTCGCCGTTAAAGTGATTCACGATGAGCTGGGAGTCGCAGAAAGCTTCTATCCTTGGTATTTTAAGTGCTTTAACCAATCGGAGACCCGCGAGTAAGGCTTCGTATTCCGCCTCATTGTTCGACGCTCTGAAACCAAGGCGAAATGACTGCTCCAGTGATTCCCCGTCTGGTGATGACAGTCGGATGCCTACACCCGCTCCATGTTTATACGACGAGCCATCTACATGCAATTGCCAAACTTGGGATGAATCTTTGTTCCCCGATATGGCCGTCGCCTCTGGCAGTTCGATCAGAAAATCGGTAAGCACTTGTGCTTTGATCGTCGTTCTGTTGCGATATTCGATGTCGAACTCGCTTAATTCAATTGCCCACTTGGTGAGTCGCCCGGACTGAAAATACTTAGCACAACGATCGAATGTGATAGAAAATAAGGTCGAAGCTTGCGAGCCGATGTGATAACTGTGAGTGCCAACTTCTCCGTCAGAGGGTATCTTGTTTCCGCGTCGGTTAACGATTTGCTGATGTAGAAAACGGGCTTTTGCTCGGTGCCGTCTTCGCGAATTAGGACCCCACTAACGGCTGTTAAGTAAACCGCGATGTAAAGATAGAGCGGTTCGCCTGCGATGGGTTTTGTCAAAACAGGTGGAGTCGCGAGATATCGTTTCAATTCTTGGAAAGCGGTTTCGCACTTCTCTGTCCATTCGAAATCCTGCCGAGCTGCCCCCTTTTTATCCTTCAGAGTGTCATAGAAAGCTAAGCATTTGTCGGTAGATCGCGAGATGAATCTGTTCAACGCTGCGACTCTACCGGTTAATCGTTGGACCTCTCTTTTGGTCTTGGGCGAGGCCATCTGGATGAGCGCATGGATCTGCTTCGGATTTGCCTCGATCCCGCGACGAGTTACCATATATCCGAGGAACTCGCCCGAAGTCACGCCGAACCGGCACTTGGCCGGATTGAGATTCATGTCATACTTGTTCAATAACGCGAAGCATTCTGTGAGATGGCCAACGTGGTCCTTCTCTTTAAGCGACTTGACGAGCATGTCATCTATGTGCACCTCCATCGTCTTGCCGAGGAGATCCGCAAATATCCTGTTGACCAATCGTTGATAAGTAGCCCCAGTGTTCTTAAGGCCAAAAGGCATGACTTTGTAGCAGTAGATCCCGCGATCTGTAATAAAAGACGTTTTCTCGCGATCACCAGGGTGCATAAAGATTTGGTTGTAACCCGAAAACGCGTCCATGAATGACAAAAGCCTGTTCCCAGATGTTGCCTCGACGAGACGGTCGATATGTGGAAGTGGAAAAATATCCTTCGGACATGCCTTGTTCAAATCTGTGAAGTCCACACAGACTCGCCACTTGCCATTCTTCTTCTTCACGACCACTGGGTTTGCGAGCCAATCCGGGTATCTGACCTCAGAAATCGAACCGGCTTGTAGAAGTTTGTCGACTTCGTCGTTTACCGCTTGAGCCCAATCTGAGCCGAGGCGTCTTCGTTTTTGTTTTACGAGTTTGAAGGTCGTATCAACATTCAGCTCATGACTGATGATACCGATATCGATTCCGGGCATGTCTTCGGCGGCCCATGCGAAAGTTTCGACGTTCTTCTTAAGGAAACTGACAAGGTCGAGTTTGATTGCTTCGTCTAGAGTCGCGCCTATCTCCATGCGTTTCTTTGGGAACTTGTTGTCGATGCAAACCGATACGACCGGCTAACAGGTCGGGCCCGTTCCTTCCTCTTCACGGGATTCTGCGATCTGTAGTTGCTACAAAAGGTCGGAGATCTCTTTGATGGGTTCCCTATCAGTTTTGATATTTTCGCGGCTGGTTCGGAATCGGTACTATCGCTTGACTCCTTAGTTTATGCACGGTCATGAAGTAGGACCGCGACTCCGCCTGACTCCCTCTGATTGTTCTGATCCTGTTGTTGGTCGGAAATCTAAGGCAGAGGTGATACGTTGACGCGACGGCACGCGTCGAATTGAGCCAAGGGGTCCCCATGATATCGTTGTAAATCGTCGGGTTATCAGACACCGCGAATTCCACTTCCTTGGTTACCCCTTCCGCAGAGACTGCGAGCCGAATCGTTCCGAGAGTCATTGTCGTCTCGCCGTTGAATCCTGTTAAAGGCTTAGGGTGATATTTGATTCAGGCGAGATCGATTTCCATGCGTTTGAGAGCGTCCATGAAAATGACGTCCATTGTGCTTCCAGTGTCAATCAGGACGCGACCCGTATCCTAATCCGCGATAGAGAGTCGGATGACAAGCGGGTTGTTGTGGGGCTTGTCAATGTCATCAACGTCTTGCTCCTCAAATTGAATGACATCGTTTGGGAACTTGGACGGGTTTGGTTTGTTCGCCCCTATCTCGGCTCGTCTCTGATAAGCTTTGATGGACGAGACGGTGTTCGAGCAATAGCGCGAGCCGCCCATGATCATATTGCAAATCTTTTGCATTGAGCCGCCTTTTCCCTCATCGCTTTGTCCGCCGAGGTGCATTTCATTGTTATTCCGCCTGTCTCATTTATTATTTTTGTTATGGCCCCCAGACGGGTTGTCTTCTACCGTATTGCCGAATTGTTCGAGTTGAAAATCATCGACACTTATATCGCCTCTGAGCTCGCCAGAAGCCAGCTTCGCTACGAGTCTCATCCTGAGAACTCTGCAGTTAGCCGTCGAATGCCCGACCATTTTATGCAAGTCGCAGTATGCCGACTCGTCGTACTGCGGGTTTCTTGTCCAGGTGTTGCCGTTAGTACGGCCCGGAGTGTCGCTTCCGCGGCCTTGCCCTCTACCTCGACCGTAGCCGGGCGAGTCCACTTGATAGTTATGGGCTCCTTTAAAGCCTCCTTCGTGCTGCACGAAGTCGCCTTGTTTCTTCTTCCCCGCAGCCGGGGCTGCCTGCGAGATGGGAAGTTTAGCTTTCCCATACTTCTGGCCCAAGATTCTGGTCTCATCTTCACTCCTTGCGAAACCAGTAGCGCGATGGAGTGCATCCTGAATAGATGAGGACTCGTTGATTGTCATTTCCTTTCGGAAATCTGAGTTGTACCACAGGGCCTTACGCAGCGCGCTCAGCGCGGACTGGTCGTCGATCCCTTTCACTTGAGTAAGCATCGCTTTGAAGCGCTCGATGAAAACTCCCAAGGGTTCACTGGCTCTCTGCGACATCGTATAAAGATCCGCCTCTGATGACCTGCGCTTGATCAAGATGGCGTATTGTTTTAAGAATGCTTCAGAGAGCTGCGCGAAGCTATCGATCGAATTCTTCTCCATGCCCGTAAACCAATAAAGAGCTTCCCCTTTGAGGTGCTCTACAAAGAGGAGGCAGTAGCCCGTGTCCCTTTCTTCGAGTCGGAAGTTGGCTCGCCCCATCGCGATAGAGAATGCTCTGATGTGCTCCGTGGGATCGCCCTTTCCATCGTAAATAGGGACCCTGATCTTCCCCGGATCGGACAGACGCGACTTTATTATTCGCTCTGTAAAGGGAGTAGTGCGGGCCTCTTCAAGGACACGGTCGATCTCCGGTGCCTTGCTGGTTGCGCGATGCACCTGCGATCGCATCTCCTTGAGGTCGAGGGCATTCTGTTGCATGATGGCCTTAAACTCGTCCATCTCCCTCTGGTGTGAAGTAACGGTTCTGCGATTGGTTGGGGCCTCGGCCTGTTCCATCCATCGCTTGTTCTCCTCGAACTCGCCCTCGTCCCGGCCTTGGACGCGACTGGTAGGTCGGCTGGGGCGTGCGGTTCCGAAGTCACGCTCTTCTGGATCGTCTGCGACCTCAACATTGTCGTCGGCCGCACCTACGATGGGGACGACTCCATGTCTGAGAGGCCTTGGCGTGTGATCCTCGCGAGCCCCGCGAGCTGAAGGCGATGCCGCCGGGGTGAAGCTGAGAGTAGTCGGAGTGATGCGAAGCGCGGCACGTTGGGGGAGTCCTTGGGGATGACGAGCCGTCGACAAGGCTTTGATTTCAGCAGACAAAGTGCTATTGATGGTTTCGTGCTTTTCGGAATTCTTGAGCAGCTGCTCGAGCATTGTTTTGAGCTGATCGTAAGCTCCCGGTGTGGTCGGTTTGGCCGAGTCGGCATTGATGATTGCTTGGTTTCCTATTGGGGCTGATCCGTCTGCTTCCTCCGAAGCGGACTGGTTGCTTAGGTTAGTTTGTTCTTCCACAGTCGGGTTCCTCGGGTCCGAACCGTCGTTCGTAGCTGGAGTTTGTTGGTTCGTTGCTGACATCTTGCGAATTGGTCGAAGTGTTTGTCTCGTGTATGAAGCTAGTGTTGCGAGTTGTCCCCTCCTTCTAGCGCCAAACTGTGCGAGCTGGAATTTCACACAATAGAATTTGTGAGGATTCGTCGAATAAGAGCTTCTTTAGGGTTCCAAACACAAAATAGATGTCGAGCTGATTTTCTTATTAAGCTTTGAGAGCTGTTCTTCAGTAAATAGTTCTTTTATATATGTCTCTGTCAAATTTTTCTATCCCCTCATTTATGAGGGGGTACACACTTATTTATAGGAAAAACAAGTCGGTTTGAACAGTAACTCGAGCCTTTAATGGGCCATTAATGGGCTTCTGTCTGTGGGCTTTGATCACCAGGCCTGTTGGTCGTACACTTAGTCGTTTTAGGTTTATCGATTCTTCTAGGGGAAATATGACCCCTACAGTGTTCCTTATTTATTTTCCTATGATTTATAAGACGTGTGGTTCTTATATGTGTTTATAATTATGTTGACCAGTGTGGGTCGTGATTTTTGTGGATATTCCAGGTTGGGAATATCCAGATTATACCACGTGAGGTAGTTCTAATCAAAGGAGATGTGAGTTATCCTATATACTTATTTGGGATGTGAGTTCCCATAATAAATAGCGAGGGATGTGAGTTCTCTCGCGGGGATGTGAGTTCTCCAGAAACCGTTAGCTCGAGAGATGGGTCCCGAGAGTACGAGCGGTATGTTTTCTAGAGAGGATTAGACAAGAGCCGCTGAGGTCAGGTAAGGATCTCTTGTGGTATTTGCCATGTGGGGCCAGAAGGTTGGTCTTTAGTAAGAAGATTTTTTTTTTTGGGACTCGAGTGGTAATATAGGGTGATGCTGACCGGGTGATGCTGACCGGGTGATGTCAGAATTTTTGTCCATGTTGGACAGATTATGAGAATCGAGTGGAGATCTCGAGTAGGGTTGACTGGATTGGTCAAGAGTATGATCTGTGTTAAACGGTTTGAGAGGCTCGAGTAGTGAGCCGAGTAGCGTTGGCCAGGTTAGGCCAGAGTTTGAGCTTTGATAGCAGGATCAGAGGGAGTTGAGGAACTCTAAGTGATAGCCCGTGTGTTAAAGTTACTGGAGGTGACTTGTGTTGGGGCCATGTGAGAATAGAGGTGAGCCTCGGGGATCTGGAGAGGATCTCATGTGTTATTAACCGGGTTGGGTCAAGTGTAGGTCATCGTTAGACAATTTTGCGGGCGTGTAGCCTAGAGTTGTTTCTGCGTTGGAAAATCGGTTCAGACGATCGTGATAATGGATGTAGTGCCTTGGTCATTCAAATCTTTGTTTGGTGATTGCGCGATCGATTGATCCAATTCTGGGTCTACGTTGGGTTGTGCATGTTCTTGTTTGATTGTTGCGCGGTTAAACCGGAAGATCTAGTACGGATTAAAAAACGTGGCATTGGGGAAGTTCTGGGCGAATCTGGGCAGGTAGTGTTTTGTATTGCATTGTACTTAGGCATGAGTAGTTGCCCAGTACTTCGCCAAGGGAGAAGGTTTTCCTTGCGTTCTTGTTTGGGATGGGTTTTGTTAGACTAAAGAACATAATGTAAGTACACCTATGTTGGCGTTGCCGAGGTGGGTAAGCCTTATGCGGTGCACACTATGATTTCAGGGGTGGTCTAAGACCCCCTAAGTCGGTGCTAGTCTCGAGGTTATAGGCGTATGGTATTTATTGCTCTAGGGGCTGTGGGCCCAAATAACTCATTTACTTTTGGAGATGTGAGTTCTCCTATATACTTATTGGGATGTGAGTTCCCAGCAGAGATGTGAGTTCTCTTGTATACTTTGGGATATGAGTTCCCAGAGGAGATGTGGGTTCTCCTATCTACTTATTTGGGATGTGGGTTTTTAGAATAACTAGCGAGGGATGTGACTTCTCTCGCGGGGATGTGAGTTCCCCAGATACCGTTGGCTCGACGGACGCGTCCCGAGAGTGCTAGGGGTATGTGTTCCTGATAGGTCATAGGATGCGTCATGTGAGTGTCAGGTAGTAAAATGAGTTAAGAGCAATAAGTGTCTGTATCGTGCAAATAATCTTAGGATTAGCGATGTGCCTCGAAGGGTAAGTTTAGATCTTGAGGAAGATCGGTTGTGTTAGCCAAGGGTTCGTTGGAGTAAAGTTGTTATGTCATAGTAAGTAATGGCGGTTAATATCATGGGAGGTAATCCTAGTTTCAGGTGCTTGTACACGTATGAGTTGATTACTCCAAAGAAAACATTTTTCCTATATAGATCTAGAGCTTGAGGGAGACGTCCTGAGAGTGGAGTGGCATCGGCATCGTTACCACGAAAAAGACGTCCTGGGAGTGTGATGATGATGGTATCTTTATGAGTAATCAATGTCTGATCATGGCATAGGTGCGAGACGGGATATGGATCTCAGGGTTCGAGTGTATGATTTCGTGTAAGACCGGCCAGAGGATCGCATGGTGTGATTAGTGTCAGCTGGTGGAATATGTATGGTGATGGTTTTCGAGGGAAGTTGTTGGGAGTTTAATAAAGACATTTCAGATATTGTGGTATGTTAAGAACGTGATTGCTTGTTATTTTGGGTAGTCATTTGATAGATCACTTATGCTGGGCGGAGTGCGAGTATCAACTAGTGTTCAAATGAGCTTTAATATGGTTCCTTATAAGGTTAGAACGGAAGGCCGTGAAGGATGCCTTTATGCTGGATCCAAGTGGGGGAGCAGGGTGTCTTCGGTGCAGATGGTTCAAGAAGCGAAAGAAGATTAGGATCGACAGAAGTGTTATGCTGTTAAAAGACAAAGGTGTTGGGGTTCGCGGTTGGAAATAAAGTGTATCTTAGGTTGACCATATTGCAAAGTCCTAATTGATCGTGTTCGGAGTTGCAGCTGAGTCTGAGAGTTATGCGTTCAGAGATATAATGGTGGAGCGGGTCGGACCGGTGGCGTATCGGTTAGAGCTACCATGATAAGCTAGACATGAGGTATTTTATGTGTTCATATTGAGAAAGAGTCTGCGTGAATCGGAGGAGTTGGTGGCTAGGATCTTTGAGGATCTTCAGCCTGATTTGATGTTCCGGCGGTTCCTGTGAGGATTCTCAAGAAGATAGTCAAGGAGTCGCGACGGAAGAAGTTTCCTCTGTTGAGTGTTTTGCTGGTTGCGAGGAGGGGACTTGAGAGCCGAGGCGAAGAAGAAATTGAAGTTTAGGAAGTGGTTCGACAAGCAGGTCATAGTTTGAGCTTTATTTCTCTTTGTGGTTCCAGTTTCGGTTGTTAGCATGTTTTGCTTTGTTGCTGTATTTTTGTTTTTTTGTGATAATGATTATACTTGTTGGAGATTTATGGAGTTTTCTTATTTATCGGTGTAATATAAGATGAGCAGTTCTTATATTTATTTTTGTGTATTGTGTGGACCGGGGTTGATCTTGTTTTTGAGATAATCTGGGTAAGAGAGTATGGAGTTTGACCACGGGAGGTTGTTCTAGTCGATAGATGTTTATAGACGTTTTAGAGTTTATTACTATAGGGGCTGCGGTCCCGAAATAACTCATTCATTTTGTTTGGAGATAATTAGTTCTTTAGTGAGGATGATTAGTTCCTCAGAGGAGATGATTAGTTCTCCTGTATACTCTTTGGGATGATTAGTTTCTATTTCAAGTATCAAGGGATGATTAGTTCTCTCGAGGGGATTAGTAGTTCCCCTGTGTAGCCGGAGCTCAAAGGATGCGTACTGAGAGTGGATGGGCATGTGACACCAATAGCTCAAGGGATGCGTCCTGCGAGTGGGAGGGGTGGCAAGTGAGTTAAGAGTAATAAATATCGGAAAACGGGCGTTTAAACATAAGACTAGACAAGGGCCTCGGAGATAGGGGAGATGATCTCACGTGGTTTTGACCGGTTTTTGTCTTTGATAGACGGTTTTGTTGGGATTCGAGGACCAATCCAGATTAGTGGGGGAGTTTGGTAACATCCGCAAACCAAATTATCGAGTTTGGTACGGGGTGTCGATCGACACCATTGTTACATAACCGGTTTTGGTTTAATTTAATTGTGCGGTTTGACTCGGTTTGGGAGTTGAACCCTAGGGCCCTTTTATAAATCGATTCTTTAGTTAGTGGCCGCGAGAGGGAGGAAGAATTAAGAGAATTGAGAGAAAAAATTGGTTGTTCTTGTGGATTGTTGCAAAGAAATCCATAGGAACATTGTTTAGAGAGTTTTAGAGGCGTAGAATCTTCGTTTATCGTAGCCTTGATCGTTGGAGCGATTTTCCAGACTTGAGGTGGTCTGATTGTTCGTGTTCTTCGCTGTTTTCCTTTTTCCCCTTTTTCAAACCGTATATGAGGTGAGTGCGTGATCGTGGTTATGGGATTAGATTGTTAGCATATCGGTTGATTGAATTCTGATGAATATGGTTGCTTTTCTGTGATTTTTGTGTGAATGGCGTGTTGAATTGTCGTATGTTAAACTCGTATGATGAACAAAATCGGGTCGCGACAGGATTTGACTCGATTCAGGTTTTCTGCGAGGAGTGTCAATCGACAGTTAGAGGTAGTGTCGATCGACACCCCCTGTGATGAACGCGAGGCTTGTGTTCGAGAAAAGAGTGTCGATCGACACCTAGTGGCTGTGTCGTTCAACACTTAGTTGTGAAGTGTGCGTTTTGAATTGTAAGGTCGATCGACACCATGGTGGTGTGTCGATTGACACCATTTTTTTTATGTTGATTTTTTTTGGATTGTATGTTGATTGTTGATTGATCATGTAGTATTTGGCATTTTTTCCCTTATTATGTAATCGGTAGGCGGGATGACCGCTTCGCTGAGTATTTGTAATAATACTCACGCAACTCTTATTTCCATGTATTGCAGGTAAAGGTTTGAGATCGTGGAATCATGGCTGGGACGAGAGGATGATAAGGATCTCTATTTTATTTGTTTAAATTTCTTTTTAGTAGAACTTGGTGTTAGGTTGCTATAAATGCTGAGTTGAGTTATTGGAATTAGAATTGGTTAATTTTAATGGTTAAATCTGGTTTGAGTGTTTATTGGTTGTTGTATGGTTTTGTTGTTGTGAAATTAATCCGTGATTTCACATTTGATTATGTCTTCGAGCAACTCGAAATTTGCATGCGTCTTGGAAGCCTTAACCCGAGGCTCTTGTACTGCATTATTAGCCTCTAGATGCACTTTCACCAGCTCGATAGCTCCCTTGAGCTTGGTAGCAACATCCTTTCTCACATCACGCCCAAAAGCTTTTATACCGTCGAATCAAGTATTTGATGGGTTAGACATCTTAACAACTCGAAAGGTTAGTTAAAGAGTCTAATAAAAAATCGAATCTCAATCTTACAGCATGATTACAGCTTATAATAACCATCAAAAGTTGAGTCTATTAGGGTAGAAATCATATGTTTCGGAGCCTCGAAAGGGGAAAAAATCTACCTCCGTGATTTGAGTTCTAGAACATTACTAGTTTCATCTCTTTAAAAACCGGTGTAGTTTATGTTGCATAAGTTCTTAAGATTTCTTTTATCTTGCGTGTTTTTGTAACGCCCGTGAACCAAAAATAGGATTTTGGTGGGTGTCGATCGACACTAAGGGTGTGTCGATCGACACGAGATGTGTCTGTCGATCGACACGGGTTAAAATCAGATCTAGGTTTGGGAAACCAAGGGTTTCATATAAAAGGCTCCCTTAGTTTTGGTGGCCGAGGAAAAAGAAAGAAAAAGAGAAGAAAAAGAGAGAAAATGGAGATTGAAAGGATTTTGAGAAGTTTTAAAAGGAAATTCTTGTGGATTCTCCTTAGATCTCAATCCTAGATTGTGTGCTTTCGTGGGGAGAGCTTGGAGTGTTGGATTCGTGCGGGAAATCGGAGATTGAAGCTCGTGTTCTTCGTGGTTTTCTCCTCTTTTCTTCAGATCTAAGGTGAGTTCGCGACCATAGGCTTTTGAATGATGGAATAGATGTTATATGTTGTTTGTTGTGTGTTTTGGTGAATTTGGTGGTTGCAAATCGCAGGGATTGATCGGATTTGGGATATTTGGCCATGAGAGGATAGGCCAATCTCCGTTTGCAGCAGGTTCCCTGTAGATCGACAGGATTGCTTCCTGTCGATCGACACAGGGCTATGTGGGCTGTCGATCGACAAAGGTGGTTCCTGTCGATCGACACTGGACTTGCTGTCCGGTTTTTCTGTTTTAGTGTTTGCTTGTTCGGTGCATTGTTTGATAGCCCTGGTATTTCATGTATTTCTTTATTCAAGTAATTGGCCTGTAGATGGGACGACCGTCTCACTAAGTATTTGTTAAATACTTACGCAACTCGTTTTTCCCAATTGTGTTGCAGGTAAAGAAAAGATTTGATCGCGGAATCAGGGCCAGAGGAGGGGATGATCGGTCTTTTTGTTGTGTATAGTCTAATCAAGTGAACCCTGTGTTAGTATGCTAGACTTATTTTGTGTAATCCCGGATTTAATATTGACGCTATTATCTGGATGTTTGTATGGCTTTTTGTGTGGTTGTTGTGCGAATGATTATCGTTGAACTCTGTTATGAAGTTAATTTAAAAAAAAAAAAAAAACTTGTGCGTCACATTGTGTTGCAGTGAGATGGATACCCGAGCTAGAGGTCGTGGCAGGGCAGTAGCCCGTGGGGTCAGAGCAGTATCCCGTGGGGGCAGAGCAGTGGCCCTTGGGGGCAGAGTTGGTGGCCGTGGAGGCCGGGGCCGGGGCCGTGGTTTTAGCTGCGGAGTCAGCAAAGAGCGCGGTGCAGAGTGTGTCTCAGAGTGGAGCAACCGCGTCAGAGTCCCAGTCGCTTAGTGCCAGTGTTGGCTGGTGCCGGTAGAGGCAGGGGAGTTCCAGTGGGCCCTGGTGGGGGTGCTGCTGTAGCTCCAGGTTGTGGGATTGCTGACTCAGTTGTTGGCACGTTTTCCGCCTGTGGCACCTGAGCAGGCTCCGGGTGTACCTCCAGAGGCCGGTTTGCAGTAGGGGGCTGTAGTGGCTGAGGGGCAGGTGCCATCTTACCTAGAGATTATGGGGCATATGCAGAGGAGCGGTATGCCATCGTATGAGGGCCGTGTGGGTCCCGCGGAGGCGGATGAGTGGCGCTTGAGAGTGGAGCGTAACTTCAGATCAATTCGTTGTCCCGCGGAGTATCAGGTAGAGTTAACCATTCACTATCTGTGTGGTGATGCGCATTTGTGGTGGCGAGCTATCGAGGCTCGGAGAGCGGTGTGGACTGGGGGGAATTCTTAGCCGAGTTCAATGCTAAGTATTTTCCTCAGGAGGCTCAAGATCGTCTTCAGTTGAGATTCATGTCGCTGCAGCAGGGAGGCCGTTCAGTGCGCGAGTATGATGCCGAGTTTGGCAGATTGTTGGTGTATTCGGGCCGTGATATTGAGGATGAGAGGACTCTTATGCAGAGGTTTTTGCATGGACTTCGGTTGATTATCCGGTCTCAGTGCAGAGGTGCCAGTTATGCCTCGAGGGCAGAGCTGGTAGAGCTGGCGGCAGCGATTGAGGAGGATCAGAGCGAGCAGGCTGGTTCTTTAGTGGTTCCGCGTGTGGTTGCTCCTGTTGCCCAGCCGAAGGGCCAGCAGCAGCAACCGCAGCAGCAGCGTGGTTCTGGTTCTGGCAAGGGCAGTCAGCCTGCGCAGGGCAAGAAGAGGAGACGGGATGATCCTTCTAGGGCGGGTTCTGGGAGCCTCGGGCCGTAGGGTTGCTTCGGGTGCAGTAGTTCCGAGCATCGCGTGGCAAGCTGCCCTAAGGTCTCCCGGGAGGCTAAGGTTTGCTTCCACTGTCGCGAGCCGGGGCATATAAGGGCGAGGTGTCCCAGGTTGCAGCAGCCGGGTGTTTCAGCGATTCAGTCAGTTGAGGTGCAGCCTTTGAGTCAGGTTGCGGCAGTGCAGCAGCCGATAGGCTAGATTGGACCTGCACCGCGCGTGTATCCTTCGGCAGAGTCCGGTCAGAGCAGTGGAGCCGGGCAGATCACAGGTAAAATTCTAGACTCAAACTTCGTGAAATTCTTAGAAGTTGAACTTTCCTTGTTGTTGTGGTTTGTGTTCTGTTATTTTATTTGTGATCGAGTCTCAGGGTTCCCAACGCATGTGGTATGTGTAGGGACCTTGTTAGTGGGCGGCTTTGAGTCCCACGTGATGTTTGATTCCGGAGCATCACACTGCTATATTACCCTGGAGCGTGCCGAGCATGGTTATTCGATGCCTGGCTACTTCGGGCCGTGCTAGAGGTAGATTCCTGGCTACTTCGGGCCGTGCTAAAGCAGTATATGTTCAGATAGCTGGGCATTCGATGCCAGCGGACTTGGTGATTAGTCCAGTGGCGCTGTATAAAGTGACCCTAGGGATGGACTGGTTATCGTTCTACCGAGTTCATCTGGATTGCTTCAGGGGCAGAGTGAGCTTCGAGCGGGATGGCGGCAGGTTGTCGTTTCAGGGTTTGAGGCCGGTTTCTGGTAGTCTCGTGATCTCGGCTATTCAGGCTGAGCGGATGTTGGAGCGGGGTTACGAGGCTTATCTGGCGACGATTGTGATGTCGGAGTCCAGTGGTGAGGTTGCTTTGGAGGATATCCAGGTTGTTCAGGAGTTTGAGGATGTTTTTTGGTCGTTGAGGGGATTGCCACCATCTCGGTCCGATCCTTTCACGATTGAGCTTGAGCCTGGGACAACTCCGATATCTAAGGCTCCTTACAGGATGGCTCCAGCAGAGTTAGCAGAGCTGAAGAAGCAGTTGGAGGACCTTTTGTGTAAGGGTTTCATTCGTCTGAGTGTGTCATCGTGGGGAGCGCCGGTTTTGTTCGTGAGGAAGAAGGATGGGAGTTTCCGGTTGTGCATCGATTACCGGGGGCTTAACCGAGTCACTGTGAAGAACAGGTACCCTCTCCCGAGGATTGATGAGTTGTTGGATCAGTTGAGGGGTGCGACCTGGTTCTCCAAGATAGACTTGGCTTCAGGATATCA
This sequence comes from Draba incana, assembly GCA_963576765.1. NCBI lineage: Eukaryota > Viridiplantae > Streptophyta > Magnoliopsida > Brassicales > Brassicaceae > Draba > Draba incana. The sequence continues at coordinate 12,329,950 of OY755215.1, forward strand.
TCAGATTCCGATTGCTGAGGCAGATGTGCGCAAGACGGCGTTCAGGACGCGTTATGGGCATTTTGAGTTTGTAGTGATGCCTTTTGGTTTGACGAATGCGCCGCGGCCTTCATGAGATTGATGAACGACGTGTTCAAGTAGTTCTTGGACGTGTTCGTTATCATTTTTATCGATGACATCCTGGTTTACTCAAGGAGTTCCGAGGAGCACGAGGTGCATTTGTGTTTGGTCCTAGAGAGGCTTCGAGTGCAGAAGCTGTATGCTAAGTTAAGCAAGTGCAGGTTCTGGTAGCGAGAGATGGGTTTCCTTGGTCACATTGTGTCTGCAGAGGGAGTTTCTGTGGATCCGGCAAAGATTGAGGCTATTCGGGATTGGCCTAGACCGAGCAGTGCGACCGAGATCAGGAGTTTCTTGGGTTTGGCAGGTTATTATCGGAGATTCGTCAAGGGCTTTGCGAGTATGGCGCAGCAGATGACGAAGCTGACCGGTAAGGATGTTCCGTTTGTCTTGTCGCCGGAGTGCGAGGAGAGTTTTGCGAGACTCAAGGAGCTGTTGACTAGTACGCTAGTGTTGGCATTACCCGAGCCGGGGAAGCCTTATACCGTGTACACTGATGCTTCGGGAGTTAGCCTGGGTTGCGTTTTGATGCAGGAGGGTCGAGTCATCGCGTATGCTTCGAGGCAGTTGCAGGGTAGTGAGCGTAATCGGCCTACGCATGATCTAGAGTTGGGAGCAGTAGTGTTCGCTATGAAGATCTGGAGGTCTTATCTCTATGGAGGGAGAGTACAGATCTATACGGACCACAAGAATCTGCAGCACATCTTTACTCAGCCATTGCTGAATATGAGACAGAGGCGCTGGGTCGAGTTGCTGGCAGATTATGATCTGGAGATCATTTATCATCCGGCCAAGGCTAACAAGGTGGCAGATGCCTTGAGTCGGCGGAGGTCTGATTCAGCCCGCGAGCGGGATATCGAGGAGTTGGTAGGCGAGATTAGCACATTGCGTCTTTGTGCCTTTTCGGAGGAGCCGTTGGGCTTGGAGGCAGTTGATCGGGCAGATCTTCTTAGTAGGATCAGAGTGGCTCAGCAGAGTGATCAGATGTTGCTAGATTCGTCTCGAGCAGTGGGGTCTGAGCATGTTGTCTCTCCGAATGGGACGATTCTGGTTCGTGGTCGAGTGTGTGTACCTCGTGATGAGGGGTTGAGGCAGGAGATTCTGAGTGAGGCTCATGCGAGCAAGTTCTCGATTCATTCGGGTGCGACCAAGATGTACTGTGATCTCAAGCAGTATTATCACTGGGTCAGGATGAAGAGAGACGTGGCAGCTTATGTGTCTAAGTGCAACACGTGTTCGTTGGTCAAGGCCGAGCACAAGGTTCCGAGTGGCAAGCTGCAGAGTTTACCCATTCTGGAGTGGAAATGGGATATGATTACGATGGATTTCGTGGTCGGGTTACCTACGTCGCGGACGTACGATGCTATCTACGTAATCGTGGACCGATTGACCAAGTCAGCACACTTTTTGGCCATTAAGAAGACCGATGGAGCGGCTAAGTTGGCTAAGAAGTTTGTGCGGGAGATTGTGAGGGTGCATGGAGTGCCAGCCAGTATTGTTTCTGATCGAGACCCCAGGTTTGCATCAGAGTTTTGGAGAGCCTTTCAGGCAGAGATGGGCACTAAGGTGCATATGAGTACAGCTTATCATCCGCAGACTGATGGGCAGTCAGAGAGGACTATTCAGACTATAGAGGATTTGCTGAGGATGTGTGTTTTGGATTGGGGTGGTCAGTGGGCTAATCAATTGAGTTTAGTGGAGTTCGCGTATAATAACAGTTTCCAGGCGAGTATCGGGATGGCTCCTTTTGAGGCTCTGTATGGGAGGCCATGCAGGACGCCTTTATGCTGGACCCAAGTGGGGGAGCGCAGCATTCATGGGGCTACTTATGTTCAGGAGACGACAGAGAAGGTTCGTATTGTGCGTTTGAACATGAAGGAAGCCCAGGATAGACAGAGGAGTTATGCGGATAAGCGTAGACGTGAACTTGAGTTCTCAGTGGGAGATCGTGTGTATCTCAAGATGGCTATGTTGAGGGGTCCTAACAGACCCATAGCAGAGAACAAGCTTAGTCCGAGGTTTATGGGTCCGTTCCGGGTGGTGGAGCGTGTTGGACCAGTGGCTTATCGGTTAGAGTTACCACCGATCATGAAGGCATTTCATAAGGTTTTCCATGTGTCGATGTTGAGAAAGTGCCTGCATGAGTCGGGGGAGCTAGTGCCAGAGATCCTTGCGGATCTTCAGCCTGATATGACGGTTCCGGCGGTTCCTGTGAGAATCCTTGAGAGGAGGATCAAGGAATTGCGTCGGAAGAAGATCCCGTTGTTGCGTATCCTATGGGATTGTGGCGGTTGCCAAGAAGAGACTTGGGAGCCGGAGGCAAAGATGAAGCTGAAGTTCAAGAAATGGTTCGACGAGCAGGTCGCCATTTGAGCTTAGTTTTCTTTGTGGTTCCAGCTTCGTGTAGGCCTTGTGCCAGTAGCGTGGTTGGTTCATGTATCTTTCGTTTTGTTGTAACGATATACATTTTCTTTGGAGATTTATGAGATGTGTTTTCTTATATTTATGAGTTATCAGATCGTGTTTCTGATATATCGATTGTGTTGGCCAGTGAGGTCGTGTTTTGTGGATATTCCGGTGGGAGTATCGAGTATAGACCATGTGAGGTGACCTAGTCCCTGATGTTTATAGGCGTTTTTAGACTTTTATTACGATTGACTCATGTGCTGGAGACGGTGGTTTCCAGGGTATGTATCGGAGACGGTGGTTTCATGTATGCATACCGAGAGACGGTGGTCTCACAAGAGACGGTGGTTTCCTGGGTATTATATCGAGACGGTGGTCTCCGTTATAGTACCGAGTGCCTATATTGGGACGGTGGTTCCTCTATGGTGTGGGGAGACGGTGGTTTCCCAAGGGGACGGTGGTTCCCTAGAGTGTGTGATGAGTTAAACGTAATAAATGTCTAAGGAACGTGCGTATAAACATAGGATTAGTTCATGGGTCTCTGAGATTGTGTGAGAATCTCTTGTGGTATTGGCCGGCACGGGCCAGGGAGTGGTCCTGTGTGGACGTGCGTAGTATAAAATTATTAAAATGGTTGTAAAAGGAAGAAAGAGAGTGTTTTTGTGGGGTATATTGAAATATAAAATTAATAAAATGTAAGTAAAGAGAGTAGATAGTGAGTGTGTTTAGGAAAAGGAAGAGAGAGAGTGTCTAATATAGGATAGTTTTGAGAGTGTTTGGATTAGGAAGAGAGAGTGTTTAAATATAAAATTAATAAAAGTTGAGTAAAAGGATGAAAGAACTGGGTGCTACCAAACTATCGCGTGTCTCCATCAGACGGTAAAGTTTTGAGATCATTATGTCAAATCCGTTGTTCAGCTCCTTAAAAACTCAGAAATTTTCATGTTGATGTTGTTTTTTGTTCAAAAAGGTGGATTTGAAGCTGAAGTAAGAATAAAGGAGACTCTTTTCGCGTATACATTCTGTGGAGAGGTTAAGTCTGATGCTGAGGAAGCTAGGGAATCTGCGGCAGCTCGCTTGCTAACTAGGTTACTCGACTACATAACATCCAACTTCTCATGATTGAGTGACTTATACAGGAGCAACTCAGAATCCAACCTAACTTCTAGCATGAGTAGAAAAGGCTGTAGAAACCAATCCCTTATCATTTCTCTGTTTTGTGTAATGAAAACTAACCAATCCAAGACCAGTTCCATTTCTCTGTTTAGACTTTGAGATATATTAAATAGAAGGTATTAATCGATGCAATAAGTAAAGTAGACCAAACAAGAAACAAGATTCAGGTCAAAATGTTAAAAGTTCATGAGATAGAAAAGACCTGAAAACATGAGAAGACACAAGTTTACTTATCATAGAGTAGAGAAACCGCAATAATCGTATTGAAACCCCAACTTTGATATATTACACTTGCAAGAAGTAACAAAACCAATGTTTCAAAAAAGAAAAAAGGAAAGAAGTAACAAAACCAAAACCTCAAGAATCACACATGAATTTAGTTGGCTATGCAAAAGAAAAACAAAAAAGATCAAGCAAGTTATAGTCTCCACAATCATTGAAACTTGTCATAGAGGAAGGTCACTGAAGAAGGCCATTGAAGTAACAGGTTTGTTTCTCTAGTAGCAGGTTTCTTCAGCTTTGTTCTTGATTGTCTTGTATAAAGACTCTGGTCTTTGTTTTCCTCAGAGGACTTTGCGAGTTGTTCTTCGTCGTAAAGCATAGCAGAGACATCAGCTAAGTTACAGAGGTTCAACCACATGGACTTGGCGAGATCATCACCGTATGTCGTCATAGTGATTTTACCTAACCCCTCGAGTTCGTGAGGAACAAGTAAATGAGAGATAGAGAGTGACCTAACCCCCACTACAAGAAAACAGTTAATTAGTGACTCTTGTTTGTGACAGTTTTTTGCGTCACAGATTTTTGTGACAGAAGTGAGACAGTTTTGCCACACTTTTGTGACTACACCTGTAAGAGTACCAAATCCGTCACAAATTTGTGACTAATATAAAGTGTCACAGAGACGTCACAAATTAGTGACTGACTAGAGACAAATTAGTGATTAATACCATGTCGTCGCAAACTTGTCACATATTTGTGACACTAGTGTGATACGTTGTAGGCGTTACACATTAGTGACGGGTTTGCAACTATCTAATCCGTCACAAATATGTGACGACCACATATTGTCACCGAAGCGTCACATATAAGTGACAAATTTGTGACTAATATCTTGTCGTCGCAAACTGGTCACAATTTTGTGATGCTTCAGTGACATTTTGTATTCGTCAAAACTTTGTGACAGATTAGATACTACAAAATCTGTCACGGATTTGCGATGCATTTAAAAGAGTGGCACTGGCGTCACAAACCTTATGTCGGTCACAAAGTGACAAAAATTAATTTAGGGGTTCGTTTGTGACGTAAAAAGGATTCACAAAGTTGTCACTCTTTCGTTACATATTTGTCACACTTTGACTTTTTGTGACTAACTTGCAACAGATTTGCAACTCCATGTGTGAATATGAGACTTTAAACACAAGATTTTAACCAAGCACAATAATAAAGGATTAGATTTCCATCCAAATATTCTAAGATTCAATTATGTTTTGTAAATTTATCCAAAAAAATATAATATGAAGTTTAAAAAATTATCCTAACAAACTATCAAATTTTTCTCATAAAACACTTAACATCTTATATACAATATTGGCAAACATAATTGATTTTTCATAAATTTTTTTATATAAATTACACTATGAAATCAAACCCAAACATCAACAACAGTTGGTAGGAGTATAGGAACACCAATTCCCCTCATTAATTCACCTAAATATTTAGGGTTTGGGGATTTAATTAAAAGCGTCAAAAACAATACCCAATATTTAGGGTTTGGGTCTGTTTTCTTGACATGGTATTAGAGCGTCTTTAGGGAATTCCAATATACTAAACCCTAAATTCGATCCTCTCAATCTTGCATAATGACCGGATCAAGCAACTTACTTGTGGCGGCGGTGAATCAAGAGGTGATAGCAACATCCCGACGAACCATTTCTCCATACGACTTGTCACCAAGTGATAACCCTGGTTGTGTTATCTCGCAGCCCCTTCTCCGTGGACCAAACTATGATGAGTGGTCAGCGAATTTACGACTCTCGCTGATGGCTCGGAAAAAGTTTGGTTTTGTGGACGGTTCAATCCCACAGCCCGATGACAACTCCACAGATCTAGAAGATTGGCGTTGTAACAACGCTTTGGTGGTTTCATGGATCAAACTCACAGTGGATCCATCACTGCGAACCACTTTGCAAACAGTGGATATTGGCAAAGACTTGTGGGAGCATATTCAAAAACGCTTCTCAGTGAAGAACGGAGCCAAGATTGGAAAAATCAAGGCTGATTTGGCGATGGCTCGACAGAACGGAAGATCTGTTGAGGCATATTACGGGTCCATGACTCAATTGTGGACGATGCTTAACGATTATAGGCGTCTCAAAGTGTGCAAGTGCGGTCACTGTACTTGTAATATTGGTGTTGAACTTGCAAAGGAGCGCGAAGAAGATCGAGTGTACGAGTTTGTTCGAGGACTTGATGACTCATACTCGCAACTTCGCTCGGCTTTGATCTCTCGAGTGCCATTTCCGACACTTGACGACGTGTATCTCACACTGACTCAAGATGAAGACAGCAGAATGACGGTTGTTGCTCCAGACAGCCGCGTTGATGGAGTAAGCTTTGCGGCTCAAACGGTGCCACGCAATCGAGGTCCTCCGACTGATCGAACTCGAGGCATGAATGGTGTGTGCAAAAGTTGCGGTAGAACAGGGCATTTAGCTGAGCAATGCTTTCATTCCGTTGGATATCCGCCGTGGTGGGGAGATCGTCCGAGATATCGCGATGATAAGGCTCCTATTCAAGATCGTACTGTGGCGAGCTCTCGAAACAAAGCCTCAAGCTCCGCTCATGTTGTTACAACAGCTCCGAGTACAAGCCATACGGCTCATGTCGTTGTTGGAGAACAAGATCGTATCGGCTTGAGTGGGCTCACAGATGCGCAATGGAAAGGCCTGATTGCAATGTTGGCTGAACGTAATGTGGAAGGACAACCACGTCTCTCAGGTAACTCCTTTTACGAAACCTGGATTTATGATACTGGTGCTTCTAATCACATGACTGAAAGCATTGATTACTTGACTGATGTAAGTAGTATGGCTCCGGTTATGATTAAATTGCCTGATGGACGGTTTAGTGTCTCACGGCAACAAGGAACAGTGAAATTAGGGAGTCGGATATGTTTGAAGAATGTATTTTTCGTCGATGGTTTGAGATGTCATCTAATATCAGTGTCTCAGTTAGCACGTGATAGTGGTTGTGTTTTCCAAATCACTGACAAGATATGTGTTGTTCAGGACCGCATCACGAGGATCCTGATTGGAGCGGGTGAACAATCAAATGAATTATACTTCTTTAGAGGAATGGAGTTTGCTGGTGCAATGGAGCATGGTGAGAAGGTGCCTCCGAGTGTGTGGCATAAGCGTTTAGGACATCCATCTTCTAAAGTTGTATCGAAGCTACCTATTTCTAGTTTTTCTGGTTTTGATGATTTTGATAGCAAAACTTGTGAGATTTGTATTCGAGCAAAGCAAACTCGTGATGCTTTCCCTTTAAGCAATAATAAAACTACCGGTGCTTTTCAACTAGTTCACACTGATCTTTGGGGCCCTTACCGTACTCCTGCTATGTGTGGTTCTCGATACTTTCTCACAATTTTAGATGATTACTCACGAGCAATATGGATTTATCTCTTACCATCAAAACTAGAGGCTCCATCATCTCTGAAATCATTTGTAGCGCTTATTGAGCAACAGTTTGATAAGAGAATTCAAACCATTAGAAGTGACAATGGTTCTGAATTTATATGTTTATCAGATTTCTTTCGGACCAAAGGAATCATACATGAAACTTCTTGTGTGGCCACTCCTCAACAGAATGGTCGCGTCGAGCGTAAGCATCGACACATCCTTAACGTCGCTCGTGCTCTTCGTTTTGAAGCACATTTACCCATTGAGTTTTGGGGACATTGTGCGTTAACGGCAGGTTACCTCATTAACAGAACTCCATCGAGTGTTTTAAATGGAAAGACTCCATTTGAAATGCTTTACGATCATCCTCCGCCACTCGATCATCTACGGGTATTTGGCTCATTGTGTTATGTTCATAACCGAGCTCATGGTGGTGATAAATTTGCACCACGAAGTATGAAATGCGTGTTCATTGGTTATCCATTCGGCAAGACAGGATGGAGAGTTTATGATCCAATTTTGAAGAAAATTTCAGTCTCTCGTGATGTTTTATTTTGCGAAAACAATTTTCCTTTTCAGAACATATCTAGCTCACCGACCTCTGAGCTTCCTTCCGCTAAACGTGGATAATGCGTTTCTTCATGGCGATTTACATGAGGAAGTTTATATGCGTCTCCCTCCCGGTTTTCATTCTGACGACAAGTCTAAAGTTCTTCGTCTTCGAAAATCGCTTTACGGTTTGAAACAAGCTCCGCGTTGTTGGTTTGCGAAGTTAAATTCAGCATTGCTTGCTTATGGTTTTGAACAGTCTCCTGCTGATCATTCGTTATTCATTTCCGACAAAGACGGGTCACGGATTCACGTGTTAGTTTATGTCGACGATATAATTATTAGTGGGAGTTTACCTACGGTGGTTCAAGCATTCAAAGATTATCTTGGATCATGCTTTCGAATGAAAGATTTAGGAGTATTGAAATATTTTCTAGGGATTGAAGTCGCAAGAAATGCTTCTGGAATTTATTTGTGTCAACGCAAGTATGCTCTTGATGTGCTTGCGGAAGTTGGGCTTCTCGGTGCCAAACCGGTAAGCTTTCCTATTGAACAAAATCATCGACTAGCTTTAGATGATGGTGAGGATTTGCCTGATCCTATTCGTTATCGCCGACTTGTTGGCCGCATCATATATCTTGGTGTGACCAGACCGGAGCTAGCATACTCTATTCACATTTTGACACAATTCATGCAACGTCCCAAGGTAGCTCATTGGGAAGCCGCTCTACGCGTTGTTCGTTATCTTAAAGGCAATCCAGGACAAGGAATTCTTTTACGATCTGATTCTCCTCTCACACTTACCGCTTGGTGTGATTCCGATTGGTCAGGATGTCCACTTACTCGTCGATCTCTAACTGGTTGGTTCATACAACTCGGTCAATCACCCATATCTTGGAAGACTAAGAAACAAGACAAGGTTTCCATGTCTTCAACGGAGGCTGAATATCGGGCAATGACGATGACATTAAAAGAAATTTTATGGATCAAGAAGTTGCTCGTGTCTTTTGGAGTGTCTCATGATCAACCGATTCCATTATATTGCGATAATCAGTTCGCTATTCACCTCACTGTCAACCCCGTGTTCCACGAACGGACAAAACATATCGAAAACGAATGTCATTTTATTCGTGACAAGATTGTGGACGGCACGATCACGACCAGGTACGTTCGCACTACGTCACAGCTTGCTGACATTATGACCAAGCCTCTAGGTCGACGAGACTTCGACAGCTTCCTTCTCAAGTTGGGCGTTCATGATCTTCACGCTTCACCTTGAGGGGAGGGTATTGAGATATATGTGCATATCAAGTAGTTGTGCTTGCATATCAAGTTGTAATAAGTTGTGAATATTTAGATTGCCTTAACTTAGGAATGTCTATAGTCTGTATATTATCATTTAAGGCAATCCTCCGTATGTATATATAGAGCCTTGAGGCCATCCACAATAAAAGACAAGAAAACCTTTTTATACTTTGTTTTCTTGACAGAATGCTCAAACTGTGAATGTGGTGTTGGACCATCAGGTGCCTGATGAAAAAGAGATTGGTCATGAGGCTAAGAGGGAATCAACTTTGACTAGTCGTCAACGAGTCCTTGCTTCTGCATCTGGCATATCAACCGCGATTGAATTTCCAGATGGATTACCTCCTACAACGAGAAGTAGGGTTTTTTTCTTTCTTTTGCTTATTTCACAAATATATATCTTTTCTAGTAAAGGATCATAATGTATTGTATTAAATTATGTTGGCAAATAGAGAAAAAGGAGGTTCTTTCAGAAATGGAGCAGCAACTGAAGAAGGCAGACTGCTCAAAGGCGAAAAGCTCAGATTGAGAAGGCTGCAAGGGAGTCTGAGGTTGGTGTTTTTCTCTCTCTATCGTACTATGCGCTTTTAAGATATTGGCATATCATGTGAGGATGGTCTTGGTTTTGTTTTTACAGGCAGAGGCCATTAGAAAAATTTTAGGTCAAGATTCGAGCAGGAAGAAGCGTGAAGACAAAATAAAAAAACGACTTGATGAATTGGCTCAGGTACTTAACTTGGGAAAAACGATAGAGATGGTACTATAGGGAATGCTTGATGCATAGCTGATTGGATCTTATTAACGTGAACAACTAACTTGTTAGTTAGCGTTATAAATAGGGAACACTTCAAATGTTTTGGGAATTGATTCTGTTTTGTGTTCTAACGTTTCATAAAACGATTTCTAATCGTGTCATAACAATGTCAAGTATTTTTTTAAAAAAAATCTGCAGTTATCCACCTCCACGAGAAAATTGCGCGGGTCCATCGTGCACCAATCCTTACAAGTATCGTGATTCGAAGACTAAGAGCATGTACGTCCATGAGTTCTCAAGGAGTTCTCAAAATATAAAATTATTAAAACACACACTCTCTATTCCTTTTACTCAACTTTATACCTTCTCTTTTATCCTTTTACTCAACTTTTATTAATTTTATATTTAAACACACTCACTATCTCCTAAGAACACTCTTTAAAACTTCTAATTTGAGAACACTTTCCAAAAGTTCTACACTAAATATACTCACTATCTCCTATTTTTACTCAAATTTTATTAATTTTATATTTCAATACACCCACAAAAACACTCTCTTTCTTTCTTTTTACTCAAATTTTAATAATTTTATATTTTCAGAACACCCCTAAGAACTCTCCAATGTACATGCTCTAAGGTTCCTCTGTGCAGCCTCAAATGCTACAAGGCGGTTCAGAAGCAGCAAGAAGCCGCACCGGTTTTTAGACATTGAATGATTTTTTTGATAGTAAAGAGAAGAAAAATAACTAAAAAGCTTCCTGATTTTATAGAGATACAGAGACAACATGGTTTAGTTTACTTTTTGTTTCAGACTCATTTTATTTCTTTTGTGACGAGACGAGATATCTTGACCGTCCATTTGGCTTTTACCAAACCATCACATCATAGCCGTTCATATATACAAATCTCCAACGGCTATCTCACTATATGATCGCTTAAACATACGGGTTATCGTCCTCAATGACAACGACACCCTTAACTTTTCGAGCATCCCGCTAAGAAAGGCCAAGCATGAGTAACAAGCTTCAGTCAATAGTTTATGTGCTCTTGTCATGTATGAGCCTAATCGCCATATATATGTATGCAGCAAAAGAATACGAATGGTATTAATCGACATACCCGAGCAAACAGGTCTTCTCTCATCCAAGGAACCAGATAGTAATTAATACCGTCAATTCTTTTAGTTTCAATTTTTTTTGCGCTTAATAATACGATCACTTATTCACTTCTAAGTTCTAATGAGTAGGTGCCATGTATATTCTTTTGTCAAAGCGATGATAATGGCGTAAAGTAATAAATTTTTCATTTAGACAAAGTGTTTTAAGTTTTAACATAGTTGACTTGACACCGTGTTCCATAGTTTGGACTTTGGACTGATGCACGCGACTCTATTTATTTTTCATATTTCATTGATTTTTAAGAATTCAAGACTTTTTTTTTTTTTTTCATTTGGAAATATTATTGAACGAAAAGTTCTGAGAGATTACAACAGACTCAACTCATAAAATAGATTCAATGAACCGCACAGAGAATACAACGAGGCACCAAGCCTACAACACATCGAGGCAATAATTTCATTTACCCGTTGTTGGAAACCCGTCCGCACTAGGTTGACCCGCAAGGTCGTTTCTGTACATCGACACAAGCGCCAACTACAAGCCGGACTGCAGGTTTACTCCGCAGAAGATACCCATCTTTCATGAGGCAAATTAATCTTTCCGAACCATAACGAGCAATAATATGGCCACACTGAGCGAAATCTAGTAGGACCGCAAATTCTAAAAACACCTTTCCGAAGAGGACACATCCTAAAACCGAAGCTCTTCCCCCCACTAGCAACTTAGTGTTAAGTCCTAGGCCTAGTCGGGAAAGAGAGGCAAAACCCTACAAGGGAGTCGACTAAAACCCATTCGGATCACAACCGCAGCAAAATGTCGAGCATACGAAGAAAACCGATAGAGACTTAAGTGGACCCCAAACGAACCTTCTGCAGCCCAAAAGAGCCGAGCACGCAGGCCCAAACAAGGCCCAATGCCAAAGAAGCCCACCAAACCATCTCGAGCAAGAAAGATCAGCCCATCGGCAATCTCACAACCGCCGGTGAGCTTGCGACAAACGCGTCCCCATCGCGCCAATCGAAAATAGATCCAACCGCCCTGCAGACCTCCCCGAAGCCGAACCCGTCTCGGCCAAAATCTGGAATCGCGAGACTATACTAACTGACTCCGTGTGTTCCACAAAAAATCCGACTTCCGGAGGCCATGAAGGCCGGCGAATCCAACCGCCAATCCAAACCCCGATGGCTAGATCCGACCAACTCACATCGGTTCCAAGAATCCTCAACAAACCCGGTCGAAACCCATCGAAAAAACAGCGAGAAGAGACAGATCGGCCAAAAGACCAAACCAAAACGCTCCTCTCACCAATCACCAGCCGAAAAACAGATCAAAGCCTAACAGAAGGAGGGGTGGGACGGCGCCGGTGCTATGTGAGCCACCGCGCCGGCCAAACGAGCAAGATCGTCGATGTGATCAGAAAATCGCCTTTTTCACTGTAGCAAGAGGAAAGTTTCTTGCTAGCCACTTATTTTTAAGAATTCAAGACTTATTGGATCACATTTATTGTTTATTAGAGAAATTTATAAATGAGAGTGTGTATTAAGCGTAGAAATACTAAGAGGTACCTCGCGACTCTATTTTGGATCCAAGACTTATTGGATCTTCCTCGCGACTCTATTTTTACAATTACAGATTGCATTGATTTTTTTAAAACAATCCAAGAAGACTTCGTGGATCACAATTTTGGTTTATTAGGGACTTTTATAAATGAGTGTGTATTGAAAAATGTGTATATATATTTTTCACAAAGGGTTTAAATATACAGTAAAACCTCTATAAATTAATACTCGTTAAATTAATAATCACCATAAATTAATAAATTTCTCCGGTCCCAAGTCGGGCTAATGTAAAAATTTACGAAATTCGATAAAATGATAAGATAATAATTTTTTTGAAACTCCTATGTAAAAATATGGTCCCAATAATAGTATAAATTAATAATCATATATAATTCGACATATATAACTATGATAATATACTAAAACATGGCTTCAATGATTTTTTTTTTATTTATAGTTGAAATATTGTTAAAACTTATCTTCAACATTATTTTATGAATTAACAATTTTTAGGATTGTTTGTAGATATGTATCCAAAATATTTGAAAAATTATAAATAAAATAATTGATTCCTTGCACATAATTCTTTCTAAATGTATCCATCAATACTAAAGATAATAACCATGATTTTTATAAATTTTATACATAAAAAACATGTATCATTTTAATTGAATAGTCTATTATGATATTAACATCCATTTTATTGCAATAATCAAATAGTTTAATCATAATATCAAGTTAATGCATGTTATTTTTGTAAATAAATTAAGCTAAATTCTTTAATATAACATCATTCGAAGAATCTTTTGAAAAAATTACTTCCTTAAAGGATTATCTCTATAAATTAATATTTATTAATTTATCAATTAATTAATATCTTTCTAAATTAATAAATTTTCAAAGTCCCAACATTATTAATTTATAGAAGTTTTATTGTATTGTTTTATTATGTGGATTTAGTTTCACAAAAACAGAATAGATTTTCAAACAGTGGTTAGTGGTTTGTTTCTATTTGTTAACACCTTGAACGTACATAAACCGTAAGCAGATAATAGTAAAGATCATACTGGAAAATATAATATAGATAATCTCCTCCTTTACTTTATTAATAGCTAAAAGAAGCATTAAAGCAAAGGTGGCATGGGATGTGCGCTGCTTTCCTTTGGTCTGGTTCACCACACACTACAACTAAAGCAAAGGTGGCATGGGATGATCTCAGTATGCCTAAGCATGAAGGAGGTCTCGGAATTCGAAAGTTAAGAGACTCCTCCAAAGTCTTTTCACTCAAGTTGATATGGCGATTGTTTGAAACAACGGGGTCACTATGGGTAGCCTGGACAAAGGAATATCTACTTCGAAACAACTCTTTTTGGGACATTCCAGCGAAAACAACACGTGGGTCTTGGATGTGGAAGAAGCTCCTCCAGCTTCGACCATTGGCTGCAACTTTTCTCAAAGCCGAAGTGAAGAATGGGAAAGACACTTTCTTCTGGTTCGACAATTGGCTGCACATTGGGCCTCTAATAGACATCACGGGTGAGGAGGGTACACGTTTAGTTGGGGTTCAAAGAAATGCAAAGGTAGCGGATGTGGTACGAGGAGAAGAGTGGGCAATACGGCACAGCCGCAACGCACAGGTGCACACTACAAGAAAACAGGCGAATTTCCGACGACATAGCGACGGTTTCCGTGTCCATCGGAAATCCGTCGGTTTATCCGTCAAAATAAACCGACGGATTTCCGACAGACGTGGAAACGGTCGGTATTCCGTCGGATATCCGTCGCTTTGTTCCGACGGATTACCGACGGACATAAACCGTCGTAAATTTCTGACGACTATCCGACGGAATAACGACGGACATGCGACTTTCTGATGTCGGCATAGTTTGACGGGTCAGCTCTTACCGACGGAACTAATTCCGTCGGAATTATGTAACGGAATTCCGACGGTTTCCGATGTCGGCAAATTTTGAGTGGTTACCATATCGTTAGCGGTGGGCGATGGGATTGGTGGGGTGTTATGTCAGAGATTTTGACGGAAATCCGTTCTATATAAGTTCCCACATTTCTTCATTTCTTCATAACAAAATTTTAAAAATTAAAGCCAAAAAAATTATTAGCGATGAGTTCATATTTTCGGTCTTGGATGGACGAGCCAATGATGGATATGGGCTCGAACTTATTAACGTCCGCATACGCTGAAGGTATATGCGAATTCATGAATTTACCCAGAAATCAAGATGCAGCCAAAAAAGGTCAGGATATCAAATGTCCATGTTCTAATTGCTGTAATAGAATTAGCGTTGCGGTTCATACTGTTTGGAATTACTTATATAGATATGGATTTAGGCCGGGATATAAGGTTTGGTTTTTACATGGAGAAACCAATTATGAATATGGTAGTACTAGTAGTAATGCACCTTATTTTCCACATAGCGTAGGAGAACGTACGACGGAAGTAGATGTTGGGGTAAGTACGGTTGCGATGGTTAACGATGTGTTTAGAGAGAATTTGCAGTCGGGTGGTTATGAGGGTGATAGGGTTGAAGAACCTAATTTAGAAAATCGAAGGTTTTTTTATATGTTAGACGCATCAAAGCAACCACTATACAGCGGTTG
Organism: Draba incana; assembly: GCA_963576765.1. Lineage (NCBI taxonomy): Eukaryota > Viridiplantae > Streptophyta > Magnoliopsida > Brassicales > Brassicaceae > Draba > Draba incana. Next base: position 12,345,236 of record OY755215.1, read on the forward strand.
TAGGGAAGGTCATTCACCGTTATCGTCTGCTACTAGGATCATGAACATAAAGACGGATTACAATTTATCCGAAGAATGTGTTGATGCATTCGCCGAGTTTGTGAATGATGTTTTGCCAAAGGATAATCTTTGTCCAGCATCATACTACGAGGTTCAGAAACTTATTGCCAGTCTTGGTTTGCCCTACCAGATAATAGATGTGTGCATCGACAACTGTATGTTATACTGGAGAGAAGATGAGAACAGAAAAAATGTAAATTTTGTCGTAAACCACGGTTCCAGGACATCCCTGGTAGAGTCAAGATTCCATTCAAACGGATGTGGTATTTACCATTAACAGAGAGGTTGAAGAGGCTGTATCAATCATAACGCACAGCTAAAGCTATGAGATGGCATGCAGAGCATAGTCAAGATGGAGATATTATGCATCCTTCTGACGCGGAAGCGTGGAAACATTTTCAATCCGTATATCCAGATTTTGCATATGAACGACGGAATGTATACATCGGCTTATCCACTGATGGTTTCAACCCATTTGGAAAGCAGGGAAGAAAATATTCATTGTGGCCGGTCATCGTAACACCTTACAATTTGCCTCCTTCTATGTGCATACGCGAGAGTTCCTGTTTCTCTCAATTCTAGTTCCCAGGCCAGATCATCCAAGACGGTCACTCGATATATTCCTCCAACCATTGATCTATGAGTTGCAGATGTTGTGGGAGCATGGTGTTGAGGCATTTGATGTTTCAATCCAGCAGAATTTCAACATGCGTACGGTTCTTATGTGGACCATAAGCGATTTTCCGGCATACGGTATGTTATCTGGATGGACAACGCATGGAAGATTGGCATGTCCTTATTGTTAAGACAATACTTCAGCATTCCAATTGCAGCACGGACGGAAGACTTCATGGTTTGATTGCCATAGGTGTTTTTTACCGGCAAATCATCCTTATCGTCGGTCTAGAAGACATTTCAGGAAGAATTTACCAGTGTTACATGGTCCACCTCCTGAGATAGATGGTCACAACATATTGGAACAGTTACGAGATTTTGGTGCAGAGCGAACTCCTGAATGTGGGGGTAATGGCCATCACCCAGTCGACGGTTGTGGGGAATATCACAATTGGTACAAGAAAAGTATTTTTTGGGATTTGCCTTATTGGAAAGACCATCTATTGCGGCATAATCTAGATGTCATGCATGTTGAAAAGAATTTCTTTGACAACATCATGAACACCATTTTAAATGTACCAGGAAAGACAAAAGACAACTGGAAGTCTAGATTAGACTTGCCATTGATTTGTTCAAGGGCATCTCTTCATGTTATGCCTGATGGTACATTGCCGATGCCTGTGTACCGGTTAGACGCGGGTCAGAAAGAAGTTTTTTTGAGTGGATAAAATATTTTCTTCAATTTCCTGACGGCTATGCATCTAATCTGCGTAATTGCGTAGATTCGACGGAAGGGAAGTTTATTGGAATGAAGAGTCGATTGTCATGTTGTGATGCAGCGTCTTCTTCCATTTGCATTTGCTTATCTTCTTCCAAAAGACATCCATCAAGCAATTGGAGGTATATTTCGTACTCCCGTGAGTTTCTTACTAATATAATGTTACTATATATGTACTAACTTGTTTACTTTTTGTTTGTAGGAGTTGGGGCTTTCTTTCGAGATTTATGTTCACGGACACTAACAGTGGACGGGATCCGTAATTTAGAGGCCAACATCCCGGTACTTCTTTGTAATCTTGAAAAGATATTTCCACCGTCTTTTTTTGATGTTATGGAACATCTTCCTATTCACCTCCCACGAGAAGCAGCATTAGAAGGTCCTGTTCAATACCGATGGATGTATCCGTTCGAGCGTTACATGTTCCACCTGAAGAAAAAGGTTAAAAATTTGAGCAAGGTTGAGGGATCTATTGTTGCACAAAGTTTAAATGAAGAAGTATCACACTTTGGCGCGTATTACTTTCCTCCGGATGTTCGTACTAAGGGTAGACGGCCGCCGCGACATGATGATAGAGGTGAGAAAGCAGTGTATCCCGTGGTTGTACCTTAGTTGTTTGCCCAAGTTGGTCGCATAATTGGAAAAGGGAAGAAACGCATACTATCACCACAAGAGGTCACACATTTGCATACATATATGCTAAGGAATTGTGACGAACTTGTGGAGTATGAAAGGTACACCATTTGTCATACTAAATTTGTGGAATTATTTGTCTTCATCTAATAACAATTGTTATGTTACAGGATTTACATGTCCCTAGTACAAACTTACCATGCTGATAAGACAGATTCCGAACTTGCTGTCTTAAAAGATGAAGAATTCCCGGAGTGGTTGAAATTTTATGTAAGTTTAATATAATTCCTTACTCTTACTTTTTAAGGTTTTCACGTGCATATGTTACTGATTTCTTACTTATATTGTTTTTAGGTTTCCCAATGTTTAGCAAGTGGTCAACCCCTCCCGACATGGTTACTGGAGTTTGCTCAAGGTTTACACAGGAAAGCGACTTCATATCCCGGATTTTGCACTAGGGGATATTCGTTCAGGAGTCGTGAGGAAGGACGTCAAAGGCCTACTTCGGACTATGGTATTTCAGCACAATAAGGTGATACCATGTACTATGGCATTTTAAAAGAAATCTTGGAAATCCACTATCCAGGAATGTTGGACTTGAGGTGCATTGTGTTTATGTGCGATTGGTATGATCCATCCACTGGTCGTGGGGTTTGAATAGACCCTCTTGGTGTTATTTCGATAAATTCAAGTCGGCAACTACAGCATTACGATCCATTTATTCTTGCGTCTCAAGCAGACCAGGTATCAATAAAATAATAGGTTTTCCTACATACTCATACTTTAGGTTTTGTTATTCCTGTATATTAACAATATCCACTATTTATTAACAGGTTTGCTACATTCCATATCCTCGAGTTTCCTATCGGACAGATCCTTGGATCACAGTTACTCCAATTAATCCGAGAGGGAAAATATATGGAGTTCCAGAACATGATGCTCTACAAGTATCGACAAGTATACAAATGTCACATGTTGAGGAGATGGATAACATTGACCTTGTCATTGATGTCACACATATCGGCGATGATCTAGTTCATTCGGACGATGAGGAAACAATTGATGAATTTGACGACGATTCAGACTCCATCCCTAGTGAAGGTTCATCAGGAGATTCAGATTAATAATTTATGAATAAATGTTTGTTTATGAATGTTGTACTCTAACATCTATGCGTTTCCTCTAATATAATGTACTTCATGGTAGACCAAAATTTGCAATATTTTAAATTTCATTTACAAATCCAATTGTGGAAAACAATCCGAGTATTTTTCGCTTGACCATATGTTCGGACTCGGGTTCACTATGCAGTATCATGTGATGATTTTACTATTAGGCTACGAACAAGTTATGTTCGTTTTTATCTTTCACAAATACATTAATTAGAAAATAGGAAATATTACACATAACAACTTTATTTTAAACTCGTAGAGTGGATAATAGGAAAATATTAAACATTAAAGCAACATAAAGCCTTAATTAAGCTAATTCATAACCATTGATGATTCAGAAGTTTATTCATCATCTGAGTCTGGAACTGTTTCGTATTCGTACCCAGTAGTTCTTTCATCTTCCTCGTTGATAGTAGATACTTCGGTTGTTTTGTATTCAGCAATCATTGAATTAGCACCAATTATCTGTTTCGAAAATGAATTTAGTTTTTAAATATCAAAAAAATTTAGAAACTTCTGGAAAATGTCCCTTAACAATGTTCCGCTCTGTGATGTTGAGGTACTTAGAGTTCGTGTTAAAACGGCATACGGTAACATTCTGTAGAATGACCACCGCACCTACAACAGTGGAGAGTTTGTACTCGTCATTTTCGAAGATGTTATGGTGCATGGTTCCCTCGATTTTTCCTGACGGATCCTTTAAGGTTACTACCAGATCTCCCTGGCCGTTAGGGGTCAAACTGGCGAGCATAGCCACAATCTGAAAATGAGATACAATTTACTTGTCAGATAAATTGTACATATATAAAATGAAATAATATTGCTCGATAACGGGAACCTTTTTGACTTTCACAAATTGTGAATGCGGCGATTGAATTTCTGCAACCTGAGTCCAGAATGGTGTGCTCCTGTTGTTATAAGAACCTACATGTATGAAATATATATTTAGTAATAGTAAAAGCGTTAATTAATTATATATATATATAATTATATATATATATATATATACCTTCACAGATTATGTAATCGATAGTAGAAGTCCACTGAGGACTACTAAAATCCTGGTCGCCCTGTATTGGCTCATTAATGACCTCACCCATGAAATCTTGTGTTGGGCGTGTCTGAGAACTTTCACCATGCAACACCTTTGCTTTGTGAGACCTCTTGCGAAACAGTCCTCGCCGTATGAGTTGGCCAGTACCTGGTATTACGGGCGTTTGGTTTTGGGATCGTTGAGTTGGTTGGAGTGAAATTGTCGGTGGAGCATCAGTAACATTTAAGTTATCGTATGGTGGGCTTGAAGGAACAAGATTTGTGTTTAAAGGGTTTTGAACGGAGGCTCGGTTTTGCATATAATAATTCCAAAGATCTCTGTTTGCCATTGTGAAGATGAATATTGTTGTTATGATTTTGTGTTCAATTACTCTAACTTATATAGGCAAAATAGAGAGATATTTTAAGCTTAACGTGTCGCTGTATATGTGGTTAGAAGAGAAGAACAAAAACTGATGGGACATTACAGCTCAGTGGGCAATAAAGAAATCAATTCTGTGAATGCAATTGTCGGCCACAGAATGATGAATGACACTGAGAATGACAATGTCGGCCATTGAATGATGAATTGCCAATTTCCGACAGAATACTGACGTAAATCCGACTTCCTGATGTCGGCAAACTTTGAGTGGTCAGCTCATACTGACGGAACTAATTCTGTCGGAAATATGTAACGGAATTCGGACGGAATTCCGACGGTTTATGATGTTGGCAAAGTTTGTGTGGCTAAAATCGATTCTGTAAAGGTACGCAAACATATACCTTCTACTATAAATACATATGATGAAGTGTGTATCTTCTACACCTATCAATAACACAAATAATGTCTTCTAGGTCTCCTAATGAAGACTATAAACCAAAAATCGTGGGAAACCACATAGAAATTCCAAAATACTCGTGGGAAACCGAAACTCAATGCGACGAATTCACTCAAGAGATACCCACTTACTCGTGGGAATTTGATACGTGTTCACCAATCCATATTGAAGATTCTTCATCAACAATAGTGCCGGACAGCCAGTGCTTGCCAACCATCCAACCCATTCCAAAATTCTCGTGGGAAACTCAATCTCAGTGCGACAAATATACTAAAGAAATACCCACATACTCGTGGGAAGCTGATTCATGCTCTCCTCCCAATGTTTTGAGTCCCAAATATGATAAGCAGGCATAATTTACTGACAAGAAGCGTGTTCTCGAAGACGCACAAGCATCTCAATTGAGTGAAAAGTCAGATACTTACGGTGGAAGTACTTCAAATGAATGTAAGGATCACTACTATGATTATGAATTTGCACAAAGACCAGAAAGCCCCAACTTAAATCTAGATGTTGATGGAATCAAAAGGGATTTTTGCGATGGAAATTTAGATTCTCCACCAAAGAAACAAAAGGGAAAGAAAAGTTTCTGGTTCTAACAAAATTGTAAGTTTGGAGTGGATACAGAGACATATGTTTTTAAAATTAGAAGTGTATTATGACCTTGTACCATAACCGTTGTATGTTTAATATTTAAAACTAATATGTTTAATATTTAAAATTAAAATTAATATGTTTAATATTTAAAATTATGCATAACCGTTGTATGTTTAATATTTTCAAGGCTCTAATGTAATGAGAATTTATTTGCGAACTGAGATTTAAATTTTATGTTTTCAAAAATTAAAATAGATTATAATAAAATGAGAACAATTTAAAATATTTAAATTACAAAATTTATGACGGATTTCCAACGGATATTGTAATATATTTAATTAAAATGAAAATTAAAATTAATTTGCCGAATTATGATAAAAAATATTAAAATCCGTCGGAAATCCATCATAAATACCGACGGATTTCCGACGGAAACCCTAATTTCTACCGCCCAAACACCTCGATCTCATCTAAAAACCGGGAAAATCCGTCGGAATTCCGTCGGATCCCTGGAATAAAATCAGAGTCTTCTCCTTCGCGGAGACAGACGGAAATTTGTGAGAGAGAAAAAAAATTCGCCGGAAAACGAAAAATCTCGCCGGAAAAGCCGATCCCACACCAACAACAACCCCATTCTCAATCTCTATCACCAAATCATGGATCCAAGGTAATTTTTTGTTCATTTTAGGGTTGTTTAGAAAATTAGAAATTAAGATTTTTAAATATGTAATTTTAGAATTTGATAGATTTAGTATGTTATAAATTAAAGGATGTAAGGATTTAGGATGATAGAAATGTAGAAATGTATGGATTTAGGATGTTTGAAATTTAGGGAATAAAGGATTTAGGGAGTTAGGAATTTTGGAATTTTGTAATTTAAGAATTATTGAATTTAGAGAATAAGAAACATTTTGAATTTTAAAATTTTTTTGATTTAGTGACTTTTCGGGTTTATATAATTATTTTCCATTTTAATAAGTATATGTGGTTTTTAGGGATTTATAAAGATTTAAAATATGAATAATTTATAAAATTCTAAATTGTTGAAATTTTACTAATTCTTTAATTTGTTTAAATTACAAAATCCCAAATTCCCAAAATTTCCTAAATATCTAAAACTTTAAATTACCAAATACCAAATTCCCGAAAATTCCTAAATCTCTAAATCCCTAAATCTTGATATCTGAAAATCAAAAAATCCAAATATCCCTAAATACCTATATTACAAAATCCCAATTTCCCACAATCCCTAACTCACTATATCCTAAATTCTAAAAATATGAAATTACATAAATCCCTAAATTACAAAATCCCAAATTTCACAAAATCTCTAAATACCTTAATAACTAAATTCCAAAATCCCTAATTCCCAAAATCTCAATGTTCTAAAATATCAAATTCCCCAATTCCCATAAATCCCTAAATCCCGAAATCTCAAAATTTCAAAATCACAAATTCCCAAAAACTCAAAATCCATAAATCCGTAATGTAGATTTTAATTTTTAAATTTATATTTAAAATTGAAGATTTAAAATTACAGGTATATATATGTAAATCCGTAATATAGATGATTAATTTTAAATTTATATTTCAAATTCAAAATTTGAATTTACATATGTAAGAAATTTTCAAATGTGTGTAAAATTTTTGTCAATCCAGTATGGAATATGCGCGATTTCATCACTCTATTGGGAGTGGGAGTCAGTCGCAAATCCCCGAGACTAGCGGGTTTGATACCACACAGCCGTCTCCTCATATGGGTACAGGGCACTCAGCTCCCACGGCCATGAGCGTTGAGGAGTTTGTTTCGCAACATGGACGGGATAGGTTGACAAAACTAGATCCTGACTTGCCACCGAACACGACCTGGTAAGTTTTATTTAAAAATTTATTTGATTATATTATATTAACTTAATAAAAATTTTAAGTAAATATTGTTTAGGTTTCAATTTTCGGGAAACGGGATTACGAGTTCTATCAACGCAATGATCCATGGCCTATTAACTAAACCGTATCCCACATACCATTCGATGCCGGAGGCAGACCAGGAGACCTGGTTTCGGCAATTTGCGGTATGATTTTTTAGTCGCAATTAAGAATGTAGATTTTATTTTCCATTCAAATTGGCATTACTAATTTGGGTACGGGTTTTTTCAGCAAGAATTTACTTGGGACCCACAACTGACTCCTAAGGTCCAACGGCATTTCCACCAAAAGGCGGGTCGAAAGTACTCGATGAAGATGAAAGAGTGGAAGGACAAGTGGTTCAAAGAAGAAAAGGTGTCTCGGTTTTTAAAGATAAGGAAACATTATGGGTTGGACTACTTGGTCATTGGGAACGGGAGGAGGTTCAAGCGACCTCAGGAAAAAACTCGACTAACCAGAAGAGCGATCGGAAGGGGAAGGGACCGGCGACCCATAACCTCGGAGCAACGAGCAAAGCGACACGGGCTGAAAAACTGGTAATTTTCTAAATTTTTCAAAATATTTTTTATAACCCCTAACATATTTCCTTCCTTATCTTTGCCAACAGTTTCAGCATACCGGTGTGCGTCCGTCAAATCTTGATTTGATCAAAGATGCGCACACCAACAAGAAGACTAATGAAATTCAAGATCCAGTTGCTCGTGAAATCATGGAAAGCATGGAGAGGCTTAGTCAGGAATACCTCCTATCCCAACCGCTCGTCGACGGAACTCTGCCGGCCACCAAAGTTCCACTCGAGAAGATCAACGAGTTCACTTATGAGGTTAATAACAGTCTCAAATTAAAACAAATTTTAATAATTTTAATACTAATAAGTTATAACATTGATTGATTTATTTTTTATCGTAGGTTACGCCTAAGAACAAAGGTCGTGTCTTTGGCCTCCCAGAATACAGTTCTTCCACATCCGTTAACTCCTCATACCGCTTTCACGCAGATAGTAGTTTGAGGGCACAGAACACCGAGCTTCTCGAGCGCATGAGCATGATGGAGGCACAACGCGCAGGAGATGTAGAACGCGTGAGTTTGATGGAGGCACAACACGAAGCAGATGCAGAACGCATTCGGGCAATGGAAGAAAAGATGAACGCGTTCTTCCGTAACCAGTAGACTTTATTTTATGTAATATTTAAATGTTTAAGTTACTTTTAAAAATATTGAAATTTAATTTTAAATTTTGTTTTATTTTAATTTTTTTAATTTAATTTTTTATTAATTTAAAAAAAATAATTAATCCGTCGGAATTCCGTTGGTTTGAGTAGCCGTCGGAATTCCGTTGGTAAAAGTGCCGTCGGAATTCCGACGGAGATACTGACGGATTTCCGACGGAACCAGGATAACCGGAATCCGTTGAACCTTCGTCGGAAGTCTGTCGGCGATTTGAATCCGACGGAATTCCGACGGCAGACTTTACCGACGGAGATTCGACGGATTCCTTTTATCCTAGTTTCGTCGGAAAACCGTCAGTATTTCCGACGGATACTTATTTCCGACGAGATAGAAACGACGAACCAAATCCGTCAGAAATCCCTCGGAATAGGTGCTATTCCGACGGAATTCTGACGGAGATTCGACGGATTCCTTTTATCCTAGTTTCGTCGGAAATCCGTCAGTATTTCCGACGGATACTTATTTCCGACGAGATAGAAACGACGAACCAAATCCGTCAGAAATCCCTCGGAATAGGTGCTATTCCGACGGATTTCCGACGGTTTTGGCCGTCGGAATTCCTTCTGTTTTCTTGTAGTGAGTCAAACAATTTGATATAAATACTTAGTCTTATAACTTAGATAATCATTTACGATAAACACCAAATTTATATATTATATTAAATACAAAATCATCAATAAACAGAAATTATGATTTGGTTTAATCAATGCGGTTTAGTTACCCGGTTTAAGCGTTACGTGGGGCTTAAAAATTAATAACTAAATCCGGTTTAAGCTCTTTGACCACATCGTGACTTTATAATTTAAACTAAATCATCATCGTGATTATTAAATATATAATTTAATATAGTATCTATTTGGTTTAATCAATGTCGGTTTAGTTACCCGGTTTAAGCTCTTTGACCACATCATGACTTTATAATTTATATATGTAGGTTTTTTAGCCATTCTCTGAAAATAATCAATCAAATAATTATCTTCGAACTTGCGGTAAGCTTCTAGTTAGGGATTTTATCATGTTAGCTTTTCCGGTGGATTAGGGTTTTTGTTTCCAGCCAAGTAGAGACTAGAGAGGGAATACGGTTTTGTTGCATTGGCACTATGGGTTGTCAGAAAATATGTGATTTGCACTACAAGAAAAAAGGTCGTGAGCGACCACCAAAATGGTCACAAAATGGTCGCTAATAGGCTATTTGCGACTACAGAGCGACTAAAACATGTAGTCGCTAAAATTTGGTCGCAAATATAAACGGTCGCACTTTAGTCTCACATTTGCATCTCATGTGTGACCAAATTATTTAGTCGTAAATGAACGACTAATGTGTGACGATTACATATAGTCGTAAATTACCGTCTAATGCGCGACTACTTATTGTTTGCGACCATGTAAAGACTGAATGTATTCGTCGTTAATTAGCTACTACTTTCAGACTCATATGATGTCGTATATTTGCAACCAATTTCAGACAAAATAAGTAGTGGGTAATAGAATTGTAGTAACAAATTAGTCGCACATTTGCGACTGTATTGTGTCTGTATTACGACATTTTTGCAACTAAAGTGTGACTTTTTGCATCTAATTATAGCAGGTTTTTGCCAGCTTATAATTTAATTTGACAGATTTTGTGAATTAAAATATAGAAAGAAGATAAGAAGAAGCTTAATAATATACATAACTAGATTAAGAAAAAAGTTTTGTCCAAAAGTTTAACACAAAAACACAAGAAGCAAATTTATAGTTCGTACCAAAAGCAAAAAAAAAAAAAAGGAAATGGGAAATTGTTTTAAAAACATCAAGCATCAAAGACTAGTCGGTGGTGTGGTGTCAAGGCTCCATGTCCGGATGTTTTAAAAACATCAAGCATCAAAGCAACTGCAGTGGCTGGGATTGGTGTAGGCTCCATGTCCGGTTCTTCTTCTTCTTCTTCTTCAAGTAGTGCTGCAAAACAAAGCTTTTTTTATGAAAAGAGTAATACAAAGGGAGATTAAGAGAATGGCGTGTAGTAATAGGCGTACCTTAGATGTCAAGATCTTGCCCATATTTATGAAATTGAACATTTTGCTTTTTCCCCACCGTTGCCAAAAAACAGACTCAAAGATGGTTATAAAGGATGAGGATCTGGTAATTAAGAAGGTAAACAAGATCTTAGAATCTAAACGTAAGAATTTACAAACTGAAATCAACACACATGAAATGTAAGAAAGACAAAAACAATTATGATGTGATTAGAAGTAGGACTAACCTTCGAATCACAACAAAAATTGAAAGCAAAATCCTGTAAACGTAACATACATAACCTTCATTCAAGCATATATGATGTAAGTTAGTAAAAGAAACTAAAAGAGAGTGAGATGATAATTCACAGAGAAAGAGAATAGAGATAAAGAGGGTTAGACTTAGGGCTAAAGTTAAAGAGATTTTTAAGATCAAACCTTGAAAAATACGTTTATGGAACAATGGCTTTCTTGAAGAGAACAAACTCTGCAAGGACAATCATTGGTGTCACTGCGATCTTAGCCATCTGATAGAATACAATGCTGGAAATAGTAAACAAAAGCTATAACGTATGAGATAGTATACCAGGATAAAGTAGAGCACAATCTCTTTTTATTTTCATCTAACTCTTCACATCACCTGCAGAATCACACTCCTCTAATCGTACTTGTTAAATACATTTGAAACATGTATTAAATCGAGGAGCAATGAAGCATTTGTCGCTCTGCAAATTTATGCAAGGGAAAAAGATGTGGTGAACATAAAATTGGGTATAATATAGTGAAGTGGCAAGACAAAGTTGATTAACTAAAATATGAAATTAGGTGACTACAATACAATATGAATATGAGAATAATGAATACCGTGGATGGGAACATGACGATTACAACTCAAATGATGAGATTCTACCAGATATTTGATACATCAAGATCAAAAGATTAATTTTCAAAAAAAAAAAAAAAAAATCAAAAGAATAGAAAAAGAGAACAAATTTTTTTTGAGACTGACCTCGAGACTGAGAAGGACCACCTTGAAGGGAGGTTTCAGCTCCACCGAAGTTGTTCTGTGGAGGAGCTTCCCCGAGGTTACCACTAGTCGGTTGGCCACGGCCGTTACTGTTGGTTCGACCTCCTCTGGTTAATGGACCATTGCCTCTTCCTCTTCCTCTGCTGGATCCACCAGCGGAAGCCTTCCCTTTTCCTTTTCCACCAACCATTTGCAGATTCCAGGCAGAAGAGAGCAATGAGATTGATGATTGAAGAAGGCAGTTGACAGGAAGAAGAGTCGAAAGAGAATTCAAAACGGATTTGAAGAAATAAGGAGAAATCTGGAGTGACTGAGAGATAATCGAAAGAGACTAGGGTTTAGATCGACAGAAAATCGATTGGAAACAAGAGATAGAAGAAAAAATTGAAGCAAATTCAAGTAATTTTCAGAAAAAAACGAGAGAGAATCGAAAAAGGAAGATGAAAAGTTTTAATAAAAGTGATGAGAAAGTGAAAAAGGAAGACAGGAGTCGCAATTGGGTCGCAATATTTTTAAAATTGGCGCCCAAAAACCCAAAATAATATACCGCGAAAGTGAAATATTTTTAGTTGGTTTGAAAAGCCAAAAGTAGTTGCAATTTGGTCGCATATGTGTGACTGATTTGTGACCCATATATTAGTCACAAGACTATACCCTAAACCCTAAACAATTTTGAGGATCCAAATGATTTATATGCTTCTCCAAATAGATTTAGTGCTATTACATACATGAATTCTTCATTATATAGCCTTACACTTGATGAAAATCAATGACATGTTTTCTAATTAACACTTCAAGTTATATTAGATTGAAATCATATGTACTTAGTTAAATACATGTATGGTTTTTAGGTTTGAAATGAAAATTTTTAAATTTCTTTAATTATATGGTATACATGATATATAACCTATATATGTACCTTTGACATTCCTAATAGACAGTAGAAATGATTTTGTTGTCACTTTTTTATTGAAATTGTAAAATTCATACTGGTAGTCCCAAAATAGTCGCAACAAAGTCACAAAATGAGACTATTGTGGGACATTATTTTATTTTTGACGAGGCTATACCCTAAACCCCAAATATCATTGTTTTCTCACGAAGAGTGGCAATGTAGTCGCTTGTTTGTGACTCTTTTGTTACGTATTTGCGACTAAATATCATTGTCATTTTCATTTTCAACATTTGTGGTCCGAGCACTTGACCACCACATTCATGACAATGTATTACGCAGACCACTGAGCTACAGTAACCAATCGATAGATTGTACATATTTATATATATATACAAGGTTTTTTAAATAATGATTTATGTTCAATTTTTTTTTCGATCGTTCACAAATTAAAAATACTAGTTTTTGAACATAATATATTAAAATTAGATCACCAATTATATTAAAAATACTTATTTTTTCGATCGTTCACAAATTAAAAATACTAGTTTTTAAACAGAATATATTAAAATACTAATTTTTTTTTTCGATCCTTCACAAATTAAAAATGCTATGTCCTGGTTAGATACGAATTGTATGAACTGTTCAATACCGAGCAAAAATTCTTCAAAAAAATTATTCGTCCGCGGATCGATTCGGTACTACATCCATTCTCAAGAAAAATCATGCCACATATTTTTTTTTCTTTTAAGTTTCTCTCTTTCGGAAAGTTTTGTGAGTGAAGTGAGCTGAGAAATTAATGTGAGTGAAGTGAGCTGAGTTTCGGTGCTTATATAACCAAAATACTTGCCACTACTTTGCGACCACATTATAACAGTCACATATTTGAGACTGATTTGCGACGAAACATACATACCAAATTACTAGTCAGAAAATAGTCGCAAATAAAAGACTATTTTGCGACTACATTGATAAAGTCAAATTTTAGTCTCAGATTAGTCGCTAATTAGAGACTATATTGCGACTATTTAGTGTAGTCGTTTTTTTGCGACTGTTGTGACACTTTATTTATTGTAGTCGCAAATTGGTCGCAAATTAGTCCCAAATAAACTGTTTTCTTGTAGTGTTGCCAGACGATTTGCTATTGCGGATCTTGCTCCTTGTCCCGACAAAAGATGCAGTGGCCACTGAGATCTTGTCTAAACGATGGCGTAACGTCTGGAAGATGCTTCCTGAACTCACCATAATCTAACAGTTACATATCTCCTTTGAAACCTTGTTCCTTGCTAGGTCGACTAATCTTTTTTTTTTTTTTTTATTGCAGGTTGCGTGTTGTAACGCCATTCAGTTCCCTTGGCTCATAGATTTATTCTTTGTTTCAAACATTCCAGGAGACTGGTTGGAAGCACTTATTTTTTTGCTTCAAAACTCTCCTAAACTGAAATTTATTACGATCAACACCATGGTACGTGCCCTCATCCCTTAAAATATGCACATCTAGTCTTCTGATGAATTTAAATAATAAAGTAAATGTAATGGTATCAGGATTGTCTCCCATCTTCCTGGAACCAACCGAGTACTATTCCCCAATGCTTATCGTCTCATCTAGAGATTGTTAGGTGGGGAGAATATGAAGGGAAAGAAGGTGAGAAACAACTACTGACATACATTCTCGCTAACTCAAAATGTTTAAAGACAGTGGAGATCTCCCTCATAGCTACCTGCAATCTTGAAGAGTGCCAAAAGGATTTAGAATCGATGCCTAGGATTTCAACATCATCTCGGCTTCTATACTCTACCCCTCAAACCGATTGGATGTTTCCTATGACAATTTACTAGATTACGTTTAGAATTATCATTATTAAGTTTTTTTTTCACATGGACTCTCTATTGCTCAATGGTGTTTTCCTTTGTTCATCACTGTCTCTCTCTTTTGTCTAGAGAAGCTGTGATCTACTAAATGTTGTAGCCATAGTTAAGAAGAGATTAGTGATATACAATACGATAAGTTGCTTTAGTCTCTACACTCAAATACTTTTTTTTAAACCAATGTAGTGCCTAACTTCCACTAGTATGATTATCAAGTTTGCAACTTTAACTAGAATAAAAGTGGACTTTACTTGTAATGAAAGAAAGAGCTTGGAAATATACAAATACAAAAACTGGAAACTTTCTAGATACTCTTTGATGGGAACTTATTACACTAACTAGATTTTGTCCCGCACCAAGTGCGGGATTATAAATTCAAGTTTTTAAAATACAATATACGCGAAAATAATGAAAGAATATAGTACAATAAGTTAAAACATATCATTTTTAGATAAATAAATACGTCCAAATTTTTTTATATCTAATCGGTTTTCGTATCTGTAGTTGTTTTTCTTTACAATCGGTATTGCATTTTGAGTGGAGAAAAAAAATGGTTTGTAATAACGAAATAGTTTACGTTTCCGGTTTATTGGTTTTGTAGATAATTAAAGAATCTCATAAACAAAGCAAACTAAAAGCTGCTTTATTTAGTTTTGATTTTAAAAGAGCCAATTGCAAAAATGCCACTTTTAGTGTATACATTTGCAAGAATGTCACTTAGAAGTGTTCATTTGCAAAAATGCCACTAATTATGAATTTTTAAATCCTAAATCTTAAAATTATAAACCCTAATCAATGTTGTGACCCTAAAACACATTAAACCTTCAAAACTAAACTTTAATACAACATAGTTAACCCAAACATAAATGATATAATGAATATATATATATTTTTTAAAGTGATATTTTTGCAAAGATTTTGAAAATTTGCCATTTTTGAAATGTGAGATTTCTCTTGAACTTTTGTTTATTTTTTTAAAAAATTAATTTTAAATTGGTTTTCTTGAGTTAGAATCTCAATTTAGTTAGAGCATTGATCAACTTTCCTAATATTGGGCTAATTTTAATATATATGTCTTTATTGTGGTTGTTAGAGCATTGATCAACTTTACTAATTTTTATTAACAAACCCTTAAAATCCTTTTAGGATGACACCTAGGATTTTTTTTTCTAGTGTCTCCTCTATTAATATATAGAGGATTTAGAGAGCGGCGGTGGTGATTTTATATTGGGCTAATTGTTTTTTTCCGTGACTAACGTGAACAATGATCCGTGATTTTATATTTGGCTAATTGTTTTTGTCGGACCTTGCGGTATATGTAGTCCTTGTGATTTTAACTTGAATATTGATCAATTGGGCCAAATAAATTCACGTGATTATATTGTGATTTTCCTAATTGTGAGCAAATACCTAATATTGTGATTTCCTAATTTTGATTAACAAACCCTTAAAATCCTCCTAGCATGACACCTAGGATTCTCAAAAAAATGTCTCCTCTATTAATATATGGAGGATAATAATTTTACAATATCATCAAAATACAGACAGAAAAACAGAGTAAAAAATTCGATTGTGAATGTTCTATAGCTCTTTTAAGATATTCACTCCCGAAGATATTGGGAACAATTTGCCTCTACGGACTATCCTTTGTGGTGACAGGAGAAGAGTAAAAGATCCTAGCTTCTGTGGAGTGGCGCAGGACGTAAATCAATGGGCTGATAGCTCACTCGATCCTTGTGAGGCAAAGGTTCCTCCTGAAAAGTTATCAATAATCGGATTACGCTTCTAGAATTACAATGGGACAAGAAGATGAAATATAATAAACTACGTACCTCATCTGCGTCTATTTGGAACGGCTTCACAAAATCCTCAAACATCAAAGGAGAAAGATCCTTCATTTTGCCTTCAACTTCCTACAAGATGAAAAGAAAACTTCTTAGTTTGAGGTTGTTTGTTCATATAAGTAGATAAGATAACAAAGTCAAGGAAGTTTCAGAAACCATACCAATCCAGTAATCCTAGACCGTTCGAGTAACTCTCTTGTGATCAAGTCCAGAATGTACCTGTTTGCTCTCAGAGCATTCATCGCAAGCTCTTCAGTCTCCTCAATATACTGTCACAAACATTCAAAATCCCATATATATGTTTCAAGCTTTTATCCACATGGGAGAGTTTTATAAAGATTAGGAATTCAGAGTCAAATAAAGATTACCCTTGTTAACTCGCGGGTGAATAGCTCGGATACTTCAATAGACATATCTGCTGGCATTACATGAGGATGGTCCCACTGACATTCATCATCAAGCAGAATAAAACGGTATGAGCTACTGAGAATGGTGAGAGATCAATGCAAATGGGAAAGTAACAGTCTGTGATAAATAGATATACCCGGTATTTTATCAGCTCGCCGTCAGGGTTATCCGGTAAATCCACCATTCCAAGCTTTTTTACCAGTTGAGTGAGACCTAATTTCGCATTTTGGGGGCTAATCACCATTTCTCTAGCAATCTGAAAATATAATTTTAAATCCATACTTAAATGGAAGACTATGCAGTTACATAGATATTATATTTGTAAGACACAATAATTAGTTAGACAAGACAGAGAGAGCAAGAGATAGACTGAGCTTACTTTTGTTATCTTCTCCAAATCATCTTTTCCTCCATCAGTGACATATCCCCAAAAACCACACGTTCAGCACAGCGTCCACCATGAGCTACCACCATTTGCATCTTCATATAGCCAAATGTTGTGTAACCTTGGTCCACCATGTCTTCACGTGGATAGAAAACCGATACAGCAGTTTCCTGTAAAATTCAAGAGAAGAATTTTACTGTACAATTCACTCTTTACTGTATGGACTATTCAAACAACAATATTGTTAACAACTGAACAACAATTTTGAAACGTACCTTGCCACCAGGAAGGAGCTGAGAAAACGCATGCCAGTCAAATCGCGGAAACAAATGAGTCAACACTATATGACCCGCCTCATGAACAGCCAGAAGTCTCTTCTTTTCGTAAGATACCTATTGTCACATTAGCTTCAATGGTAAGGGCCTTTTAGATCTGTGGCATATTAGCATGGTTTTATGATAAATAATACAAACGATGTCAGTACGAACACTTTGTTCACATTTCTGTTGTTCCTCCTCTGTAAGGAGCACACCCATACCCTCAAGCAATTGTTTATCTAACACATCAACAATATCTTGCTGATATATATAAGACCTTCCTTTCCTAACCTGTAATATCGAGTTAGAAATAATCAAGGATGCTTCTCTAACTATTGCATAATTCTGATGGGAAGGTGGGATCCAGTTAAAAGTTAATTACATACCGACATTATAGCTGCTTCATTAACAAGATTCCGGATATCTGCTCCAGAAAAGCCAACTGTCCGAAAAACAAGCTGAATGTAGAAAAGAAGAATAGTTATGAACGAGCAAACACCTATCTCAGACATACTATCGACATTACCAAATAGCAGGAAAACTACTTGCCTTCCCAAAATCTATATCTTCAGCAAGGTTCTTCCCGGCGCTGTGAACTCCAAATATTTGCACTCTTTGCTTTGCATCAGGCAAACCAATATACAGTCGACGGTCAATGCGTCCAGAACGGACAAACTCCAGGTCGAGTTCATCAGGTCTATTGGTAGCACAAATAAATATCACAGCTTGTCTCAGAGAAAACCTATCGATACCTGTCTTTTCCTTACTGCAAGATGATACAGTTTAAATGTATAAAAACCTTAATACTAACCCGTGAAGATCTTAGAAAGTGGGGGGGGGAACCAAAGAATAAATGTCAGATGAATATTGATAAAGAAAACATATATTTCATTGAAACTTCTGAACAAGTGCAGAGTCTTACTCCCCATCCAGCTGAGCAATTAAAGCTTCAAAAGTTGCTCTTCTTCGTGGATCTTTCCTAGCATGCCTACCAGCTATAGCATCTATTTCATCCACAAACACAAAAGCAGGTGCCTGGAGATAATACATAAAATCAGATCGACAATAATAGTGTGACTAGAAGACCACTATACCGAATGAGCTATAATACACATAACAAAGCTACTTTATTATAAGAAGTTGGAACCAAGCAAAACAATATTTATTTCTAATCAAATATCTCCATCTAAATTTAAATGCACTGACCAGAGACACCCAGATCTTGGCTTAGTTTCTTCTTTGCCTCTGTCTGAATCTTAGCATTTCTATCAATTATTTGTTTGAGAGATCCCTCTGTTGTCTCTAGATCATCATCCCATGCATTTTCTCCAACATAAGTACTATCGTGGACAAGTGTTCCATCGGGCGCTTCAATGAACCTTTTTAGTTTCAAGCCTTTCGGTGTTGTCTTCCTCCACATATTTTTCTTAAACCTGAAACGCTAAACAAAATCAGGACATACTCGCAAGTCAACTAAACACAACATGCTCTATTCTTCCCACTCTTAATGCTTTAGATGCCTCCATAGCTGAGCATGTACTTGTTTAAGGATGACACTGTTGTTTAGATATATACCAAATTTTACCATGATCCAGTAAATAAATCACATTTGGAAACTGACGATTATGAAGCACTTACTTTTCTATATTGTTAGGAGACGGCTCGGGGATCAAAGCCTCCATAAAAGACTCAGTTAACTCTCTTCTTTCTCGTTCTATCCGAGGAGCTTGGATGGCAACATAGACTCTTTGACAGGAAAATAACACCGCAAAAGCATATATGACCAAGGCAGCAACTCGTCTACCGTCTCAATTCCTAATGTCCTGATACATAACACCATTTTTCATAACGAAACTGCGGCTAGTAACAAAAAAAGGGGTGCAAAAATAGCTAAATACACCACATGTACTACTCGAAAATAACCAAGTTTCTCGGATTCTAGTATATGTTGTTTAGATTAATCGTACTTGTTCCTCAATTCATCACCAAAACAAAGAAATAGAAAGCGCTTGTTCCTCGAATGTTTCCAAACACAAACAAAAATCACGCTCTAGCTAGCAATACTTGAGAACCAGAGATTAAAAAAAGCTGAACATTTTACCTTCCAATGCTCCCACTTGTTCCAATCAATAAACAATGGAACTGTCTCAGTCTTAAACCGAGTCAACTCGTCCTGTCCCTTCTGCACACTCGACCCACAAACTCATCCACTCTCGCATTTGCTTCTTCCGAATCAAACCCAGTTTCCTTCTTCACAGTCTCCCCAATCCGCTCCACACCAAGTCGAAGAGACTGCCCCAATCTCACCCACGAAAACCCACCATCGTTATTAGACGACGACCCACTAGTACTCTCAGACGCATAGACTCGAAAAAGAGGTTTTTTCCGAGTAATTCCAAGCCCATACTTGGCGGGAAACCGAACAAGACCAGAACTTTTAGGTCTTTTAAACAATTCCGTCGATGAAGAGATAAGCGGATTCGGCTTATACGGAATTGCAATCTCCATGAACAATGAAATTTAAAAAGCTCAAAGGAACGAAACCAAACACATTTGGGGATTTTCTCTGTCAAAGAGTTCTCTGCCGGGACACAGATTAATCTCTTCGGCTAGACATTCTAGCCTTTGACGAAATTAGTCTCTTGGTCTAGAAAGACTTTTGGCGAAACTATGTATAATCTACTATATAAAAGTAGGAGATCACTCTCCATTAGCTTGACACGTCAGCAAGAAGAAGTTGACACGTGGCACAGAAAAAAAACGACGACTCGACTTCTTATGAAACTGCTTCTCCGTCGTCGTTGCTTCTCGTCTTCTTACACAGTACTTGCTTAAGTCAATTCTATCTTCCAATTGATTTTCTATGATTATTTACACCTATCACCATTTCTCATCCGTTCTTCTTCCGCCGTTTTTTCTTCAATCACGCCAAAAAGCTTTCGCCGAAAATTCCCTCGCCCTTTTATCATCTTCTCTTCTTCAACAAATTCCACAAAAACACTAGACTGGCTACGGCGGTCTGCCACAATCAAACTCCAAATCTTCGTTTTCTTCTCAGTGATTGATGGAATTGGAATCTAAATTTTACGTCCACAAGTAAAATCTCTCTCTTTTTTTGTTTTTTCGTCGATGAAATAACTTTTCCACTTTTCCTGTCTTCCAAAAGTTTCTCCACGACAGGAAAAGGTATCAAATTTCTGTGTTTACTCGGTTATGTGGTCTCTCCTTTCTTCTCTGATGGTATTCGATTTTGGAAATTGATTGTGAAAAGGTATCAAGGGATATAGATGGTGAAAAGCTATTGGAACAGCAACCAGCTTTACAACAGCTTCTACATCGTCTCATTGGTTGTAAGGTGCTTCTTTGATGCCAATCTTTGGATCAGAAATTAGCTGTCAATCTCTACATTCTAGATTTCAAACTTATGCTCCTTATTAGAAACTCCAACGTGAATTGTGGCCAAGAGAGAGATTACTATCACTCTGAAAAATCTAAAGGTGTGTGGTCGCTTCTATCTGCTCCAACTTGGAATTGAGGTTACGCAGTCGACCATTTCGAATGATTTTCGTCTTCATTTCATGAATGTGATTTTGGTATTTGCTTAAGTTTTTTGTTATTCGAGTTTGATTCTTGGACCATTAATAATCCCTTCGTACTTGATTTCACCTTAGAGATTCTGTTTTATTTTAAAAAGGGCTTAAGGTGCTTATATGGAGTTTGAAAAATATAACCTTCTGAGATATGGAAGCAATGATTGAATATTTTCAACGTGTTGACTTCCAAAATTTTGTTTGAAAAAAAATCTTTTGTTGAGTCACCACACTTCTCTGGATGAGCTGGGTATGGCTAGAAGGATCATGGAGATTGACAAATGAACTTAGATACATACTCGATCTTTTATCTGAAATTTGCTTAAAAACCTTTCTCTGTGGATTAGTGTGCTTCAATGGTTTATTGATCTCTGCAATACATGTAAATTAAAAATCTTATTCTTTGTGTGTGCATATAGCTACTGATATAGATTAAAACAGTTTTACTTTTGTCATTCGGTTATGTGGCTCTTCGTGTGTGTTGTTCTTTCACACATTATATAAAGTGAAAATTGATATCAAGGCTACAAACCACTAGCTAATTTGGACAGACATGTGAGATTATCAAACCAGAAAGGTAAAGGACATACTGTTTAATTAGTTTGGAAATAAATATCATTGGTATAGTTACAAGTAGTAACAGCTACTATATTTTTCTATTCTCGAAGGACCATCAACATCTGGTAAATCATCTGTCACTTTCCTCGCACACTAAATTTTGATAAGTTAAGGTTAGTTAACTGTGAAGTTGTTTACTAAGCTCACATATACCTCTTAACGGTTTGTAATCATATACATTCTTATTATTTATCTTTTGAATATAGAAAACGAGTTACATCATGGAGGGCCACCGGCATCGTTATCAGAAGCTCACTTCTAACCGCCGCTATGCTTGCATCACCGTCACCACCTTCTACAAATCCAATCTCAACGCCCTTTAGGTAACATATTTTTTCTCAAACGATCTTCCATATCTTCTACTGTCCGTTTCCCACTAATTTCGCTTTCTCAATTATTATTGATCGACCATTTCTTTCCTCTTCTCCACTCCTCTACTTCTGGGTTCTCACCTTTCATGCTCTCTCTTGTATGAATTAGGAGGAAAAGACGAAGAAATTACTACATAGCAAATGTCGCCAAACACCCATGAATTGATTTCCCATCACTCATACTTGGGATTCTTAAGACAAGTAAGCTTCTCACAACTCTTTATTTTCTTTATAATTTTTACTTGGTCCACATAATTTAATTTATATGGATGGCATCTGTGTCTTTTTCTTTGTCTGAGAATGATTTGGTAAGTTTGTTGGAGAAATGAAAGTTGTTATCTTTAAGATACTAAGAGGATTTTACAACCTCTGAGATAACTTTGTGGATCATTTTAAAGATTCTTCACAGAAAGTACAAATACTAACGCCCTTGTCTGTTTGATTTTTATCATCCATTTTCTACTGATCTATTTCTATAAGAAAGAGTCTTAAATAATGTCCAAGGATCAAGTTTGGATTTCTGAACCAAACACCCACAAATTCCAACGAGTCATTGTGGGGATTCTTCCCTTCCTTTCTCTTGTCAAGCACAAAGTAGACTTGATTTTTTAAATATATCTAAACAACAACATTGTTCAGAAGCTGCTCTTCGATGTGTCTCTGACTTATATGGATCTATACAAGATCATGGACTCTTTTTTTATCAATTTTTTTAACTCATCATATTAACATGTACATGTAGTCTCCTAAATTTCTATCTAGATATTATTATTAAGGTCCTGCTTTGGTACATATAGTTCTCATTGTAAAACTTGATCTTGTGGAGACATTCTGTTTCTGAACATGGTAAACTTTTCTCACTCTTCTCTCAAGTGAACACAAATTTAGAACATAGTAGCTTTCTTTTTGAATGATATACGTCTCTTCAAGTTCTGACCTTATACTTTCTGGAGTTCGTTTGGATCATGATTGAAATTTATTTTCCCTGGTGAGAAGAATGAGGTACATGTTGTATCAACTTTTAACGAGATTGTTCCTGATATAGTTGTTTTCGATGACTTTGAGAGATAAGATATATCTCTACTTCATAAGACTTTAATTTTTTGGTGAAAATGAGACTGTAGATACTGGTTGTATATCATAAAATCGGAGTCAGATAATTAACCGAATTTTAATATGGATCGATAATAGAAAAAATCAATTAGCTTAAGATTTTGGAACACCAGACTGCCTGAAGTTCTTTCAACACAGACTAAGATGCTTCTACGCTTTAGTTATTGTCAATGTTCCTTCTTTAGCGATAATATAACATTTAATGGTTTAATTTTTTTTATTAATTCCTTTGTTGTGTAATAGCTGGACTGCAGGTTATCGCCAGTCGCAGCTACTGTTAGCTTTGCTTTCCTCCTTGGCATATGTGGTCTACCCGATACAATTTGCTGGTAAGCATTTAAGCATTTTAATATTTAGACAAAGATATATTGCATCATGTTTTGACTTTACATGATTGACTCTCTTACATCTTGATTATAATGCACTTGTCTATCTTCTCCTCCATATCTTTTCGCTGCTCAAAGCTTTTTTGCCTCATTACGGATGAGAAAAGTGCAGGCTACTGTAAAAATAGGTGGCGATCTTGTCAACTTGATTCTTGGTCGAGTTTCACATGAAGTAGATGCACGTCTTGCTTATGACACAAACAACAGTATCTGTAAGGTACTTTCTAAATCATATATGATATATAATGTAACCAGAGTACGTGTTTTATGGATCTTTAAATATTTGACATATGATTATACGATCGTGTTGGTACAGTAGGTTCACAATCTGTTAAGCCTATACAACAAAATCGATGTACCGAACGATTGGATACTATTTAAGATCCGTGCAACTTGGCAAGTAAGATGTTTTAGTTAATATACTTAACAAAGCTTTTGTTTCTACCGGGCTCTAGATATAATTAGTATTGTACTTATTGCTCTGAAAGGGTTTGAGGATGAAAGATGGATGGAGTCTGAGTTTACTCAAACGCACTTGACCTTCGATAACATGTACATTGAACATGTATTTTTACTTGCATCTGATTGCTCTTCCCATTCTCATTTTGCGTCCAACATCAGCTTTGCACAGGCGGCGGCAGCCCCCCAAGCCGGTGCTTCTATAATTTAGAATTTCGTTTGTCGCCTCCTGGTAACTTTTTAATAATGCCAGTGGATATTGTGATATCTATGCTGGGATCTTCTCTTGGGACGAAAAGACAAAATCATCTCTGCAATTAAAAGAGCTGAGATGGTTTAAGATAAAATTAATCTCTCATGTACTTTCTAAATAAATTTCCTATTTCCTCTAATTACTTCTCACACCAACTCATTTGGTTTAGGTTTGATACTCCTTGTATCGATGACCTTGGATGTAATAGTTTGTAGATTCTGTTATTAAACAAGTAGTTACACATATATTTTCTGGTTTCATTTTTGTGTTATGCAAATCTATGAGTAGTGTTCGGTCTACGACCAACAAAAGTTCGGTAGAATTTTACAACAGGATCCGAGGCACTCATGTAATATACCTAAACCTTAATTTCTAATGATATTAACATTCTTAGCAAAAAAAAATATATGGATCCGAGGTTAATTGGATTCCACTATCTAAACTCTCCAAAAAAATTTATTTACTCTTTCTTTGTTTGATATATCAGTGATATTTGCAGCTCTTTTGACAGGGAAGAAGACACTGGCACTTACATAATCAATGCCGTAGATGATCCAAAACTTTGAACAAGGTCTTATATGTTAAGCCACCAAAAGTAAAACTTACTCAACGATCTCATCTTGCTTTGGGATAACATGATATGATAAAGAACACTCGACATAGTTTACGTTCTACACTGACATCTCTTCAACCAGATCATAAGTCCATAGTACATCAAATGTTCTAAGCTTTTGATGTTCACCCCTTTATAGCTTTGGGGAAAAAGGATTCACGATGTCTTAAACTTAAAATAAAATAGTCAAAATTTGTCGTCCTACTTTGTCCTTTTTTAGATTAATAATAGTATCGTCTACCAAATTACGCTCTCTACATTCTTTTGTGGACAAACCAACAGGATGTTTAAGATGTGATCTCTAATACTGTTTCTCAATATATATACAAAAACATTATAGCAATTAAGTCTATGAACAAAAAAATACTCACACATAAAAGTAAATTATATGTATATATATATATATATATACATATTTACGTCATATATAGTAGAAAATCTATAAATTAATACTCAATAAATTAATAAATTTTATCGGTTCTGAGTTAGGCTAATGCAAAATATAACATAATTCGATAAGATAATAACATAATAAATATTTTTAAAATCCTATGTAACTATATAGCCCCAATAATATTATAATTAATATATGGTATATAAAACTCTCTACATACACAATTTATAAATGATTTTAGTGTTGTTTGTTCTTTTTTAAAACTGTAATCTTTTTATAACTAAATCATTAGTAAATGAAATAAACACAAACAAAGAAAAAAATAAAATATAGATTGATATAAAACAAAAAAATCAAATAAACAAAAATTTAGAAAATATTGAAACTTTTATTTCTCGGTAAATTAATAACTCTATAAATTAATAAAATATCATAGTCCAACATTATTAATATATAGAGTTTATATTATATATACAATAAATTAAATAAAAAGCCGCGGGTAGCGCGGGTACTGGCCTAGTTATAAAAAAAAAAGAATAAACATTCGTCTTACTCGTTTCTCCGGCAAGACTTACGCTTCTATCCGGTAAGGAGGTTTATCTACTACACTCAAATCACTGATCCGTCACTGAGAGAGATGACGATTAACTCAAAAGAGGCTCGAGCCCGATTAACTAAAATTGAGTTAGGCCCATTAAACTCTCTCTCTTTAGGCCCAATTAAAGTTTCCATTTTTAACTTTATACGGCCGTGGAACCCAAGGAGATAGAGATAGTGGCAAAAATTGTAAATATAACAGTTTATTCGTCACGGGACCCACTTCTTGGATTTGTCTTCTTGCAAAACCTCATCACCGATTTGTCTTGTTTGTTGACCAAAGATGACCGTTGGGAGTTTTGAATCTTCGTGGGCTTCTTAGGCTCATTAGTTGTTGTGGCGTCGTTTTGCTCTGATCGTGGTGTAAAGGTAAGAGACTCTGTCTTGAGCAGAATGTTTGACTTGGCTCTATCATTCGAAGTCTCTGTCTGAAGGAGAGTATTCCCCTGCATCTTAACATCCCCCCTCAAACTTGGTGTAGGAGGCCTTTGGACACCGAGTTTGTACCTGAGAAAGGCAAAAGCATTGTAGGGAAGAGACTTCGTGAAGATATCAGCAATCTGTTGGTGAGCTGGAATGTGCTTGACCACCAAAGCTCCCAATGCCACTCTTTCACGCACATAGTGGTAATGTGTTTCGAAGTGCTTAGACCTCTTGTGGAAAGCGGGATTAGCCGTAAGATACACAGAAGACAGATTGTCACCATAAAGTTCAGGTGTCTCAGACATTGGAATACCCATTTCCTTGAGCAGAATGGACAACCAAGTAATATCAGAGGCTGCATCAGACAAAGCCCTGTACTCAGCCTCTGTTGAACTCTTTGAGACTGTAGGTTGCTTGAGTGATGACCAGGAGATCAAATTATTACCAAGAAAGGTACAAAAACTGCCAGTTGAACATCTAGTCACTGGACAGTCGGCCCAATCATTGGACAGTCAGCCCAGTCACTATCACTGTAGGCCCTCAAAGTGAAATCTGTGTCTCGGTTAAAGGAAATTCCCATATCAATAGTTCCTTTTATATACCGGATTATCCTTTTAAGCAACTGGAAATCAGAAACTGTAGGGGCATGCATCTTTTGGCAGACATAGTTTACAGAATGTTGAATATCTGGTCTTGTCAAAGTCAGATACTGCAGTTTGCCAGGAAGACTACGAAAGTAAGTAGGATTATCAAAGAGGGTGTCCTGGTTTGGTACCTTATTCAGTTGAAGAGGTAAGGGAGTTGGCATTGGTGTACAATCACTCATCCCTGCAACAGCTAAAAGATCTTCGGCATACTTTTGTTGGCAGAGAAATAAGACTGCAGGATGGTAATGAGCTTGAATTCCCAGGAAGTAATGAAGTTGACCCAAGTCCTTCATCCGAAAATGCTGACACAGGTAGGACACAAAGTTCTGAAGACAGAGTGAGCTATTCCCTGTGATTAGCATGTCATCTACATAGAGAAGCAACATGATGACATCGGATCCTTTAGTGTAGACAAACAAGGATGAGTCCTTTTTGCTACAAATGAAACCAAATTACAAAAGATATGTACTAAATTTATCAAACCATGCTCGAGGAGACTGTTTGAGGCCATAAAGAGCCTTGTGTAGAAGGCATACATGGTCTGGATTGGCTTTATCAACAAATCCTGCAGGTTGAGTCATATAAACTGTCTCTGTGAGTTCACCATGCAGGAAAGCATTTTTCACATCCATTTGTTTCACTTCCCAATTCATGACAGTGGCAGTATGCAACACTGATCTAACCGTAGCAGATCGGACTACTGGACTATAAGTTTCCAGATAGTCTATACCTTCTTCTTGGTCAAATCCTTTTGCAACAACTCGGGCTTTTAGATGATCTAGGGAGCCATCAACATGCAATTTAGTAGTAAAAATCCATTTACTACCTAAGACATGCATGTCCTTTGTTCTAGGAACAAGAGACCATGTGTTAGTTTCACGACAAGTGCCCATTTCCTCACACATAGCACCATTCCAACCTGGATGCTTAAGAGCACTAGTCACAATCCTTGGAGTAGGATATGCCACTCTATGAGTTAGAAGAGCATACCTTGGATTTGGCTTTCGAATACCACCTTTACCTCTGGTAATCATACTGTGTATAGGGCGACTAGTAGCTGTAGTTGTTTGTCTGACCGGAGTGGTTTGCAGAGAGGAGGAGCTGTTGCCAATAGGACTAGGACTTAAGCCTGCCGTACAATCAGAACTCACGTCCTCTGAAACCAGATTCGGATCAGGAGAGCTTGTAGAAGAAACATCCAAGTCAGGAGCTTCAGATAAGTCTGAAGGAGACTCATTACCAGAGACAGATGATGAGGAACTGATGGGGGAAATAGAACCAGTATTTGCTGAAGTCACAGATAGAGGGTGACATACCACAAGAACAAGTGCTGGAATAAGTAATTCAGACTGTGAATTTCCTGGAATTGGGAAGATGGAAGCTGAATGCCTTGTAACCATGCTCTAAACAGAGGAGTTCCAGAGTAAATGTGTAAGTGTTTGTAGATGGTGAGGTAAGGGAAAGTTTGTTCATCAAACAACACATGCCTACTGATGAAAACTCGCCCTGTTGTAGGTAAGAGACATCTATATCCCTTATACTGATCATTATACCCAAGGAAGACACACTGAAGGGATCTAGGATCCAGCTTGTTGATGGCATAGTCTCTAAGTGTTGGGTAACATGCACACCCAAACACTCTGAGGGACTTATACTCAGGAGGTTTCTGCCATAATAACTCAAGAGGACTCTTCTGATCAGTTGTAGTAGAAGAGGGGAGCAGATTACCTAGAAAGTTTACAGTAAAGAAAGCCTCCACCCAATATTTTTGAGGTAAGCCAGCCTGAAACATCATTGAGAGACCTAGCTCAATGAGATGTATGTGCTTCCTTTCTGCAATGCCCTTTTGTTGTGGCGTATGAGGGCATGAGACTTGGTGATGAATACCAGAAGCCTCTAGAAGAGTGTTCAGCTTATGATTCATAAATTCATCTCCACCATCACTTTGAAAGCAACCAATCTTAACCAGAAGTTGATTCTCAACAAGGGCTTTAAACTTGACAAAAACTGAGTAGAAATCTGATTTAACTTTGAGTGGATAAAACCAAGAAAATCTAGAGTAATTATCAATGAACACAACATAGTAGTTAAACCCCTGGACTGAATTTATTGGTGAAGGACCCCATAAGTCACAATGGATCCTTTCTAAAGGCCTAGAGGCAACATAACTGGAAGGAGAAAAAGGTAATCTGCAGCTTTTTCCAAGTGAGCAAGCTTCACACCAGTTCTTGGAAGTCTTATTTATAGATATTACTTTTCGAGAAGATAGCAGCTGGAGAACTTGAGGATGAGGATGGCCAAGCCTTCTATGCCAGACTTCATCTGATGTAGAGTGTTGTCTAGTTGAGTAGAATGCTTGGAAATTGTTGTCCTCCAGCATGTATAGGCCATTACGCGTGTTTCCCAGTGTTAATAGCTTCTTTGTGGCCTTGTCATTAATTTTCACCGAGTCACAATCAAATTCAAATGAGCAAGGATAGTCTTTAGTTAACTTGGAGACAGATAACAAAGATTTGGCAATGGAGGGACAAACCAGAACATCAAGAAGAGGTAATTTACCTAATGTAGAAGCTATACTGGAAGAACCGGTGTGTGTAATTGGTAGAAAGGTTCCATCTCCAACCACCACTGAGTCATTGCCAGAGTAAGGGTGAGCTTGAGTCAAGTTCCTAGGTGAGTTGGTGACATGAGCTGAGGCACCAGTGTCTGGGTACCATTCTTGACCAGAGGAGTCACTAACTTCAGTGATGCGTAGGGCAGACATAGCAGACGGCATATCTTCATCATGAAAGGACTTATCAAACTTGTGCCAGCATCTCATAGCACTATGACCCTTCTTCCCACAGAGTTGACAGGTAGGTCTCTCACCAGTGGTAGGTCCTTGGGATATTTGCTGATGAAATCCCCTGCCTCTGGTGGAGAAGGATCCCCTGCCTCGACCTTGGTTGTTGTAACCCCTGTAGTTACCTCTGCCTCTGAAATTGTTGTTGTAGAAAGCAGAGGAATCAGCAGACTTCTCAGCTTGAAAAGCCTATGTGGGGTTATACTAGAGCCAAGGGAGTAGCTTTGAGGCCTTTGGTCATAAGAAACAAGTCTAGGAACAATATCATCATAGCTTGTAGGGAAAATATCTATGGATCCTTCGATACTCGTCTTGATAGGTTCAAACTCAAGTCCTAACCCATTTAACGCAGCAAATATCTTCATTTTCTCACTAACAGGATGACCAATAGAGGCAAGCTGGTCACAGATAGTCTTGACCTCTCTAAGATACTCAACCATACTGATATTACTCTTAGAGACTACTTGTAACCTTCTTTGTAGCTCAAACAGCCTAGAGGAAGAGACTCTATTGAAATGTTTGGCTAAAGTTAACCATACTTCTTGAGCTGACTCAGTATTGACCACGATACTCAAGATGTCCTCAGAGAGAGAGCCAAGAATCCAGCTTTGGACAGCTTGATCCGTTCTGACCCAAAACGCATAGTCCGGATTAGGAACATCTTCTGGAGCAACAGCTAAGCCTTGGCCACGGATCTGAAGAGTAGGAGAGGGCTTCGGTGTAGCTCCATTGATGAACCCTATCAAGCCCTGACTAGCGATGAACGACTCAAACTGACGTTCCCACAGAAGATAATTTCTTTCCGTAAGCTTGATAGTAACACTTTGGTGAAGATTCATAAATGGTTGAACATAAGGATCGAGTGCTTAATCCATTGCTCTGATACCATGTAATTGAAACCAAAACTGTAATAAAACTTGAAGAAGAAATTCTTTTATTGATGATTTCTGCTTAACCTTTACAATCAAGTTCATTGCTTCTTTTATACACTCTTAGAGCTAGGTTAACCTAAAATGAAACAAACCGGATCTCTGACACTTGTCAGGCTTCAATCACATCTTGACCAGTCTGAGAGAGTGCTGCATATCGATTTGATAAGATCAGAGCTTCCGTACGCCTTGCTGGCTCAGCCTCTCTGGATTTGTCTTCTTCCAAAACCTCCTCACCAATTTTGACTTGTTTGTTGACCAAAGATGACCGTTGGGAGTTTTGAATCTTCGTGGGCTTCTTAGGCTCATTAGTTGTTGCGGCGTCGTTTTGCTATGATCGTGGTGTAAAGGTAAGAGACTCTGTCTTGAGCAGAATGTTTGACTTGGCTTTATCATTCGAAGTCTCTGTCTGAAGGAGAGTATTCCCCTGCATCTTAACATATACAAATTCTGACACAGAACTGGCAAGAGGATTCAGATTCATGAGGCTTTCTCTCTATAAAAACAATCCTCGCATTGACCCAAACCTATGCAAGAAACAGAAATATACAGAGCTGAAATACTATCTTGATGAGTCTTAAGATGCAGAGTGTATTTGAAGGAAAAACAGATATAAAAAAAAAAATCATAAGTTTTAGCAAATTCAAGAACTTGCAGCTACATTTACCGGTTCCAAGTCATCCTCATGGAGACGATAGAGAACACAAACATCGATATCAGGCCGAAGAAAACAGATACAATCGCTCAATGTCGCCTTTCGTGATGTGAGACAAAGCCTTTGGAAGGGACGGATATCTTCCAACACATTAGCATTCTCTAACAGACGTATTGTCATCCTTCCATTTTCAATCCCTATGTATTCCACAGGTTTTCATGTACCCGAGTAGAACATCTCGAAAGCTAAAAAGTGAAAACCAGCATACTCAAAATACTCTAGTAAAACATTGCTCTTCTAAATACTCAAAATTTCGGTAACTTTTTAAGTTCAGCTCTATGGCAGTGAGGACGACTTTATTGGTTCAATTTATACATGAAAACTATGTCAAAGAACTGCACTAAGTTGCACCTAAATCAGCGAAGGAAAAAGGATTAAGAATTTTTTGAATAAAATGGAAATTAAATCATAGAAACACCTTTTCTTCATCTTCTTAATCTTTTTGATCAGTTCACCAACTGCATAGTCACCGGAAGATCCTGCCATAGCAACAGGAGTAAAATCAAAGTTATTAGAACTTTAGACACATAATCAAAAGTGGGCTAACCTGGGAAGCGTAAGGGTAAAAGTTGTGCTTCTGCAGATCTGAGAATATAGAAGTTGTGTTCTTATACAAAACTAATTCTCATTTCTTCACTTGTGTACGCATGAAAATATCAGGATTCCAATTCTCCACAGATATATAACATTGCGAGCATGATAAAGAAAATGTAACTACGTATATTGATAAACCGAATTCGAATGTTCATAAAACAACTAATCCGTACTCATCTCTGGAATCCCCAGAAAACGATGAGATTTGGTGTTCTTAAGCTAAGAACAATAGAGAGAAAAACCCTTGTTTAAGAAAAATAACAAATTCTGATCTGATTATTTTCCAATCTCTTTCTGCTTTCCTTTTACGTCTCCGTCTTGAATCCCCTTGTAATCTCGACCATTGAATCCAACTTCTAATCTCCACCTTCCACGTGTCCTTGAGTTACCACATCTTTTTCCTATATCAAATCTCCCCCCTTTGAAAGACCTTGACCTCAAGGTCTATAGCTTGGAAAGTGCTTCAAACAATCAAAGAGGATCCACCTGTAGATCATAGAGAATGGCCAAGAATTTCCCGCAAACCTCACATCGCTTCCAAGTAGTTTCACCGTGGAGAAGCTTGGTCTTGTCCCATGGTGCCCTCTTTGAATGTATACCACCAATTCTTGCATACAAGGCTGATTTTGAGACTTCTTATCACCAAAGAGTCTCCACGTCTTCTCTATCCCAACTTTGTATTTAAAACACCAATCTTTGTAAAACTTACTCAACCAAGAATTAGTAAGCCACATGGTTCTATCAAACGAGTATACTACACAAACCACATTCATCCCACACACATTCCTCGTCCTCCCAAATATGAGTTTATCTATCGGAGCAACTTGAAATTGTATCTTATCCTCAAGCAATTCTGTCTCCAAAAACAAAGTCGCTGCAATGGATTGCTTAGCCTCCCTTACTATATCATGAATCAATTTTGATTCATTCAAGACTTGCACCAAGTTCGCCTTTCCTATCAATATCGCATGAGTATGATTCAACACTTCAATATCATGATTTGGACCTGAATGTTCCTCTAAAGGTATCGCTGTTTCATCGAAACTGAAGGCTAACTCACGAAGCAATGCAGTCAACTCCACATCCATATCCCCTTGAACCATTTCATCTTCATTTGTTGAGTGACTTAAGAAAAGGAATCTGATCAACTCTAGCGCATTCACCATCACACAAGCTTTAATCATGACCATTGTGGAATCTTTACGAAACCATGCGTTGAGCTTATACTTAAACCACCAATCCTTGCAAAGCTTTGTCTGCTTAGAAGGTTTCAATGAAGTGTGAGGCACAACAAAATGATCGCTGACCGTGATTCTTTTCCGCAAGCTAGGACTGATCATTGGAAGCTTCGCATCGTGAGCAAGAAATTCGGATTTGCCCGTAGTGTCTATGAACTTCTTTAGCTCCATTTGTATCCAACGATGGGTCAAAGATGGGTTCATGACGTGAGCCAAAGACATGTAGTTACTTCCTTTCATCTTCTGGTCCTCATGAAAAGCAAGGTGATTCTCCAAGCTTTGAACTCTATCCTCAATCAATTTTGTCTCCAAAAACAAAGCCGCGGCAAAGAATTGCTTAGAGGCACTATCAATATCCTGAATCAAATCTGATTCAATCAAAGCTGCCCCCATCTTTGCCTCTCTTGTCACTGTCTCATGAGTAAGATCTAGCACTTCGATGTCCTGATCTTGACCGAAATGTGCCTCTGAAGTGTTCACTGTTTCATGTAAACTCAATACTAACGCAGGACGTAATGCAATCAATTCCCCATCAATATCCTCTCGAACCATTTCTTCTTCAATTGTTGAGTGACTAAAGATGTCATCGTGTATCAAATCGCTGAGCTTAGAGTTATTCTTATACTTGAACTTCCAGGACTTTGCCCACTTTTTCTTTGTCTTCTTCTTCGCTTGGACTCTCAGGAGCATTTTATCGAACACTTTGTAAGCATCCAATGTCATTTCACCACTAGTTGAAATTTTGTCGACAATAACCATCGATTCAACATTCAAGAGCCCAATCTCTTCCGGAAATTCTTCAACTAATGGAACTGCAATGTTCTTAACCTCAAGACTTCTGATTTTTTTTCCAATTCAGAAGTTGGTACCTGCAAATTGGATGTCTTCTGGGTTACACAATCATTCTCAAATTGAGAATCTGCAATGGACTTTGTTTCTTCTGGGATCAATTCCTCCTCCGGAATCATTTCTAACACCATCGAAGAATCTGTTTCAATTGATTCAAGAGCATCCTCAAGGTTGTCTTCCTTTTCGCAAACCACTGATTCTTGAATTGCACAAGTTTCCTTCCAATGGGCCCGTTCATATAACTTGCCGAGTAAAAAACAATGTCGAATTGTTTGTGGATGGAACATCCTCACGTGTATTTGGGTATCACATTTCAACCCAGCTAAGTATACACGCACCAAATACTCCTCCGATAAACTCAATCCTGTGCTAATCAATTCAAATCTCTGATGATAATCCTCAATGCCATTTGTTTCTTGCAATTGTTCCAACTCAATCAACGAAGCATCAAACCGCTCTTGTAACATCAGCGGTGAAGTTAGATTCGATACTCGAGAGGATTTTTCCATCGAATTTGCTAGCAAACGAAGAGCCTTAGACATATTAGCCACATCCTTAGCAAGCGTCTCGATCTTCTCATTCTGCGGAGCTAGTACTTTCGTCAACATCTGATCGATTCGAGATTCCATAGATTTGCCGACTTTGCTAAAAAACTCTGTTGCTTCCGCCATTGATTCCGGAGAATCGACGAAGCTCTGATACCTTTGATAAAGAAAATGTAACTACGTATATTGATAAACCGAATTCGATGTTCATAAAACAACTAATCCGTACTCATGTCTGGAATCCCCAGAAAACGATGAGATTTGGTGTTCTTAAGCTAAGAACAATAGAGAGAGAAACTCTTGTTTAAGAAAAATAACAAATTCTGATCTGATTATTTTCCAATCTCTTTCTGCTTCCCTTTTACGTCTCCGTCTTGAATCCCCTTGTAATCTCGACCATTGAATCCAACTTCTAATCTCCACCTTCCACGTGTCCTTGAGTTACCTATATCAGAGCAGAAGAAAGAAGATCAATTTAAACGATTAGAATCAGAATTCATGGAGGTGTGTTGCATTCGAAGCTATTTGAAGATCCATTACTTTCTGGTTGTCGAATTTAATTGCAGTTGCAAAGACGCTGAAGCATGAAAGCCCTAAGAAGGAAGTCTGCAAACTACGACGAAACGGAGGATACGAAATTACGGAAATCAAATCGTCAGTTTTGGGATTCTCAAATACCTAAGCATGTGTGATGAACTTAGTTATTCTTTTCAAAGAGAAACTGAAAGGTCTGTAATCCTAATCAGTGTGAAGACCTTGATTCGTGAAAGGAGAAGCGGATGAGTCGCAAATCTGTTTTTCAATATTTTCAGCGAAGACACGTGGCCTATTTTTGTAATCTAACGTGACATGTCTTCTTTAAACCATTTGATTGGTGGATTATTTGTCTGATGTGGACAACTTTAGAGGCTAGAAATTCTTTCCCTTTTATAGAAAGGATATTCCAAGCATGTGAACATTTTTTGCAATTTAGTAACGGCCCATGAAGCCCAATAATTTCTCACACTAACCTAATGCGTTTTCTTCTACAAAAGAAAGTTGACCTAACGCTATTTCGTCTCGTTGAAGAAGGAGCAGTTTCCGACGACCTCAAATCCGTCACTTCCTATGTTGTCGTCACTTCCCTATGATTTGCTATTGAGCTGCCTCGCACGCGTATCAAGGTTGTACTATCCGACTCTCTCGCTCGTCTCTAAGAGCTTCTGATCTCTCCTTGCTTCACAAGAGCTTTACAAGGCTCGGTCGCTCTTGGGACATACCGAGGGTTGTCTCTATGTATGCATATATAATTCCAATTCTGATCAGAACCCTAGGTGGTTCACCCTGTGCCGGAAACCTGATGGAAACCTATCCAATAAATACAACTTGTCCCACAAGTAAGAAGAAGAAGTCAAGTGGGTATGTTTTGACTAAGGTTCCAATCACACATTCTACTCCTGTCAAACCATTGGTGTTATGGTCTAGTGGCGGTTGGTTCAAGTATCTATAACATTGGCGGGTCTAGATACTCCAGCAGCCTCTCTATTCTGGATTGCACGACTCACACGTGGAATTGAGACCAAATTACCATGGGTTAACTACCGGTTTAAGAGTCAAGAACAGACTACCGCTACTAAAATCCAAAAAATTAAACTGTCCGGTTCACGTAATTAATCAATTCAACAGATCCAAAAAAAAAAATTTCTTAAAACCTGTTTTGTTAATTTAACATCTGTTATGTTAAATGTGGTGTGGTACTTACTTCCAATATTAAGAATAAACGTTTGTAAATAAAACTCACGAGATCGGTTGTTGGATTTGGTTTCCGGTTGAACCAGATTATTTTCGGTATAGATAAAATATACATGTGTTTAGCTTTTAGTACTTACCGTGTTTATCATACGATTCAGTCTTCAGTCGATAATTCATAACATCAATATTCTAAATGTTTTTCATAATAATAATAAAGAAAAGGTGATAAATTTAGGCATCTATATTTTATTTTATTTTTGCTAAATAAAAATTGACCATAATCGGAGAAGACGAAAAAAAATTTGAAGGGTTTTTTTTTTTTTTGATGAGAAATTACCATAATGCCATTAATGAAACGGGTCGGAACCGGGTCATCACCCAGGATCCGCGTTTTTTACCGAAATATAGCTTCAAAATGTCCATCTTAAAATTACCGAAATATAACTTGAAAATTTCCAAAATTACCCATTTCAATTGAGTCTCTATAGTTTAAAATCAATGACAATTTCAGTAATATCTCAATGGATTTTGGACATTGTACTAAAATGACTTCTCTTTTAATATATTAGAGATTCCTAACCAAACCTAAAAGTTAAAATGACATTTTTAATAACTAAACTTAAGTATACATCATTAACTAAATACTCTTCTTAAATTTAATCTTATTTGGTTAAATACTCTTTTGAAATTTAATCTTATATCTTTTTATTAAAGATTATTATAATCCAGGATAATAGCATAAATAAGATAAACGTTGTGAGAAAACAAAATGACAAAAAAGATTATGCATATTTTATGTGGTTGATCGAATATTTGGAGATTCTTTTGCTTAGAACATTAAAAAAATTTCCATTTCCATTTCTGTTTATCAATTAACAATTACGATTATTGTTCTTACTAAAGCATTGATAAATTAAAGTTTTATTCAAGGAAAAAAAAATATGCATAAACATATACCATTTTTAATGAATTTAATTTAAATGTATTGGTGATAATTTAGCTAAAGAATAATATAGATTATCTGTCATCAAAATGTAAACGGTTCTAAAGTTTAAAACTAAAAAGATCAACATATTTTTAATTATATATTTTTATACTGAATAAAAATATAATTGTTTTAAAGACATAAAATCACAAAACTACTACAATACTACCTTTGTAAAATAAAAATAACAAAAAATTTATAACTAACAAAACCGGACGTAGTCCGGGATATCCTCTAGTATATATAGAAGACAAGAATTTACATACACAATGACACATAAAAAAAACCAAGACATTTGGATATGAACAAAGCTTGCTTAGTGTCTATCTTGTGTTAAGTTTTAGCAAAAGACACTTATGGATTTAGAAGCTAAGCTTAGTGTTAAAAGATGATGAGTAATCACTAACTTATAACAAATACCAATTTCACTATGATTGCTTACAGAATTTTGGCAGATTTGAGAGTGACTTGGTGACTCAACTAGTACCGTCACTGTTATTTCGTAAATTATTTTATATACTAGTGTTGAGGACTTTATATTAAAGAAAGAGAAAAAAAAAATATAGGAAAAGGCAAGGCCCACGGCCCATAAAATACAGCCCGTTAAAGAGAATTTAGCATCCGAAAAAAGTAAAAGCAACAAATCAAAATCAGTCGGAGTAGTTTGTTTAGTCCCGCCAAGCTGAGACGAAGAACACCGGAGACGAAGAGAGAAGCATCAGAAAATTCTTCCGATTCTCTCGATCCTTCTCAATCCCAGTCAGTCCCGATCTCGAAGGTATGTATGAGGCATTACTTCAGATTGTGAATCCATACTGTGATTTGCATCGGTTAATGTTTGATTTCGCGAGTTTCTGAATTCTTCAATGTTCAGCTTCTAGAATCCTCTGCGTGTAGATGTAGGATTTTAGATTGTGTTTGAGCTTGCCTTCTGAGAATCGATTCTGTTATTTGCTTCGTTTGGTGTTGATTTCGTGAGTTTTTGCAATGTTTGCTTTGGTGAGTTTTGAATTCTTCGGTGTTGAGAGTTTCAGAGCTTCTCGAATCCTCTGTGCGTAGATCTCGGATTCGGTATTGTGTATAGGAACGAGAATCGATTCTGTTATTTGCTTCGTTTGGTGTTGATTTCGTGAGTTTTTGAAATGTTTGCTTTCGTGAGTTTTGAATTCTTCGGTGTTGAGAGTTTCAGAGCTTCTCGAATCCTCTGTGCGTAGATCTCGGATTCGGGATTGTGTATAGGAACGAGAATCGATTCTGTTATTTGCTTCGTTTGGTGTTGATTTCGTGAGTTTTTGAAATGTTTGCTTTCGTGAGTTTTGAATTCTTCGGTGTTGAGAGTTTCAGAGCTTCTCGAATCCTCTGTGCGTACATCTCGGATTTCTCCCATCGAAGAAGAAAGAAGTTGAAAATGGCGATTGAAGAGGAAGAGCCGCTTATTACCATCGGTGATCGTTACAAGCAGCTCTCCGTCATTGGAAAAGGAGCTTTCGGGTATGATTTAGTAATTTGAAATTCTCAGATTCTTAAGAGATAGATTGAGAAATCGTACTTGTATGATTAGGAATTGGAACTTGTATGATTAGGGTTTATGCTATACATCATTGGAGAAGGAGGTTGCTCGTATTGATTTAGTCAATCGGGATTCTCAGATGCTGGCTCTGAATTTTTGTTATTGATTTGGCTCTGAAGTCTCGGAACTTGTTGAATTTTCTATGCTGTTGCGATTTATTTCCCTCTACTTTTGGTTTTGCAGGATAGTTTACAAAGCTCACGACCTCCTGACCGATAAAATTGTGGCTCTCAAAGAGATCGAGTCCAAAAACTTCAACGAAAGAGAGATAGAGAACTTGGGGAAGCTTCGACCTCATGACAATATCATCACTTTGATAGAAAACTTTACTTGTGGTAATAAATTACGATTTTCCTTGTGATATCATCCCAATATCATCACTGTTTTAAATTTGATAAGTCACTGTTTTAAATTCGATTAGAAAATGACAAGGAGTACATGGTCTTTGACTACATGGATGAGGATTTGGATGCATTAGCGAGAGACTTTAACACCTCATGATATTAAGGTATATTTTTTTTTTTATATTAAGGTATATTTATTTGTCATGTTTTGTGCAATAAACAAAAATGTAAATGTTTTCTCACTTTTTCTTTCTGGCAGCACTATATGAGGCAAATCCTCACTGGGCTGGCCCACTGCCATGAGAAAAAAATTCTTCATCGTGATATCAAAGGAGCCAACATCCTTGTTTGCAAAGAGAAAAATGTAAAGATTGCAGATTTTGGAATGTCGCGAGAGGTGAAGGACAAAACCAATGGTGGTTCACACAACCATGACAGTACTATTTCCATGGATTGGATCAATCAGCAGCTCACGGACGGAGTCATTACCTTGCCGTACAGGCCTCCGGAGATTCTATTGGGGTCGTTCGATTACGGGCCCGAGGTTGATGTGTGGTCTCTTGGGTGCGTTTTCGCCAAGCTGCTCAACGGGGGAGCACTAATCCTTCATGGTGATGACAAGGTGAACACTCACCTAAGTAAGCATTGTCAAAACCGTTATATTAAAGCGAATACTCACTATTCACATGTTGATTCTTACCCAGGATGATCAACTCAAGAAGGTCTTCGAACTTTGTGGGAAACCTAGTGAAGACATCTGGCCTGGAGTCTCTGAATTGCCTTACTTTGACAAAGTTGAGAATTTGTCACATACAGCGAGATGTTTAAGGGAGCGGTATGAACACAGCTTTGATAGAGATGCTCTTAATCTCCTCGACAAAATGTTGGCCCTTGACCCGGCAAAGGTAATGTTTCGAGACATTTTGCAGAAAATATTTATTCATATATATGAAATATCAGCTGAGTCTTCTTTTGGTTTGTTGTAGAGGATAAGTGCGGAAGATGCACTTCGTGATGCTTACTTCAACATCACTTCATGATGGTTACTTCAACATGCTTGAAGAAGAGGAACAGGTTCTGATTTTGTGTGCTTCAATTTAGCTTTGGTTTTTGGAGAACTTTTAGTGTTCTGCTTCAGGAATGAGGATAGTATGAATTGCATATGTTGATTTTTCGATTGGATTAGGTACTTGAGATTTGGATTATGAATGTAGTGAATGGTTTGTGTTGCGTATATGTTGATAATTCAGTGATTATGAATGTAGTGAATGGTTTGTGTTGCGTATATGTTGATAATATGTTGGGTCATTCATATACTAAAAAATGATTATGAATTTTTAATGGACTGTGTTGGGTGAAAATTTGGTTTCGAGATTTGGGTTTCTTTCTGTAGAGAGATCAATCAAAATCAGTTTGCTTGAATTTTTAGTAGAAAATCCTGGGTCTTCGATGGATTTAGATAGTGTACAAAATAATCCATGGTTGTTATTCTTGCCATAATTTAGGTTAAGATGGATAAGTCATGGATTAAGCAGCCCCGTTTATCTCAAGAGTGCATTAATGGAATGAGAGCGTTTTTAGAATTTGCATTTTCTAAGAGTGATGCAAGCATGTTAAAATGTCCTTGTTGTCGGTGTTGCCTAGTAAAATACAAATCTAGAGATGAAATAGATGGAGTTTTAGGTTAGGGTTCCCTTAGAAAATCAAGTATACATTTCCTATTAAAGGCATAAAGGAACAGTGACATACGTTACTGGAGACACGCCCACATTGTCGGTTTCGCTGGATGATGGAAGCATCAAGACATTCGAACTTGGAACAGCGTCCTCTTCATACCGCAAAAACAAAAGAGGTTAAGGAGTTGATTGGACATTCAGCTGCGTTTTAGTCACTAACTTTCTGCGTGTGAGCCACGAAGGAAATATGAGTGTTTGGGCAATTCATGCGTTTTAAGCTCATTTTGGTGGTAATTATCAGCAAGACGGACAACGCCAAACTGTGTAGATATTACGTGTGATACTGGAGGTAGCTATGATCTTGTTCAGGCTTGATATATCGTTCCCTGTAACTCACTCACTTGCTAGGTCCATACTTTTTACAGACTTGTGTAACAGTTTGTTTAAATTCAAGCATTTGAGAAATCAAATGGCAAAATATGTTATTCCCATTAATCAAAGTGAAATTAAACAGGGGGTGGTGGCAAATCAATGAGAAGCCAAAAGCCAACACAATCATCAGAATCCAAGTCATCTTGAATTGCAAGAAAATGCAAACCTCCACTTGCTTTCTTTGCAGATTCCCAAGCTTCAGCTTCATCAGTAGTAACAGGTGTTTTCTTGTAGGTTGCGTATACATACCTTGTCGAGATCCCAACAGATAGAATCAAACATCCTTTGGAACTGTCTGCTTCGATCGAACATACCTCAAGCCCATTCATCCAAGCTATAATGACCATATATATATAAACTCAGGATCAAAAGCCTCATCGCAACAACAACTAACTTGTTCAAGATGGTTTAGCAAGCAACCACACACACTTACCTGCTAGAGGTTTTGCTCGCGAAGTCGCAACAAAGAGACCCGGAATCAGTGTATTCTCATCCACTTCAATGCCAAGCAAATCCAAGTCTAAGCTTGCACCAAACACAAACTTTTCTTCAAAATTTGAGATCTCTTCTTTAATAGCTGAGTAAGGTAACTGAACAAATGCCCATCTCTCCCCAAACAAGTTCTCCGGAAGATTCATTGGAAATGGATTGTCTAGAGACAGAAGAGGCAATGATCCCTTTTGGAAACCAGGATGACGCGTGTGTACACAGTGTCATAATGTTCTTGCAACCACAGA
The DNA here is from genome assembly GCA_963576765.1 of Draba incana. Lineage (NCBI taxonomy): Eukaryota > Viridiplantae > Streptophyta > Magnoliopsida > Brassicales > Brassicaceae > Draba > Draba incana. The sequence goes on from OY755215.1 coordinate 12,387,505, forward strand.
AACAGAGACAGACACTGCAAATGCAGAGCTTACTTTGTTGTCATGAACTTGTTCTAATCAAACCACAAGTAAAACAAAAACAAAACAAAAAACGTTGCTCACCCGTTTACTAGGCACTGCCTTTATTGCAAGCTCTTTACAAGCTTTTGAGATAATAGTTTGCATCTGTGACCTACAAAAACCACACAATAAGATTGATTACATTTCCATTAAGAGCAACAACAAAACAAAAAACGGCTTTTGAAGTTGTCTAATTGACCTGAAGATGCGAATCTTCTCACTTCTCAGGGAGAGATGGCGTCTTTGAGTGTAATACTGTTAATGACATTTTTTGGGAAGTATTTAGTTACTTGTAGAGAGAGTGAAGCAACACAAACAACAAGCTCCCAGATTTTCTTCCCTCTAGAATCAAGAATCGGCCTCGAGCAGAAATCCAATTCCCACTCTTTTATACTCTCCGCATCGGATTCCGGATCAAGATAACTCAGCTCCGAAGTTGGATCATCTTCCTCTGCTTCGTTATTTTCTTCTTCCCCTTGTTTGGTTACTGTCTCTTCTTTCGTCTCTGGTAATGATCGAGAAGAGAACAGATGGGTTTTGTAAAAGAAGAAGATCTCTATTGATGATTCTGGGAAGTGAAGGTGTCTAGATTCGAGTCGTGTTGAAACCTAGCGTCGCCATTGAAAGGAGGAAGCTTTACGAAGAGGAACAAGATGGCCCATAAAGCCCAATAATTTTGCTATTGAAAACATTTTTTGCAATTTAGTAACGGCCCATGAAGCCCAATAATTTCTCACACTAACCTAATGCGTTTTCTTCTACAAAAGAAAGTTGACCTAACGCTATTTTGTCTCGTTGAAGAAGGAGCAGTTTCCGACGACCTCAAATCCGTCACTTCCTATGTTGTCGTCACTTCCCTATGATTTGCTATTGAGCTGCCTCGCACGCGTATCAAGGTTGTACTATCCGACTCTCTCGCTCGTCTCTAAGAGCTTCCGATCTCTCCTTGCTTCACCAGAGCTTTACAAGGCTCGGTCGCTCTTGGGACATACTGAGGGTTGTCTCTATGTATGCATATATAATTCCAATTCTGATTAGAACCCTAGGTGGTTCACCCTGTGCCGGAAACCTGATGAAAACCTATCCAATAACACAACTTGTCCCACAAGTAAGAAGAAGAAGTCAAGTGGGTATGTTTTGAATCAGGTTCCAATCACACATTCTCCTCCTGTCAACTATTGGTCTGATGATATAGTGGCGGTAGGTTCAAGTATCTATCACATTGGCGGGTCTAGATACTCCAGCAGCCTCTCTGTTCTGGATTGCACGACTCACACGTGGAGAGAGGCTCCAAGCTTCCGGGTGAAGCTAAGGTCACTTACTGCATGCGTTATTGATAAAAAGGTATATGTAGCAGGTTGGTACCAAGATAATGTTACCTTTAAGACCTCGATCATCGAGGTGTTCGATACAAAAACACAAATTTGGGATCCCATCCCTTGGAACAAGGGATTGGATCCAGATCCAAGAAACAGAGGCGAATTATACTACAGAAGCACATGTATTGACGGGAAGTTCCACTTGAGGACTGGCACCAGAAAGTTGTTTGCTTACAATTCCAAGGAAGATAGATGGGACATGCTTGGAATACGGATGCTTCGGCATATGCATGCAAATTTGTATTGCGTGATTGAGAATGTTTTGTATTCTGCTTCTTATGATGGAGGTTTCAGATGGTATGACACTGAGGTAAGCGAGTGGAAAAATTTGGAGGGTTTGGTAGGACTACCGAATTTATCTCATGCCGGTCGTGTTAAATTGGCTGATTATGGTGGAAAGATGGCGGTTTTGTGGCACGAGAGTTGGCCTGATGATGGTTATTTTTATGAGAGGAGGATTTGGTGTGCGGAGATTGCGCTTGAAAGGCGCAACAAAAACTGTGAAATATGGGGGAAAGTTGTGTGGTTTGATCATGTGCTTACAGTCCCTGGAAAATATGGTGATATGAAGGTTCTTGCAGTTACTGTTTGATGAATTCGTCACAAGGCTTTGACGTATGTTCTTTTTGTTATATAATTTTGAGAATGAGTGTTTTTTTTTTTTTTTTTTTTTGTGGTTTATGCAACTATGATTATTGTCTTCGAAGCATGCTTTGTGTTAAACAGACTAATTTCTTTTTACATTCATGAAAAGCAGCACACTTTGAAGAATATTTAATTTTGTTTACAAGTTTGAAGAATATTTCATTTTTTTTTTTTTCACAAAACACACTTCTCTATTAGTTAAGTGAATACATTATCTGTATCAGTGCACCAATAGGGGACAGAAGTGCTAATAACTGAAAAGATCCTATCTCGCGTGCGTGCATTCCTTGCTAGTAAATCCGCTCTCGAAATATTTCATTTTGTTTTGTTTACAAGTTTAGTGATTAATTTTGCAGTAGCAAACTTGGTTATTTGCCTTTAAGGAGCATATGCTCTTCACATCCATGACTGAGTTTTCAATACGAAGTGTAGCATTAGGGCATGTTTACCCATGAGTCTCATTAAATATAAATTATTAAAACATACACTCTCTCTTCCTTTTACTCAACTTTATACCTTCTCTTTTATCATTTTACTCAACTTTTATTAATTTTATACTCTCTTTAAATATAAAATTATTAAAAACACACTCATACTCTCTTCAAAAGTTTCATACTCTCTTCAAAAGTATCAACCCATTGATACTCTCTCTCTAAATATCATCCCTATCTCCTCTTTTTACTCAAATTTTATTAATTTTATACACTATTTTTCTTCCTTTTACTCAAATTTTACACCCTCTTTCTTCCTTTTACTCAAATTTTAATAATTTTATATTTAATGATACCCACAAAATCTCACCGCTGCACATGCTCTTAGCCTACATATAAACAAACAAAAAGGATCAATCTCAAATGTTTTCTGATGTATGAAATGTTGGACTTGCCTTCAGACAACTCACTTGGGCCTTCGACATAACAAGTTGGGCCTCGCACAAAATACAAAAGGAAGCTTGGCCAGATCAAATTGATAAAGCCCAACGATAACAGAATCCACTAAAACAGAAAGGAGAGACTTCATCATTCACAACACACAAGCAACGAAACAGAGTTTGCGATTTACAGAGGAGAGAGAAAGAAACAAGATAGAGAGAGAAAGCTTGAGATCGAAGCAGAGAGAGTTCACAAGAGTTTTTGCTCTTTTTCTTCATCTATTCTCTTCTATTTTCTCTTTCCCGAAGTGTTATCTTCTCCTTTACGCTTCCTTGTAACCCTAGCTTCTTGTAACTCTTTCTCGATTATGGTGGAGGTTTCGAAGGGACCGGCCTTCGACGAGATGTACCAGCGTGTTGCTGGGAACTCGTAATACTTGTGTGTGTTCTTTACGTTTCTGCAACAATCAACAACAAGTATCACATTGGTTTTAGATCGGAGATCAATCGGAATCAAGATCGGAGAATAAACAAAGTTATAAGGCGTGTTAATCAAACCTGGATTCACAACATGAAACTTACAGTTTTACAGTATTGTTACACGGCTTGGTAAAAAATTAAAAATGCTCTATGCATCGAGTATAAGTGACCAAACCGGAAACGGAATTGTGAAGATAATAGCAATTAGATACTTAAGATTTAGAAGGATCTTTACATCTATTCCAAGCATGTGAACAATTTTTGCAATTTAGTAACGGCCAGGGCCAAGAATTTCTTACACTAACCTAACGTGTTGTACTATCCGACTCTCTCGCTCGTAAAAAAAGAAAAGGTAAGGACCCCATATAAATAGAGAAGAAAATTGGCGCATGAGGCAATCGAATTAAAAAAAGGCAATCGAATTCAAAAAATCGACCATCTCTTAGTACATTCTTAGAGATATAAAATACTGTTGTGAAATATACACTAAATTATACTAAGATTTATATATGGTGGAGGTATATACAATATATTGATACAATATATGTATATATAAAAGTGTTTGTATCAATAAGAAACAAAGAGTAAAAGCTTACAAGAAAGATTTCAAAAAATCTTTTATTTGTTATTCATGTGTTTGTTTCTCTTGTCACATTATTATTATTATACTAACTAAAAGGGACTATTTGAAGCACCTTAAGCTAGCCACGTCAGCTTTTTTTTAGCTTTTCTCTAAAACATGCCACGTGGCAGAAACCAAAGCTACTCTTCCTAATTTCTGATTTTCTGGTTGCGAGAACTTTACACATTCCACATTCCACGATCTCGATGTCGTTTCTTCTTCCTCTATTGCTTCATATAACGCGTGGTCACTGTAAATTAGGTAGGTCACACGTTCTCCTGTTTCCTTTCCGTCTTCTGATAAAATTGAGATCTCACATGCTCTATTGTGTGGCCTCAGCTTGAAGGTAATCCATCTTCTCCAACCCTCACTCCATAACATCTTCAAAAACATCATGTTATTGAGAATCTGCTAACAATAACCACGTTCACATATCACAGCATAGCATACTACCAGGACTCGACAATTGAATCTCCACGGCAAAGGAAGAATAGAGGAAAAAACCTACTGTAAGGTTCCTTCAGCCTATTCACTACTGTAATTTTCCAACGCTTTTCGTTTTACCTTAATAATATTGGACTAGGATTTAGGCAAAATCTTCGCTACTGTCCTGCTTCTTATTTCTATTACTCATAATTAAATAAACGACATGAGCGGATCTTCTTCAATTGTCAAGGAAAGAGGAAAAGAGATCACAGAAAACTGTTGCGGTTCGTTTAAAGGTAAGACCATCGACCTTCTTTCTCTTATTCCTCTTCAATTTTTGGGTTTAATCATTCCTTTTCCCGTAGATTTGTGTCCTGGCACTAATAAATCAAAAGAAAAAACGTCCACCCACCTCAAAAACATTGGTTTAACCTCCTTTTGCATGTTGTGGTTGACCTTTGTTGTCTCTGTTTGTCTTATTTCCAGAATACAAGACGAAATTTGAAATCATTTAAGAATGAGGCTTCAAGAGATAAGTATTCTCTAGCCTCTCAATCCATTTAGTTTTGTCAAAGTTATTATGTTGTGAACATCTTTGACATGTGTATCTGTTTTGTATATGTTCAACAGACATATAAGATCTACCATAGAAATAAGCGAGTTCTGTAGACTCTCACGTGCCTTTTAGGTAGGAAGCCAATTCGTGCTTTACTTTTTTATCTCCAAGATTTTTTAATTGAAGATGTTAACTACTGTTACTATTTCGTGCATGTGTTTTCTTCTACTGATATTTTGGACTTAGAATAGCTACGATGATGAGTTTATTTCAAAACACCACTTAAGAAGAAACAACAGGACAAGGAAAGGAATGATGTACAAAAGTAGCCGGAGAAGAAGGAATCACGTAGGACTTCTTAATTGTCTGGTAATCATTTGTCTAGATTTTGTCCTCCCTTTTCAATAGTCCACATGATCACGTTGGCCTTCTCCTCTAAATCTCTGATGCAATTATTGATTAAGATTAGAGGAAATGGCATATAATCTCTTTTCATTATTGATTAAGTTTTTGTCTTGATTGTGGCGGAGTATCATTTCGGGTTTCAAGTTTTGGAATTGCAGGCAAATCCATGATACGCTCAGGGATTTGGAAATGACAATTAAAGTAGTTGATATCTAGCTACTATTACCCTTAACCTCTGCAAAATTTAGGCAAAGGTATGCTCTATACACGATAGCTCTACATAGCTTGCAAATTAAATCCTCTATATATTAATAGAGGAGACATTTTTTGAGAATCCTAGGTGTCATGCTAGGAGAATTTTAAGGGTTTATTAATCAAAATTAGGAAATTGTTGTGAATCAAGAGAACGAATGGGGAAGATTGTGTTTATTCATTAATCATAAGATCCTTTATATAGGATTATTACAAGAGAGAAAAGGAAAATTCCTTTTCCTAATGGGAAAAGGAAAGTACATAAAAGAAAAATCCTAATTCAACTAGGATTCATTAAACCGGCCTAAAGACTAAGTGTTAATGGGCCGTAAACGGACCAGAACTAGTTATGACAATCCACTATGATTTATAACACTCCCCCTTGGATGTCATAACTCTAATGGGCTTGTAATACGCTTTGGATGTTGCCTCATTAAAACCTTACCAAGTAAAACCCATTTTGGGACAAAACCGTGGTGAAGGAAAAAGAGTACAACACGTATTACTCCCCCTGTTCTGAACCTCACTGCAAGTCTTTCAAACGACGCATTCCAATCTGATAAGTAAGTTTCTTGAACGTTGAGGTTGGAAGTGACTTGGTGAATAGGTCTGCTGAATTCTCACTTGATCGTACTTGCTGCACTTGAATTTCTCCATCTTTCTGTAGATCGGATGTGAAGAAGAATTTTGGCAGAATGTGCTTCGTCCTATCACCTTTGATGTATCCATCCTTAAGTTGAGCTATACACGCTGCATTGTCCTCGAACAAGACCGTCGATTCCTGCTTACCTTCGGCCATTCCACAATCCACTCTTATGTGCTGGGTCATCAGCCTTAACCAAACACACTCACGACTAGCCTCATGAATTGCCAATATCTCTGAATGATTAGAAGATGTAGCTGCAATGGCCTGCTTCATTGACCGCCAAGATATTGCAGTTCCTCCATGAGTAAACACATAACCTGTCTGGGACCGTGCATTATGAGGATATGAAAGATAACCTGCATCAGCAAAACCAACTAAACCGTCCTTAGATTGGTTAGTATAAAATAGACCCAAGTCTTTCGTTCCTTGTAGGTAACGAAGAATATGTTTTATCCCGTCCCAGTGCCTTTGGGTCGGACATGAGCTAAATCTTGATAATAAATTCACGGCAAAACATATATCTGGCCTAGTGTGGCTTGCCAGATACATTAAAGCTCCTATGGCACTGAGATATGGCACTTCAGGACCAAGGACTTCTTCAGAGTCTCTCTTAGGACCAAACGGATCCTTTTCTAGATCAAGAGATCTCACCACCATTGGGCTGGACAATGGGTGACATTGATCCATATTAAAACGCTTGAGTACCTTTTCAGTATATGCCATTTGATGCACAAGGATTCCATCATTTATGTACTCAAGTTGCAATCCCAAACAGAACTTAGTTTTGCCTAGGTCTTTCATCTCAAATTCTTTCTTGAGGCATTCAACTGTTTGGACGATTTCACCAGGGGTTCCAAGGATGTTCAAATCATCCACGTAAACTGCTATGATAACAAACCCTTTGTTTGCAAACTTTTTTATAAAAATACATGGACTGATGGGATCATTCTTATAGCCTTCTTTGACTAAGTACTCACTCAATCTATTGTACCACATACGCCCACTTTGCTTCAGTCCATAAAGGGATTTGTTCAGCCTTATGCAGTGTTGTTCTCGAGAACCTTTCTTATCTTTGAGCTCAATACCCTCTGGTAATCTCATATAAATCTCATTATCCAGTGGACCATATAAGTATGCAGTTACAACGTCCATTAACCGCATATCCAACTTTTCTCTTATAGCCAGACTTATCAAAAATCTAAAAGTTGTAGCATCCACCACAGGGGAGTATGTCTCCTTATAATCTATTCCTGGTCTCTGTGAGAATCCTTGTGCAACAAGCCGTGCTTTATATCTCACGATTTCACCATGTTCATTTCTTTTCCTCACAAAGACCCATTTATGTCCAACTGGTTTAATCTCATAGGGTGTCCGAATTATTAGACCAAAGACATCCCTTTTCCTTAAAGAATTCAACTCCACGTTTATAGCTTCTTTCCATTTAGTCCAATTTTCACTCTGAGTGCACTCATATATCGACGTGGGTTCTAGATCCTCCATAAGTTCAAGTGCTACCTTAAAAGCAAATATATCATCGATTTCCACACACTTTCTATTCCATTGTATTCCAGACATAACATAATTCATTGAGATCTCATTATTTTCAGGAACGTCAGAACCATGAAACTCGGCGTCCCGAGTCTCATTGCTTGGAACTATCGGTTCAGTTATGTCTGGGGTTCCATCATATTCCTCAACCACGATTTCAGCACCTTTCTTTCTTTTCCGAGGATTCTTATCTTTGGAACCTATTGGCCGGCCACGTTTTGAGTGTGGTTTAGATTCTGTAGCAACTTGATTGTGTCCCTCTTGAACATCAATTCTAATCGGTGCATTAACAGCTGGTATGTAAGACTTAGTTACTCTTTTCGGGTCAGCAAAGGAATCTGGCAATTGATTAGCTAGCTTTTGTAAATGTATAATCTTTTGGACTTCTAATTCACATTCTTGAGTCCGAGGATCTTGCCATTTTAAGGACGTTTGATTCCATATAATTTCCTTTACCAGTCTGTTATCTCCTCCTAATGTTGGATAGACAGATTCGTCAAAATGACAATCTGCGTACCTGGCCTTAAACAAATCACCCGTGGTTGGCTCAAGGTACTTAATGATAGTAGGAGAATCATATCCAACATATATCCCCATCCTCCTTTGAGGTCCCATCTTTGTTCTCTGTGGTGGTGCAATAGGCACATAAACGGAACATCCGAATGTTTTAAGATGGGATATGTCTGGCTCTTGACCCGTTATTAACTGTGATGGGGAATATTTATGTTCACTAGATGGCCTGATACGAATTAGCTCTGCTGCATGTAAAACTGCATGTCCCCAAGCTGAGACCGGGAGTTTTGATCTCATTAGCAACGGTCTAGCAATCAACTGTATGCGTTTAATAAACGATTCAGCCAAACCGTTTTGTGTATGTACATGTGCCACAGAATATTCAACACTTACCCCCATGGACATAAAATAATCGTTAAACGCTTGGGACGTAAATTCACCAGCATTGTCAAGACGTATAGTCTTTAAAGGAAAATCTGGAAAGTGTGCTCTTAAACGTATGAGCTGGGCAAGCAATCTTGCAAATGCCACATTTCTAGTTGATAATAGGCAGACATGTGACCATCTCGTGGATGCATCAATAAGGATCATAAAATATCTAAACGTCCCACAAGGTGGGTGTATTGGTCCGCATATGTCTCCTTGAATTCTTTCCAGAAAATTTATCGTTTCCTTAGTTACTTTGATTGGTGATGGCCTAGTAATGAGTTTCCCTAGTGAACATGCTTCACACGTGAGATTCTTTGGGATAACTCTCCTTTCTTTCAAGGTGTGCCCATTAGTACTTGCTAATATCTTTCGCATCATGTTAGCACCGGGATGGCCAAGCCGGTTATGCCAAAAAGTGAAATTCTCAGTAAACTCTTTGTTTACCATAGCATTTGCTTCTATCATTCCGATCTTAGCACAATAAAGGCCCACAGAAATGGCAGGTATAGTCTCTAGGACTTTCTTATAGCCATGGACGGTTTCAAAGATTTGAAGGAATTCTTTGTTATTCTCGTCCTTAGTTTCAACATGAAGACCATTCATTCGAATGTCTTTAAAGCTCAATAGACTTCTCTTTGAACTAGGTGAATATAACGCATTAGAAATTTCTAGATGCGTGCCCTTAGGTAATAAAATATGGGCTTGACCGTGGCCTTCAATTAAATTTGCTATACCCGCAATTGTGGTTACATTTGTCTTTTTAAGTGTAAGATCAATGAAGTATCTCTTATCTCTTAATATCGAGTGGCTTGATCCACTATCCACAATGAACACATCCATATCGTTCATACTTCAAAAGAGATAACAATAGATACTTTTAAATAACACTCTTTCATTCCATAAAGTTTAATAGAAAGCAATAACACAAAACCAAAGTATAAAGTGTAAAACGTAAAACAAGCAAAACACAAAACACCAAAACAGAAAATCAAAATCAATCACTGAAGTATATCTGAGGTTTCAAAATTCATCAAGTCATCTTGCTCATGATCGAAATCTCCTTCATATCATGCTGGATCATATGAGTTTCTGGATTCTTCCCTTTAAGGCTCTCTTGATAGAGTTCAACCAGATGCTTGGGAGTCTTACATGTCTTAGCCCAATGATTACTCATTCCACATCGATGGCAAACTGATTTTGGGTTTGATTCTCGTGGTTGAGAAGTAATACCACGGTTATCACGATCATAGTCAGTTCGGTATCCGCGTCCTCGTCCTCGTCCTCGCCCGCGGTTAGAATGATCGTTATGGAATCCGTGGCCTCGGCCCTGACCTCGGCCGTATGGATTAAAATGGCCACGGCCACGTCCTTGCCATCTACCCCCACGTCCACGACCACGATGTCTATAATCACTTTGGACGTGGTTAATTTCTTTCTTTTCATCTGTGGCCACATTCGCTTCAGGAAGTGGGGCTGATCCAGGAGGTCTCATCTCACTGTTTCTCATTAGCAGTGTATTATTCTCCTCGGCTAGTAATAGACATGCTATAAGCTTTGAGTATGTCTCAAAACCTCTTTCACGGTATTGCTGTTGAAGCAACACGTTATTAGTGTGAAAGGTGGAGAAGGTCTTTTCCAACATGTCTTTCTCAGTTACCTTCTCACCACATAGTCTCAATTGAGAAACTATTCTGAACATAGCCGAGTTATATTCTTCCACGGACTTGAAGTCCTGGAACCTGAGATTCCTCCAATCATAATTGGCATTTGGTAACAACACCGTTCTATGGTGGTCATATCTTATCTTTAATTCTTTCCAAAGGTCCAAAGGGTTCTCAATGGTTAGGTATTGATCCTTGAGACCCTCAACAAGATGATGACGAATGATCGATATCGTTCTGTATCGATTCCTTTCATTCTCATTATTATCCTCAATGATACATTCGCCAAGTCCTTTAGACTTTAGATTTATCTTAGTATCCAACGCCCACTGTAAGTAATTGTCTCCAGAGAGATTGAGGGCAGCATAATCCAAATTGTTGATTTTCGACATCTGAAAACATTCATCCTATTCTCTAAGAACTATAAGATTTTAAAGTTTATGCATATGATGCAAAATAGGTCATGGGTGCTTATATAAACGGGTACGGATGCATGATGCTTATGAAACCAGATTTTTATGTTTAACAACCTAACATAATGTTTTTATATGCTCATGATGCAAGCCTAGTATTCAAATTTTAAACCGTATGATGATATGACCGGATTTTAATCAAGCATGTTATGTCTATATGATGCAATCAGTTTGAGTTTCATGTTTATCAATCAACGAATCAATCCAAACAAGCAAACAAACAAACGAGTTCAAATAAATATGCAACCAAATTTGGACAGAGTGTTTACTGTCGATCGACGGGTGATTTGTGTCGATCGACACAGTTTAATTCAAACAACAAATTCAGGCAGAAGTTTACGTGTCGATCGACATAAAACTAGTGTCGATCGACACGGGTACAGATCATGCAATCGGTTTGGATTTTAATTGAATTAGGTTAGGGTTTCAAGTTAGGGTTTCAAGTGATTACGAATCATGAATCAATAAACACAATCAAGCAAGCAATAACAATAACAAGCATGATTTAGATTAGGGTTTCTAAGATTATCATGAATCTAGGTTCTTTAGATTAGGGTTTCTTATTGTTTACCTTAACCTCCGTGAGTCTTCTAGTTCGCCGTAACCGTTGATAGGCTGTATGAACTTTCTTCTAGTTCGCCGTAACCTTAAAGGCTGTATGAACTATGATTTGAACAGTAACGCCGGATGAACAGTAATCGTCGATGAACAGTAATCGGCGATGAACAGTGCGCGATGAATAGTGCGCGATGAACAGTACGCGATGAACAGTACGATGAATAGTAACGATGAACAGTAATCGCGTTTTTTGTGTTTTTAGGGTTTAGGGAGCAACTCGTGCTGATAACGTGTTGTGAATCAAGAGAACGAATGGGGAAGATTGTGTTTATTCATTAATCATAAGATCCTTTATATAGGATTATTACAAGAGAGAAAAGGAAAATTCATTTTCCTAATGGGAAAAGGAAAGTACATAAAAGGAAAATCCTAATTCAACTAGGATTCATTAAACCGGCCTAAAGACTAAGTGTTAATGGGCCGTAAACGGACCAGAACTAGTTATGACAATCCACTATGATTTATAACAGAAATCACAATATTAGGTATTTGCTCACAATTAGGAAAATCACAATATAATCATGTGATTTTTTTTTTTTTTTTTTTTTTTTTTTTTTTTTTTAATCATGTGAATTTGTTTGGCCCAATTGATCAATATCTTCTATATATTAATTGAAGAGACACTAAAAATTATCCTATGTGTCAAGCAATGAGTAAACTAAGGAACACATCATCAATATATTTTTTAAAAAAAATTGACATAGACATTACAAAATCGATTAACTGCACTAATAAACTGTAGCAACATACTATATATAAAGTTTCCATATACAAAATCTCTATAATACTAATAGTCCATCGTATAATTGGCCCCCCCAACTTATTACATATACATAAACACTAATATATTTCTAATGAATAATCTTGCAATATACTACAATTTATTGTAACTAATTACATATATTATCCTCTATATATTAATAGAGGAGACACTAGATGAAAATCCTAGGTGTCATCCTATGAGGGTTTCAAGGAACATTTTAACGAATATGGAAATAACAATTATATGGTAATTAATATGGAATATTTTATTTAAAAAATATAAAGTATATGTGAGAATATCTTATTTTGATTTTAGTAATATTAGATTTTTTGATCCTTCTCAAACACGAGATTAGAATATTCAAAAATAAAAAAATCATGATTTTTTTAATACACAAGAGAAAATAAAAATAACAAAAATTAAATGGTATATATCTCCCATATTTTATCTTTTAAAAACTTATTTGTATGAAATTTATATTAAATGTATAAATTTTTTTAGAAATGTCACTTTTGAGATGCTAATTTCAAGGGGACAAGAATGTCATCATTTTGATTTTTTTTTTTTTAAAGTGACATTAATCTTCTATATATTTATTGAGTAGACATTTAGTGAAAAAATGTGTTATTCAATGAAGTCTTTTTAAGTGACTATATTTTAGCCCAATTACCCACCAAATTTATATCATATATACAATATATAATCATCAAGGTGGTAGTTAATATGAAAGATTTTATTTAAAAAAACATAGAGTATATGTGAGAATATCTTATTTTCTTTTTACTAATACTAGATTTTTTTGTCCACGTCAAATGCAGGATTAGAATATTCAAAAACAAAAAAAATCATAATTTTTTTATTACACGGGAGAGGATAAAAATAAAAAGATCATATGGTGTATATCTTTCTATTATTTTGAGAAATGTCACTTTTCAAGAATTCAATCATTCTTAATTTTTTTCAAAAGTGCCACTAATCCTCTATATATTGATTGAGTAGAATTTAGTAAAAAAATGTGTTATTCAATAAGATTTTAAGGAACATGTCATTTAAATTAAACAATAAAAATATTTCTATTAAAACTATATGCCATGGTTGAAATCTCTACATGTTTTTATTAATTTTATAACATAAATCCATTAATACATGTTTTACAAATTTAAATTTAACTTAATGTAATATTTACACTTACCATATCCTCTATTTTTTTAAAAAATAATATAATAGTAAAGCTTTTCATTATTTTATTTTATTTGTAACAATATTATTTATTATTTTATTTCTACACTTACAAATATTTTTACATTTTATTATTAGAAAAAAAAATATTTTTCGTTTGTTATGTCCGACAAATTTATATAAATCTAAAAAGATATTTGATTTATTGCATGTTGTATAATTTACATAAATAATAAAAATCAATTTTACATTTCAAATAAATTGAATGCATTAGTTCTAATATTTTTATGCAAAGTTGATCAAAGCATATGACATCAAAATATGTTTGATCAAAATTGAATTTTATGACATTTATGCACAATATGTATCATTTTGTACGTTTATATTTAATAAATATATTTTGATCTATGTTTATGACATCAAAATATATATCATTAGAATACACGTCTAAATATTAAAATTGATTAGAAAATATATTTAAGTATTTAATCCCACGCTTGGCGTGGGTCATATTCTAGTTAATCTATATTACATCATACACGAGTAAATATTCCTAATTAACGTTAAAGGCGTTTAACAACTTTTATTATAGGTCTGCCCGGCGGAAAATCCTACACTCCTTTTAGAACATATACACGAGCACGCGGTTTGAGTTATGCCTAAGAGAGTAAGTTACGTGTTCAGTCGTTGAGCAGGTTTGAAACGAGAAAATTGGCATTGTTGAGTTTTGGAGCATAAGCAGAGATGCACACGGAAAGGACGATGATTATAAATTGGAGATATGCTCTTTCCAATGGTATTTTCTTCAATATTAGTGTGATGGAGAAGGCGGAGACAGAAAACTCAGGTATTGGTTTGACCTACTTTTTCCTCATTCTCTGATTTTCTGATGGGTTCTTTTTTATTTTCTTGGTGTATCCGAGAATAGTCTTGCGCATATGCATCAGGAGGTGGCGATGGTGAGAGATCAAACAGATCAACTTGAGTAGTAAAAGTAAGATCCGGAATCGTTGAATCGGAGTAAAAGGAGAAGAAGCGAGAGGTTCGCTCCAAAGAACAAGAGAGATGTTGAAGAAGATAGCTCGGATGAGAGTCTGGGAGACGATCATGTTCAGCATAGGAAGAGCTTCACATCGGGTCGTATCCCTAGGCATACAACGTCTTCTAAGGTCCCAAGAAATTAGAGATGTCAAATGGGCCTTTGTCCATGGACATCGCCCAGTCCATAAACATTTTAGACCCACATGGTCACTGTATTTTACGTCCATCCGCAAATATGTCCAAGTGGTTATGATCCATATGGACAACTGACCAAATGGGCTAAGACCATATGGTCATGGGCGGCCCAATACATATTTTTCTAATTTTTTCAGATATAATATTTGTTTTATTAAAAAACGTTAAACCTAAAATTAAAAACATTTGCGTCGTCTTCTTCTCTTCTTCTCAAGCTTGTTACTTTGTGTCTCATATACAAAGTTCTTAGATTGAAATTCGAAGCTTTATTACTTCGTGTGTGATTTGAAGCTTATCACTATGTGTGTGATACGAAGTTGCTTGAGAATGAGCTTCTGGGTTTTCTGGGTTTGAGAGATATTGTGTTTTGTGGGTTTGACTGCTTGAGAAAGATTTGAGTTTCTGGGTTTTGTGGGTTTTCGATTTATAATAGGTATGTTGATTTCTAGTTTCTAAAGTTTCAAAATTTGTGTTCAATTTCTTTTGATTTTCCTCTCTTTTGGTAAATTCTATTGTGGTCTGTTCGTTAGATTCGTTTCCTTGTTCTCCAGACATGTACACATTTGGGTTGATTTATTGTTGTTATACAAATCTTTTAAATAATCCATGTGTGCTTCTTCTGCTTAGACCACTTTTGATTTTTTTATTGTGTGTGCAGGATAATGGAAGATAATAATGATTATTCATTGAGTTTGGATGGTGATGCAAATTACGTAGCTCTCATGGACAATGCTACTGGAGATAATGAAGGCAATGAAGACATGGATGATGATGCAAATTACGTAGTCTTAAGGAATCTCTTGGTATTCAAGCTAATGGTGGTCTGATTTTAGACGTTTCAACGCGCTGGAACTCGACATATCTGATGCTATCTAGAGCTTTAAAATTCAGAAGTGTTTTGAGAAAACTCGCAGATGTAGAAAGGAGTTACGCTTGTTTACCATCTGCGTTGGAGTGGCGAAGAGGAGAAATGATTTGTGAGTTTTTGAAACCATTTTATGAGATGACAAATCTGATTTCTGGTTCATCATATCCCACTGCGAATCTTTACTTTATGCAAGTTTGGAAGATTGAATGTTGGTTGAGAACTCATGCATTTTCTTCGGATGAGGTTATTGTTGAAATGGTGGAAGCTATGCAGCTTAAGTTTGACAAATATTGGGAAGAATACAACGATATTCTTGCCATTGCTGCTGTTTTTGATCCAAGGCTCAAGTTTACTTTCCTAGAATATTGTTTTAAGACGTTGGATTCATCTACTTGTCAAGCCAAGTTGGCTCACGTGAAAGAGAAAATGACTACGCTTTTTGAAGCTTACGAGACTGATGAAACTAGCTCTGCCACTTCACAAATCGAATCGAGTAAAGACATTCCAGATGATTATAGTGTAAGTGTTTCTTTATCTTCCTGTCTATTGGCTTAGAATTTGAAAAAGTTCAATCTCATATTAAGTTTTAGCATTGGATAGTAACACTGTAACAGAAACTTGGTCAATGGTCAGTAGTGTTGACATCATGATAGACGTATTTTTATTTGTTAATTGAAAAATTGTTGTACCCACATGAAGGAATATGCTTTAATGTGTATAATTGGCCACTCATGGTTATTTGTTAATTTATATCCTCTACAAACTGATTATACAAATTTGTATAATCTGAACTAAGACTAATTTGTATATTTGTATAATCTTTGGTGGTTTTACTCAATTCTTGTTTTGTTTGATAATTTCAGGGATTTTATGCATTTTATTCTCAAAATGTAGTTCGTTCAGGAAAATCAGCTTTAGACAAGTATTTGGATGAGCCATCATTGGATATGGTTCAATATAAAAGCTTGGATGTTTTGACATACTGGAAAGATAACTCGATTCGTTTTAAGGAGTTGGCTAGGATGGCATGTGATGTTTTAAGTATTCCGATCACAACAGTTGCATCCGAATCATCCTTTAGTATTGGTAGTCGAGTTCTTCACAAGTACAGGAGTCGTCTTCTACCGTCGAATGTCCAAGCATTAATTTGTGCAAGGAATTGGCTACGTGCCAATGCCTTTGAAGAAACCGGTAAGCATTAATTTTATTTGCATTATCATTGTTAATTTGTGATTAGTTGACTTGGTTTGGTAAGCATTAATTTTATTTGTGTTATTTTTTCAGATGACGATGACGAATTTGATTTTCTTTTGATGGGCGAGAAGGAACAAGATCAAGTATGAGATGAGATGAGATGATTAGAGAACCTCTCTATCTTTTGTAAAACTCTCTTTCTTTAGTAAAACTCTCTCTATGTTCAGATTAGTACTCTCTTTTATTTTTGTAAAACTCTCTCTTTCTTTAGTAAAATTCTCACTATGTTCGGATTAGTATTTTTTTTATGTGTATTGGAAATTTAAAAAACATGTGGTAATTAGATTTCTAGAACTAGAAAACAAATGAATAAAAAATACAGTATGTATATATAATTTAACAAATGAATAAAAAATAATGTGGTAATTAAAAAAAAACAAGAGATAATGTGTTTATAATTTAACAAATGTTTAGTGTGTTTGCACCAAAATACAGTATATAAAGTTTCAAAAAAAAAAAAAATACAAGATGTATAACCATCTGGACAGTCCATGTCCATAGATTTTGCCTTATGTCCAGACGGGCTAAGACCACATGGATCTGGAGACCAAATGGGCTAGACCATATATAGCCCACAAAAATAATTGTCCACGCAGACACGCCCAGGTGGCCTTGGTCACGCCCATTTGACATCCCTACAAGAAATGCTCGCTCAGGTTGGAGCTCTATTTTGTTTTGTTTTCACATATACTAACTAAAAGGGACTAATTGAGACTCTTTAGGCTATCCAAATAGCATGTACATGCTATAACCATGCCACGTGGCATTGCATTCGAACTTTTGTTAATTACTTAAAGAAAATCAACTTAACATCACGAACGAATGGGCCATGCAAAAGTAATTAAAAGCAATTGCAAAAGGCCCAAATGATCCACCACCCTATCCTACAAGAATCTTCTTCCTCTCCTATAGTCACTCAAGCGGTTGAGATCTCTCGCAGATGCGAAACCTTCGTTTCTCCACTTTCAGTTAAGAAGCCCATTCACATCTCACAAATCAAATAGTTACACCGCCGTTACAAACTCTATCTAATCAACCTTCGCAATATTCAACGGCATAAATGGCCACTAAACTTGCATTGAATGAATCCTCCTCTACTCTGCTATAAAAGCTCATTCTCCATCTCTATCGCTCCCACGCTACTTCACATCCCTCAAAAACAAATAACCAGCAACTGCAGATTCAAGAACGACAGATAAAACTGAGGAAGGAGAGATCGTCGGTGGAGGTGGCGGAGAAGGAGAAGGAAATGCAGCCTTATCTGTCTTATTGTCGGCGGAAACAAAGATGCAGCTACGACTATATGGGTGCCATGATCGATTAAAATAACATGTAGTTCTAAAGTTGAAGCCTCTGTCGTACTCTCTAAATCTTTTCTTTTGGTCATGTTATTTCTCAAATGTGATTTGAGGTATGGTTCGAATTGTTGGTGAACAAGATTACTGATATACCAAAAACGTTAGAGATCTATATAACTAAAATACATTCAACTATTTTTTTTTCCGTTAATCCATTCAGCAATTATTATTTACGCACATTTTTCTCTTCAGTCGCTAAATAACATGTTGTTAGACTTCTTCTTCATCGACATGAATTTCAGTCAATGTTTTATCTTTATATACAAATAATCTATGTCAAGGTATTAGTCAAGAGAGAGGGATATCTTTACTTGCGTTCATAAAGCTCTCTGAAAAACAAACATGAGTCTTCCTATAATCTTATAATGTTTTCCATATTGTACATGCTTACTATTTAAAACCCACAAAATGCTTACTGAATAATCATTAATAAAGGAAGATCACGAGAGGTGAGAAGTACCCGAACAAAGCAAAAGATAGGCAAACCAACAATAACAGAGCATCGGTTCCCAAAAACAGGGTCATATGATTCCCAAAAGAATGTCATAGCAAAACTTTAGTAGTATGTAATGAGAAGATTTACTTCAAGTTCCAGGACATACCACACAAATAAAAAAAATTACAAACATGAAAAACTACAAGACTTTTCATTTCATGAAATATAACTTTCTGTCTTGATCGATTTATCTTGACATGAACAATTAATCATTTTCTTAACCTGCAACAGAAACTCACAAGAGACCATTCTAATAAATTTCAGGATGCTAAAATTTGTAAAGCTCTACTGAGAAGAAAAAAAACAAGCCAAAGTTTATTGAAGAGAAGAGATATGAGTCGGCGAGGCAAGCAAGAAAGAGCCAAAGTTAGTGTAGAGGAATATAGCTACATCACAAGGTAGATAACATTTCTGAGATGAACATGTATCACTTTAATTTCGGTCCTTATGTTCTCAAAATTAGAGTACAAACTCTAGCTAATCATATATTAAAAAAAAAATTTCCTAAATGAAAACTTAGACATAATTTCTGAATTAGTGTGATACCGCGATTGTGATGGAAACTAGGACAATAATTGCATGGTCCATTATTGAAAAATAGATATGATATATAATTAACTTTCCCATTACACACAAACATGCTACATAATTGATTTACCAAAATATATTTTCGTATTGGGCTACCCTAGGGTGGGTTTCGGTTTTCGGTTCGGTTACAGTTCGGTTTCTTCGATTTTTCGGTTTATCGGTTTTATAAAAAATCAAACCATTTGTATTTCGGTATGGTTATGGTTAGGTTTATTCGGTTTTTTGGTACAAAAACTCAACCATGTAAAAACTGTTTGTATTTCGGTTCGGATTGGTTTCAGTTATTTTGGGGTTTAATGATATTTGAAAGAAATAGTTTATATAAAATCAAAAATTAACAAATAGTTAAAATAAATATGAGTAAACAAACATAAAATTTTAAAGAACCGAGTCTAAATCAAATTAATTGTAAACTTAATCTTATTAAAACTAGAATACTTGCAGATTTAAAATAAGAAGAACCCAACATCAACCCAAAGTATTCTGGAAGTATTCTAATCCCGGCAGTAATTCTTATCATTACTTTCAACAACTAAACGTAAGAAAGAAAAAAAAATCCTTTCTCTATGTGATAATAGTTAGGGTTTAGGGTTTGAATAGTTACATTCAGGACCATGGCCAACATTATAACCACAATTCTCAGAACTAGATTTGAAAAGTTACTTTCAGGAAAAAAATTTATATTCTTCGAAGCATGTATGAACCATTAAGATTGAACAATATAATGGCGATGAAAAAGAAAGGATAGGAAAAAATATATGCATAAACAGGTTTATAAAAGAATAAATGAAATTTCTTTTAAACATTGGTGATAAATTTATCAAAAAAAAACATTGGTGATAATTTAGCTAACGAATAATATAAATTCTGTCACTGAAAATTAAATTGTTATAAATTTTAAACAAATCAAATTTTAAAACGGAAAAGATTAGTGTATCTTTTAGCTATACATTTTTATACTGAATAAAATCTAATTGTTTTTAAATACATAAAAACCACATAATTACTATAATATCATCTTTATGAAAACATAATAACAAACAAATTTATAACTAACAAACCCGGGGGTAGCCCGGGATATCTTCACTATAAACATCTCACATCAAGATGATATAATGGGAGAGTTTTCTCTCCTCCTAAGGTGTCCACATCATCACTATAAACATCTCACATCATTTAAAAAAAAAGTAATTACAATAAAACTTAATTAAATGATTTAATAAACTTTTCGTTCTTCCATTAATTGTCTTACATTAATTATCACACAAGAGAAAAAAATAAAAAACGAAAATAAAAAATACAATAAAATAAATAGAGATTTAAAGAATTAAAATTTAAATATAAAATATAAAAATATTATTATATAAATTCTTCCAACTTTTATTGAATGTATTTAATTGAATTTAAAATTAATGATATATTATCACATCATCATAGTAAACTTTTCGATTGAGTTCTTGATTTTTTTAATTCAAGACAAATAATATTTCAAAGACTTTTAACCTGAATTTAATTTTATTTGGTTATTTTTTGGGGAAAAAATGTTATTTCAATTTACTGTATTCGTAGACTTTCACAATTCATCTTGATATTACAACTGAAAATAATTCAATTAGTCATATTATGTTTCAATACTATTAAAATTTTGTTTTCGAATTACTCAATATTATAATCTTTTTTTTTTGCTAAAATTTAATAAAATACTAACTAACTATATATATACGAAAACACACACAAAAATGTAAGATAAAATTACATAAGAAACTGAATTATTTTTCAAAGCTCAAATATATATAAAATCAAGAGACAAAGATAAAAATTAGAAATGATAAGTAATATAGAGAGATAATAGAAAAAGATTGATAATTTTTACTTTTAAAATCTTAACCGATTATTTAAAAAACTCGATTTATTCAATGATAAACTTTGCGTAGATAAGAAAGTTTTAAACAAATATATTTAAAATAATAAATATGGTATTTGAATGATTCACAATCGTTCCATATTTTTTGTGCAGTATAGATAAAAATAATAATTTATATTATTTCATATCAAATATCAGTTTGTATCTTCAAAGAATTAGTTGCTTTGTTAAACATAAAGACTAAATAAATAAATAAAAATCCAAATGTTTTATATCAAATTTCATAAAATTGTTATACAAAACTCGTGCGCGAGTACTATTCTAGTTATACTAACTAATAGCAACTAATTGAGACTCTTTAGGCTATCCACATCAGCATGTTAAACTACTCCATATAACCATGCCACGTGGCATTGCATTCGAACTTTCGTTAACTACTTAAGAAAATCAATTTGGCGACACTAAATTTAACATCACGAACGAATGGGCCATGCAAAAGTAATTAAAAGCAATTGCAAAAGATCCAAATGATCCACAACCCTACCCTACAAGTATCTTCTTTCTCTCCCATAGTCACTTAAGCGGTTGAGATCTCTCACAAATGCGCAACCTTCGTTTGTCCACTTTCAGTTAAGAAGCCCATTCACATCTCACAAATCAAATAGTTACACCGCTGTTACAAACTCTATCTGATCAACTTCACAATATTCAACGGCATAAATGGCCACTAAACTTGCATTGAATGAATCCACCTCTACTCTTCTATAAAAGCTCATTCTCCTTCTCTATCGCTCCCACGCTACTTCACATACCTCAAAAACAAATAACCAGCAACTGCGGATTCAAGAACGGCGGATTTGTTCGAGTCTCCGATCCGTTTCCTTCCCCTTCTTCGCCACCTCCACCGACAATCTCTCCTTCCTCGGTTTTTACTCTCTTATTGTCGGCGGAAACAAAGATGCAGCTATTATATTGGTGCCATGATCGATTAAAAGAACATGTAGTTCTAAAGTTGAAGCCTCTGTCGTACTCTCTAAATCTTTTCTTTTGGTCATGTTATTTCTCACATGTGATTTGAATTATGGTTTGAATTGTTGGTGAACAAGATTACTGATATACCAAAAACGTTAGAGATCTATATAACTAAAACACATTCAACTATTCTTTTTTTTTCCGTTAATCCATTCAGCAATTATTCTTTACGCACATCTTTCTCTTCAGTCGCTAAATAACATGTTGTTAGGCTTCTTCTTCATCGACATGGATTTCAGTCAATGTTTTAGCTTTATATACAAATAATCTCAGTCAAGGTACGAGAAAATATCTAAAGGCATTAGTCAAGAGAGAGGGATATCTTTACTTGCATTCATAAAGCTCTCTGAAAAACAAACATGAGTCTTCCTATAATCTTATAATGTTTTCCATATTGTACATGCTAACTATTTAAAGCCCACAAAATGCTTACTGAATAATCATTAATAGATGAAGATAACGAGAGGTGAGAAGTACACGAACAAAGCAAAAGATAGGCCAACCAACAATAACAGAGCATCGGTTCCCAAAAAAAAAAGTCATATGATTCCAAAAAAAATGTCATAGCAAAACTTTGGTAGTTGTTGCAGCGGGATAGTAACGTAAACGTCAAGAGAGCAAGATATCAACGGGACTCAAGCTTCTTTGTCATTCGAATTCTTGGTCTCAACAGGAGAGCAAGAAGATCTCAATCTCAACAGGAGAATAAGATATAGAGAAAGAGTTCTCAAAGGTTTTTATTAAATTCAAAGCTGCGTTACAAGAAACAAAGACGATCTTATTTATAAGACCTCTATGGATAAGATCGATTCCTAAATATTAGGGGAAGAGATAAACACCAACAACACCAAATCCTAATCTCTTCTCCTCTAATTACGAAATAAATAGAAAATAAAGTAGCAACCTTAACGGTTATGTTTTATTTGAAAGAAGAATGAAAAACCAACACCATTGCAGAGTATACGCTACATCAGTAGTATAATGAGAAGATTTACCTCAAGTTCCAGGACATACCACACAAATAAAAAAATTACAAACATGAAAAGCTATGACTTTCCATTTCATGAAAGATCAGAAAAGTAAAATTACAAAGAAAACATCCAAATTATATAACACAAATTAATAAATGAACAAAACATAAAACAAATCACAAAACAAATCTCAATCAAATAAATTTATAACTAGATTTTGACCCGCACTTTGTGTGGGAACATTCGTTTTATATGTTGTAAGCTAAAACTTCGGATTGTGTCTTATATAATATGTTAAAAGTGTGATATGTATTGTTTTAGTTTGTAAGTAGAATCGATTATTTTGAAAAAGTATGATTAGTTTTTTTAGTTTGAAGGTAGAGAATAAGTAAGTTAAGTATTGAATTTTATAATGAATAATCATTGTAGTTGGTATACATAAATTATACTCCCTCCGTTCCTTGGAGATTGATTTTCTAGCATTTTCACACAAATTAAGAAACAATAAATTGTGTTTAGTAATTAATATAACTTTTTGCAACAAACACTTTTTAACCAATAGTTATTCTCTAAATTTAAATAGTATCATTTAATATTTCTTGGAACTTACAATTTTTAAATATAAATTGATTAAAAAATTATTAAAAATCTACATCAATCTTTGTGGAACACCAAAATATGCTAGAAAATCAATCTCCAAGGAACGGAGAGAGTAATATTTAGTTTTGTGCATGTACGTATGTCTGTCGTATCAATTATTTAGTTTTGTGGATGTACGTATGTCTGTTGTATTTACTTATGGAATAAGAATGAATTATAATATGGCAAACGTACTGAATCTCTATGTAATAAAACAAATCTAAAACAAGTAAAAAATACCAAAACATAAATTGTAGGTGTAACCCCGAAGATTTGATCGAAAAAGCAAAACAATAATACTTGAGAGTCTCCATCGCCGAAGATTGATCAAACTCTTTAATCAAGTTCAGAAATTAATCTGATAAAAAAAAGAAAAAAATATTAAAAAAATGAAGTACTTGTTGTAAGAGACGAATTTGAAAGAAGTTGAATAGATGAATATCCATATCTTCATCACACAACAATTGCGAGTCAATATTTTGGAAAACCTCTTTGAAAGCTAAGGCCATCCTTATTGCAGACCCCAAGGGGTCTAAAACACACACTCTCTCTTCTTTTTACTCAACTTTATACCTTCTCTTTCATCCTTTTACTCAACTTTATACCTTCTCTTTCATCCTTTTACTCAACTTTTATTAATTTTATATTTAAACACTCTCTCTCTCATCTAAAAACACTCTCCAAAATATCCAATATTAGACACTCTCTCTTCCTTTTTAGACACTCTCTACTCTCTTTACTCAAATTTTATTAATTTTATATTTCAATATACCCCACAAAAACACTCTCTTTCTTCATTTTTCAACCATTTTAATAATTTTATATTATAAAAACACTACATTAGACCCCTTGGGGTCTCCAATGATGCTCTAATAAGTCTAATCAATAAATCTACTACTACAATAAATAAGAAACTACCATTGCGCGAACCATCAATAATTCTAACCAACTTCAAGTTTTCTCTAAATATGTATGGATTAACCCGTCAAAGATTCCTTTTCTTTTGTTTTTTCTTAGTCAAAGAATTTGAAATGGAGTAGTTGTTTTGTATGTACATATATACCTTAACTAACAAAAATTAGTGTACACGTGTACATGTATACCATAATTGATAAAAATTAGTATACACATACATGTATAGCATAGTATATATGTAAATATGTACCATAATTGATAAAGTTAGGGCAGACGTTTACATATAACATGTTATATATGTACATATATACCATAATTGAAATGGAGTAGTGTTGTATTCTTTTTCTTTTATTTTGTTATGTTTTTTTTTTTTTGGTAGAAGAGAGGAGACCGAAGTCCCCCCATATTTATTTAAACATCAAAAGAACGACTACACTCGGATGTCGCGTGGGCGCGCAGACCCAATCGCATCCTCAAATAAAGTCGGATTTACAACATCAAAACTCGAATCAAACGTAAATAATCCTAAAGACAAGGAAAAAGCATAGTTTGCTAACTCATCCGCAAGACGGTTAGCTTCCTTATACACATGAGAAATACGGACTATCGAGTCCCTTGATATGAAGCCATGGCACAGACGCACCAGGAATGACAGAGGGTGTGAATCACCAATCCCTGTCTTCAGAAAACCAACCACGATCTCCGAGTCCACTTCCAACTCCAACCGTCGTATACCTTTATCCCAAGCGATACACAACCCATAGTAGACTCCCCATAGTTCTGCCGACGGTGCGGAACATATACCAATATTCAGTGCAAATCCTCCGCACCAGAGCCCAGCCTCATCCCGCAACACTCCACCTGTTGTGGCCAGCCCCGGGTTTCCCCTCGAAGCACCATCAGTATTCAGTTTTAACCAACCCGAAGTAGGCGGTTTCCACGATATCATGCGAGACTCCGTCACATATCCTGTCCCGATGCCGCGAAAGACCTTATGTGCTTTCGTCACCTCCACAACAAGGTCTCTAAGAAAACGTAACCGGTCACGCCATCTCTTTGTAGACCCGAAAACATCTCCACACCTCCATTTCCAGCTCCACCAAACCGTCATAGCGAACAACGTAGCCCATGTACTTTCTCCTTCACTTCTTTGCTCTCCTAGGTTCTCGTAAAGCCACTCCAAAAAAGATTTGGTGAAGAATGAATCCCTCTGCCGCTGCGGAACCAGCCTCTCCCATAATCCTTTCATTGCCAAACAATCCCGAAAAATGTGAATCAAGGTCTCATCCCCACTCTTGCAAACTTGACACAAACCCGACCCACAGAGATGTCTCCTATGCCGCTCCACATTCGTCATGACTACCTGATGAACCGCAAGCCAAAGAAAAACTTTCACTCTCTCGGGGACAACAAGGGTCCAGACCCGATCCCATAACTTGCCCATACATGGTCTCGACTGCTCAATCTTCTTCAACATCCGATACGCCGATCTCACCGTGAACTCCCCGTTTGCGCATTCTCCCCAGGAAATTCGATCTCGTGCCCCCGTGAATCTGTCCAATACCACCGACATTAGCCTAAGTTTTGTGTTCTCTGAAACATAAGGCCCAATGCGGCCCAAAAACCCAGCCCACTCCTTCGGTCCATAAGTCACTAGCCCGCAAAACTACATCACCACTCGGTACAACACCCGTAGCGTCATCGAGCAAAGGTTTATTTCCCAGCCATTTTTCACTCCAAAAACACACCTCTCGTCCATCTCCTAACACCCAGCTCAGTCCCGACATGACTACTAAACTCAAGCCCGTGATCACACTTCTCCACGTAGAGGACCAAGTGCCCTTCGATTCCAACCAAGTCCGATATAATCATATATAATCAAAAAATGTCTAATGTCATATATAATCACAAATGAATTAGAATTTGTTCTTAATTATTTATATAAATGACTAAATGTGAAAATATAACTTTTAAAATATTATACTTCAATATAATTTGTTTATTCACTAAAATGTTTAAACTTATATTAAAAAAATAAAAATTTTATTTTAATTATATGAATAATTAAATTTAAGTACGAAAACCCGAATATGGAAGATCTCATTATTGTTTCAGAAAGCACAAATCTCGTGATTATTGGTTAAAAAATATTTTTTTTGCTAAAATTCCGAAAACATTTATTCTAATATGAGTTTATAGAAATATTGTAGTCACAAACGTATAATGCCATGTATAGTCAGAAATGAATTAGAATTTGTTCATTAGTTATTTATATAAATGATTAAATGAGAAAATATAATTTTTTAAAATTAAATATATCATTATTTTCTAAACCTTTGTTAATAACTATATATTAAAATTTTATTAGTTTCCGAAAATTTATTCTTTAATTTAAAAATTAAATTTAGAATTCCGCAAAAAAACTCAGATTCATAGAAAAATTTATTCTACTTATATGAATAATTAAATGCAAATACGAAAATCTTAATATGGAAATTCTTATTATTGTTAAAGAAATCACAAATCTCGTGTTTATTAGTAAAAAGTATTTTAGTTGCTAAAATTCCGAATGCATTTACTCTAATGTGAGGTTATATTTAAAAATATTTTTCGATTATGGTAAGTTCTTAATAAATACTCCAGTTTTTTTGTAATTTTTCATTGCTTTTTACACTTCGGTTTTTTTAATTCCAACCGGATTTGTGTTTCCTTATCTTTAGTTGATCACATTTCATCTTCTCTTATTATACAACTTGAGAAGCAGACACAATCGAATGAATTGAACTTTCAGTTTTTGTTATATTCAAACAAAAAAACATGAAGAATTTACAAACACTTAGCCAACAATTCTCCATATGACTTTATAAGTGGTGTTGCGGCACGTTCATCTGGTAACGCGGTTCATATTTACACATTTCTTACACAAACCAATCCCAATCCCCTTCTCAACATCCACACAAAATAGCCGGAAAGCCATAAAAGCTGATAAACAAAGAAAGCAAGCTTGTCCCATAAGATCAAACATTCATACATCACTGTCCCGTTTCTTTCTTAACTTCGTTGTTCGTCCAAACGACCTTCTCCAGAGAATTCGAGAGCTTCTTATAGAACTGCAAACACACCATCACCTCTGCTTAGCTCATTAAACAGGTAATTATTTAATAATCTAAACCAAACTATGGAGTTACCTTGTGGAATTCGAGGGTGTCCCCTTTTGACTTCGATACTTGAACCATATGAAGGCTTGGCGCTACTTGGAATATCTGCTTGTCACACCATACAGATAAAAAACACACTGAATCAAGTCATAAACCGTCAACAACACGCTTTTCTACATGACCAGTCTCAACGTTATATCCCTCAGTCGACACATTGAGATTCCCTTTTCTTCCAGCCTTCACATTCTCAAGCCTCATCTGATTTTCAGTAACGCCACATCTTAGTCATTGTTTTTTAATATCATTTCCTTTCCAAAGTTTTCACTAACCTTGTAATTCTTCTTTTGCACATCAAACCCCAGAGGCTTTGCAGCTTCTTCTATCTTGTCGATGATCTCATTTGCGCCTCCTCTCAGTGTTATCCTTGTTTCTCTCTTAAATTCCTGCTACTTTTTTAATGAACATAGATTTTATTACCAGAATGCAAATCAAGACAAGAAGGCCACTTCTTTTATATTGAACACAATAGTGCAGAGAATACAAACCTGTTCTGGATCAAAAAGATTCTCCAGGTTGAGCCCCCTTGACATTGAGATGATCTCAAAGGCATTAATTGCTACAGGCTGCTCTTCTTTCTTCTCAGTAACATGATGTTCCTGTACAGATCACATGCATTATGTTATGAGACGCGTTCATTGCGGATGTAGACAGACAGTTTGCAGGTAGGGTTTCCTCTGGCCAGGTCGCGCTTCCTTTAGAAACTGATCCGGGGACAAACCCTTCGTTGAGTGATAAGCAAGAAGGAGAAGAAAACGGGAGCGTTGTGTTATGATCTGAGAATCCACACCAAGTTGTCGCAACTGATGCATTGGTGGAGAAACGTTCAAAAGATCGAATCTTCTTGGGTTGGGAAGAAGAATCCGATTCCGATTCCTCCCCATTGCTCCATATATATACACTGGAATCTTCACAAGCTGAAACAATGTGCTTTCCATCAGACGTGAGAGACGCTGATGTGAGGCTTCTCGTCTTGCAAACGCCTGAAGATTAAATAAAACAGAGATGTGCATACTTTAGAATCAATCATAGAGATTACAAGAGAAAATGAAAGTTGAAGGTACATAAGAAAGTAACATACCTTTGTATTTTTCTGACGGCATTGTTGCCTTGGAGAATTCTAACTTTCGAATCCGCGGAAACTACCAGGACTTTGCTCGGGTCTTGTGGTAAAAACTGGATAAAACAGGCATATCAATTTGTTAATATCTCACTATGTCAAGAGAAGTAAGCAAAGCATCAAAGACCAGGGACAAAGAAAAGAGATATTATTTTACCTGAAACCCAGTTATCCGTTTATTCGAAGACTTCTTCTTGCTATGCAAATGTATCTGAGAGTCCAATTCTAAATAATCTCCAGACATGTTGAAGAATCTGCAACTTCCGGTCAGAGAACCGATAATTCCTCCCTGTCCATCCGGTCGATAGCACACTGAGGAATATAATGTCTATTAGATCGGCCCAATCAACAACATTGCAACCACAAATGTTCCAGATTCGAACTTTTCCATCAATTGAACCACTCATGAAGCAATTCTCATTTACTGGATTGAATGGAACAGAGGTTACTGCAAAAAGAGTAAGTTGTATGCCAGATCAATGCCAGATCATCGCGTACATTCACAGCAAAAGAACCTCATCCAAAATGTAAGAAAAACTATCAATCTTGAGAGAAAGATCTTTACCTGGATATCGTCATTGAAGAGATCTTTAGGAGAACCGTTATCTGATTCATATAACTTTTTAGCTTGAATGAGAACATGAATCCTCAACACTCAAGCTAGCTTGAATGAGAACCTACAATAAATACAAGCATATTAAGTGTATATTTATGTACCAATCTCAATCATATGGAGTATGATCATTACAAATGCAACTCTGAAAAAATGAGATTGCATCAGATTCAGAGGATGTATTCACAATTCTTTTACTGCCAGAGCAAAGATAATGCGAGCAAGAGAACAAATCTTTTACTGCCAGAGCAAAGTTAATGCAAGCAAGAGAACAAACAATCCTGTGACAATGGAAGTAAAAACAATCTTTGGATTAAAATGGAAAGGTATGAGTTTCTTGCCAACTCTTATTGTTAAGATGCACAACATTATGAGAAACCCATATGCCAAAACTCAAGTAGAAAAGCTTTAAATCATGTAGACGTAGCAACAAATCTGCGGTGAAATCAAAAAGCTTATCAAGAGCCAACCTTAGAGAAAGCGATCCATCCTTGAATCTCTCGAGAAGGCAGGAGGGTCCCTGTTAGTTAACTTGTTTCCTTTCAAGTTTCTGCAGACACACGCACTACAATCCATATAATTTCCCCTTAAACATGTACAAACATATAACGTAAAGTCCAATTCTCAAACATATAAATTGTAAAGAAGCAACAGCGTCTCTACTAAAACACTTGGATCTTATGAAACTTAAAGACAAGGCATTGGATTAATTAAAACTTGATCCAGTTCATGTTTCCAGAAGAGTACAACAACGGAAATAAGACTTGCAACTGCTTCAACAAATTCATCTACTGAAACCTTTAAAAGACACAAATAAAATTTCCATCAGAAAAACAACTAAAGGATAAAGTCCTTGTCTGCTTCCCATCACCATAAACTGTCAATGGTTCTTTCTTTAGTGCATGTTCAATTATTTAAAGACTCAGACCATCATTACTCTAAATCCACAAAACGTTTCTTTAATCCTTTATTGTTTGTGCCAAATAAATTATTAAAACCAACCTGTGCAACAAGGTTGCTGACCACACGCCCATCATCTATACACATTCTTGGACCGTATGTGTTGAAGATCCTAGCAATCCTGACCTGTGTGACACAAAATTAGTCATTGAAACGCTCTCTATCTCCTTATCGATTACTAAAACAAACACATAACTTGGCTTTGAAATCGAGGACAAATGAGAAACTAACTAACCTCAACATTGGCACCTCTGTGATAGTCCATGGTCAGCGTCTCTGCCGTACGTTTCCCTTCATCGTAGCAACTACGAACACCTGTTTCGACCAGTCACAAGAACCATGATTAAGTCAAGAACATATCAAAAAAATCCCAAAGAAGAAGAAGAATTCGATCTGACCGAAGACGAAGGTCTAGGACACTCTTTCTGCTATGTTCGACCTGACCGACTCTAATCACTTCCTCAAAGGTCCATTCAGAGGAAGAGACGAAAACTTTCCACACAATCTCCGGCGCTTCCGTAAGCGACTCCACTCTCGACTTCTCTTTACGATCCGTACGGTCACATCGACCGAGCCGCTACATTCGAGAGCACGACATCGATTTCTTTTATCCCTTTGCAACCGATCCCTAAAAGCTCCGGTGGTGGTGTTACGAGATGAGATCGAAATGCGGCTGATGAGATCCTTTAGATGATAGAAGAAATCTATTCTCGATCGAAATGCAGAGATGAGATCGAGAGGAGTAATCGTCTGAAAAGGTCACAAACATGAGAATATAATCTGAAGTCGGTCACAGATTTTTTCTCATTTCTGTTTGAATTATTTTTAATTCGAAAAATAAGTAAATTACGTTTTTAGGGTAACCAGAACTTAAAAATTACAGCTTATACCCGGGTTTTATCCGCCCAACCCGGGTAATTGGATCGACCCGCGAGTTATCCCCAAACCGTACCATCCCCAAACCGATTCTCCCCCAAACCGGACTGAATCCCTAACTATTCCTCTTCCCCTCTCTCTCCGGCGAATTCATCGGTCCAAAATCAAAAATCAAGAACCGTTACGACTCTCAAAATTAAAATCTCATTTCGTTCTCTCTCTCAATTTCGATTATCTTTTCGTTCTCTCTCTCGCAATGGTTCGACACCGAAAGAAATCCTTTGTGAAAAGGTCGGAAGTTGGTCTTCCGGAAATTGGTGAGAGTTCTCAGAGAAGTAATCAAGAAGGAGAGGCTGTTGTTCGGGAAACATGTGTTCCAGATGTTCAGAAGGAGATGGATGTTGAAAAGACGAATCAAGAAGGAGAGGAAGAAGCAAGGGAAGGTGTGAGAGAGGAAACAGGTTTTCCGGGTGGTGAAAAGGAGATATCTGTTGAAAAGACGAATCAAGAAGGAGAGGAAGATGCATTGGAAGCTGTTGTTCGGGAAGATGAAAACAGGGAAGAAGGAGAAAGGGTTGAAAATACGAATGAAGAAGCAAGGGGTCACTCTCATCCGTGGGTTGAGAGTGAAGAAGAAAAAGAAGACAACGACGAGACTCCTTTGGTGAATATTAGAGACAATGTCAAGAAAAAGAAGATGGGCAGAAAGAGGAAGGGAGGAGTAGCTCGCAAAAGCGACATGAATCCGAAGAAGAAGAAGAAGATAACGGGAGATGAGAGGGAGTCTCCCGCTCCTACTCCGGTTGAAGAGGTGCCGAAGAAGAAGAAGAGTGAGAAGAAGAAGAAGAAGAAGAAGAGTCAAAAGAAGAAGAAGAGAATGGGAGATGATAGAGTGGAGTCTCCGGCTCCTCCTCCTCCGGTTGTGGAGAATGAAGAAGAAGATAATGCAGAGGAGAGGGAGTCTCCGGCTACTCAGAGGGAGTCTCCGCCGGCTTCTATATCTCCGGTCTTCTTGAATAATCAAGAAGAAGATTCTGAAGATGAGTGGCTGCGTCCTCCTCCTCCTCCTCCTCAGGCAGAGTCGTCAAGCAACTCAATGGTAAGTATATTTGTCTTGGTAAAACTGGTAGAATTAGGTAGAAATGGTAGAAGTTTTTGGAGGGAAATTGAATAGATTTGAATATTTGTAGAGATAGGAGTATATGTCTTGGTAAAACTGGTAGAATTAGGTAGAACTATGTGTTAACCTGTTTGTCAAACTGTTTGTGTTGGTGATATTTGGTAAAACTGTTTGTTGTTGCAGGATGCCAATGATGAACCAACAGCAGGAAAACCTCAGGGTATGTACTTCCCATCGTCGGAGTATAACAAAAAGATAAAGATATCGGCGAAGTGTCATATAGAGGAAGTTTTGACAACGTTGAGTGAGTTGGAGCATCCTTTGACCGATGATGAGTGGGATTGGTTTAAGAACCATCCACAGTTCAAACACGTTTTCCACATGCCGAGGGAGAAAAACCACAAGGCTGCGGGCATGTGGTTGCTTTTTCTTCGATCCGCTAAGATTGAAAAGAAAAAGGAGGTTTGGTTTGTTGTGAATGGGGTTCCCATCCGGTACAGCATTAAGGAGCATGCGTTGATATCGGGTTTTGATTGTCGAAACTATCCACTTGGTTTTGACAAACTTGGAAGTAAGAGTTTTGTGAATAAATATTTTAAAGAAAAGGTGATTAGACGGGAAGATGTGAGAGAAAGGTTGAAGCAAATGGTACCAAGGGGACGGTCTCAGGATAGGTTGAAGATGGCACATGATGCTGTGATTGAAAGTTGGATGGAGCGTCTTCGTCAAGGCTATACTGTCCGCCTTGAAAAGATGTTCAAGGAAGATGTGCAGACCCGAGGAGAATCTGAGAATGCGGAGAATCTTGAGAATGTTGTGGATGAGGGAATTCCACCACATGGAAATCCGAAGTTGATGGATCTCTTCAACGCCTTCAAAGATGAGATGGAAGAAAAAATGAAAACACTAGCTGGGAGGATTGATGGGAGGTTTGATGTCTTGGAAGAAAGAATCAAACCATTGGAAGCGTTTGTGAAGACAGAGGTAAGTGAATACGGTTGTTAGTAATACTGGTAATACTAGTAATACTAGTAATAGTGGTAATACTAGTAAGACTAGTAATACTAGGCAGAACAGTCAGTTAGTAATTACTTTGTTATTTGATTGCAGGTTAATACTGAGGCAGAAGCGATGGATACTGAAGGTAATATTGAGACAGAAGCTGAGCATGGTCATCAACAAGCTGCTCCTCAACCACGACCTGAACCATCTCCTCAACCACGACCTGAACCAGCTGCTCCTCAACCAATACCGAGGCGTATGACACGGTCACATGCTGCTGCTGAGAATGCGATGGATACTGAAGGTAATATTGAGACAGAAGCTGAGCATGGTCATCAACAAGCGACTAACACTACCGAGGCGGGTGAACCACAAGAGCATGTTCAACCGGGTGAACCATCTCCTCAACCACGACCTGAACCAGCTGCTCCTCAACCAGTACCGAGGCGTATGACACGGTCACATGCTGCTGCTTTGAACTTATGATATTTTAGACACTTCTACTTACCTGTGTCTTCTCGGTGAACTTGAACTTCTCTTAGTCTTTTCGGTGAACTTGAACTTCTCTTAGTCTAATATTGGTCTCGTCTTTTGGTGGCAAAATATTTATTATTAAGTTTTTTAAGTAAATAAATATAAGTCTAATATAAAACTATGTTGGGACAAAAAAAAATAGAATCGATCAATTAAAAAAGTAGAAAATAAATTATGTCATACTAATTCTGAAATTAAACCACAATTTGTTCACTACATACGGGTAATACTAGTAATACTGGTAAAACTAGTATTACCCGAAGAGACATCATCCGAACAACCACAAGAAAAGGAGATCTCCAATAAAAGTCATAGACAACCGAAACATAGATAGACAAGTCTTACACAACCTTAAACACAGATAGAGAAGTACTAGATGTCATTAAAAAACTTGCTTAATCGATAGTTTCCATAAAAATAGCCATTTGTTCTTTAAGGGTAGCAATCTCTTCATCCTTGGTTTTCAGCTCCAAACGGATTTGCCCAATCAGAAACTCGTGGTTTGCCATCTCTCTCAACCTCTTCGTGTTCTTGTCAACCTCAGTCCTTAATATTTCGACTTCTTCTTCCATAGAACGATCCCAGGCTTTCCTAAGGTGGAAGCCACCATTCTACACACAAATATATAAGCCATCATCCTAACACATCATTCTACATCTTCAAATAAGAAATTGGATCCTAAGAACCTAACAAATGCCGTGAATAAAAAATCACCTCAAATTGTTGACAAATAAAGAATCTCTTCCCTTCAGATTCAGAAATCTCGTGTTTCATTGGAGCACCACATGGACACTTCTTGGGGATCCCATATCCACCATCGGCAACAGCTTCTAATTGTCGGAAAAGCCTCATCGATTCCTTCATGTCTCTGTAGTACGGGTCCTGCTCATAACGATCCATTTCGTGTTTTCTTTTCGATTTGCAAAGAAGAGGAAATGGTTTGCTTTTCGATTTGGAAAGAGATAAGAATAGAAGGAGATCTCGAGGAGAGAAGGAGTAAATCTGTTTTGAGGGAGTCTCGGTTTTGGGGAATTAAAAATTAATTAAGAGTTTTTGGGGGGAAATTGTAATTTTGGAGGGAAAAAATTGGAGGGAATTTAGATTGGGGGGGAGAATTTGGAGGGAATTTTGTTTTGGAGGGGAATTAATCGAGACACGTGTGCGCAGTCAAAAAATCACGTGTGCGCCGTCAAAGGAAAGCACGTGTGCGCAGTCAAAAGGCCACGTGTGCGCCGTCATTTTCACGTGGAAATTGTACATAGTTGTACCTAGATAGTAGTTCTACCAAAGTTCAACATAGTATTACTTTTGCTATTTTTCAATTTAATCAGTAT
The DNA here is from genome assembly GCA_963576765.1 of Draba incana. NCBI lineage: Eukaryota > Viridiplantae > Streptophyta > Magnoliopsida > Brassicales > Brassicaceae > Draba > Draba incana. The sequence continues at coordinate 12,423,026 of OY755215.1, forward strand.
TACTTAACTTTTTAATTTGTTTTTTTAGTTTTACAAATTACTGAAGTCGATAAAAATGTAGTTCTGAGTGTTTTGTGTATTCATATGTTAAAAAAACAACAATTTGGAAAATTTTCATCATAATAGTATAAGTGAGCTTAAAAGTATAAGTGTTCCTTACTACTTGGTGATATATTGTGTAGAGTCTTTCATACTTTTATATAATTTTTAAATTTCTTATTTGAAGAGTTAATCCATCCTTGTATCATTTATAAGTACTTTTCATTTCCATTTGGTTTTCATCCTTGCTTATTATTAACAAAAATAAATATATCAATAATAATATATCCTAGTTTTACCAGTATTACTAGTATTACCCTGTCATTAGTGAACGTAAAAATATAATTTAAATATAATTTAACCTAAACTATAATTTAAACAAAAATATAATTTAAATATAATACTAAGTTCTTTGTAAAAATATCCTCATTGGAATAAAAGATATAATAATACATTCATACATCAAGCCATAATAATACATTGAAACACAAAGACATAATAATCAAGAAACACCTAATCTAGTTCCGAATAACAACCATTGGAGTTTTTCTCTCGGCCGCCTTTTGTTTTTCGTCCGCGGACGCCTTTCCCCAGTTGATGGGAACCTTTTCACTTTCTTTCTTCCTTTCTTATTTTTTGGATCCGGAGGTATGATTTGTTTGATTTTCACGTCATCCGGGACATCCCATTGAGATCTATCCGGCACTAAATAGATTGTCTTCTTATACGCCTTTGCCCACCAATCGGAAAGATAATATTCTGAACACAACTCATGTAATTGGATATCACGACCTCTGTCTTCACGCCTTAAGAATTCAATGTAAGCGGCTAGTCCGTGCACACAAGGATACCATTCAATATCGAACACCTTGCAACTGCAACTTTTCGAGAGCAAGTTCACCAAATAAGGCTTTCCTTCACTACCAATGACATGGTATTCAAGCTCAAAAAAGTTTAGCTCCGTCACAGACAATTTGTCAGCAACAACCCATAAATCGTGCATGCAATTCTCCACAAACGGCACGAGTTTATGTTCAATCGATCCAGCCACCGCCTCCATCCGGTGTTCATTAAACCACCTCGAAATTGTTTTAATGATTGCATCAAGCATGGGTATTAAGGAGTACTTCCTTGCGTCCCTAAAAACACTATTCAGCGATTCCACACAGTTGCTTGTGTCTAAGTTGTATCTTTCTCCGGGAAACCAACATCTTGCCCATTTTTCTTTCTTGGTAGTCTCCTCTAGATACTTGGCAGCAGATGGATATCTCATCTTAAAAGAAAAATAAGCAGCGTTGAAATCAGCCACTGTGTACTGCCTACTAAGCTCCATGAATCTCCATGCGACTACATCCTTGTTAACGTTAGAAGCATAACCTTTCACATTTTGAGACAAATGCCATATACAAAACCCATGATGAGCCTTCTGATACACATTACCTATGGCGCCGATGAGCCTTGCATTTCTATCACTCATAAACACCAATTCAGAAGAGTCCGGTACAACAGTTTTAAGCTTCTCCATAAACCAAGTCCAACTTGCATCCTTCTCACCATCGACTACACCAAACGCTATGGGATAATGGTGACGATTAGGATCTTGAGCTGAGGCAAATATTAGAACACCACCATATCCGTTCTTCAGAAACGTTGCATCCACAACTATCACTTTCCGCATGAATTTAAACCCTTCAATGCTAGCTCCCAAAGCTACGAATAGGTACATGAATTTGGAGCTGTCCTTATCCAAATGCACATATGTTTTTGTACCATCATTTACCTTCTCTAACATGTGCAAATAGCAATACAACATCTTGTAGCTTTCTTCCGGGTTACCACGCAAATGACTAACAGCTAGGTTTTTCCCTCTCAGAGCGGTGGAGTATGATATCGTGACACCTAATTTTGTCTTCACAAGATCCATGATAATTTTAGGAGATGGAGTTTCCATTTGTCCTGGATAATCTTCATGCAAAAGAGCTGCAACTAATTCTGGACTGCCATGCCGCTTCATGTTGCTGTTGCTGCTGCTCTGAGTAGCCCGAGAGCATGTATGCATGTTCGTGTACTTTCTAACCGAGAAAATATCAGTCTTTGCAATCCTCGACGCTCGTAAACTCCATTTACACATTTCTTTAGTACATTGTAGCACTAAACGCCTCGGATCCGACCTTTTAATAACAAAACTAAAACTGTTCATAAATGAGGCTTTACCAACAACAGCTTGCAATGCCTTCTTATTTGGAAATTCTTGAAGTACAGTCAAACCCAAACCATCTTCCCATGACTCTATAAACGGCTGACTAGCTTCTACAACAGGTGGAGGCTCTAAATATTGATCACCCATATCTCTATCCGACCTACACATATCTCCATCACTCATAACTTTATCATCACCATAATGACCATCATCATCCTCATCATCACCATCATGACCATCATCACCTTCATCAACCTCCATCTCTACTTGTTTTCCTTGTTCTTTTTCTACGTGGAGAGTAATGGCATTAGGTCCGATTTCATCATAGTTCATACCAAAAGAACTTTTGCCCGCTCTCGACTGTTGCTCGCGCAGTCCCAAAGTAGTGATGACCTCCACAATCAAAATGCATCTACGGTTCTCGTTATCAATGGACGTTAGATAAACATACATATCCTCATCATCACAAATAGCCTGCTCTTCCTCACATCGAACCAGTAGTGGAATGTAACTAAATTGCAATTTAACCTCACTTTTATCTAACGCAAGCTTCTTGTATATCCTAGCTTCTACCATCGACAAAGTTATCTCCTCCACTGAATTCTTCATCAATATGCTATACATGCGACCTTGGCATTTAAAATGTATGCTGACATTGTTGCTCATTGTTTCCTGCCAAAACAATACACAAAACTCATTCACTACAATCAGTTATACCAGTTTTACTAGTTATACCCAGTTCTCTACTCCTCCTCTAGTCCTATCGGGTTCTAAACTACAATTAATTACGATTCAACCACTGATATCCAGTTTTTACGAGTACCACTCTGAAGTCCTAATCGACCCACAAACCATGCTCAAACACCCAATGTGCGTACCAAAATAATGTGCATAATCAGATTTTTTCCAATTCAATTCCTCAATTTGCAATTCTAAAACTGATTTGAAGAACGGACCTGGCAGATCCACGGAAGCAAAAAAACAGCGCCGGTTGAATTGACAGAGCTCGACGGCGGCGGAAGGCGTCGGAAACCAGATTTTCCGGCGAGACAATAAGCTGAAGAAAGAAGCTCAATAACGGACCTGGAACTTCAACGACAGCTCAATGCAGCTTCCCTTGGCAGAGATACGGCGGCGAAAGAGCTCGACGGCGGCGGAAGGCGGCGGAAACCAGATTTTCCGGCGGAAGAACGAAACTCAATAACACACCTGGAACTTCAACGATAGCTCAATGCATATTCCCTTGGCAAAGAAACGGCGGCGAAACAGCTCAATCGGAGAAGACAAAAAAAATTTTGAAGGGTTTTTTTTTTTTTTTTTGATGAGAAATTACCATAATGCCATTAATGAAACGGGTCGGAACCGGGTCATCACCCAGGATCCGCGTTTTTTACCGAAATATAGCTTCAAAATGTCCATCTTAAAATTACCGAAATATAACTTGAAAATTTCCAAAATTACCCATTTCAATTGAGTCTCTATAGTTTAAAATCAATGGCAATTTCAGTAATATCTCAATGGATTTTGGACATTGTACTAAAATGACTTCTCTTTTAATATATTAGAGATTCCTAACCAAACCTAAAAGTTAAAATGACATTTTTAATAACTAAACTTAAGTATACATCATTAACTAAATACTCTTCTTAAATTTAATCTTATTTGGTTAAATACTCTTTTGAAATTTAATCTTATATCTTTTTATTAAAGATTATTATAATCCAGGATAATAGCATAAATAAGATAAACGTTGTGAGAAAACAAAATGACAAAAAAGATTATGCATATTTTATGTGGTTGATCGAATATTTGGAGATTCTTTTGCTTAGAACATTAAAAAAATTTCCATTTCCATTTCTGTTTATCAATTAACAATTACGATTATTGTTCTTACTAAAGCATTGATAAATTAAAGTTTTATTCAAGGAAAAAAAAATATGCATAAACATATACCATTTTTAATGAATTTAATTTAAATGTATTGGTGATAATTTAGCTAAAGAATAATATAGATTATCTGTCATCAAAATGTAAACGGTTCTAAAGTTTAAAACTAAAAAGATCAACATATTTTTAATTATATATTTTTATACTGAATAAAAATATAATTGTTTTAAAGACATAAAATCACAAAACTACTACAATACTACCTTTGTAAAATAAAAATAACAAAAAATTTATAACTAACAAAACCGGACGTAGTCCGGGATATCCTCTAGTATATATAGAAGACAAGAATTTACATACACAATGACACATAAAAAAAACCAAGACATTTGGATATGAACAAAGCTTGATTAGTGTCTATCTTGTGTTAAGTTTTAGCAAAAGACACTTATGGATTTAGAAGCTAAGCTTAGTGTTAAAAGATGATGAGTAATCACTAACTTATAACAAATACCAATTTCACTATGATTGCTTACAGAATTTTGGTAGATTTGAGAGTGACTTGGTGACTCAACTAGTACCGTCACTGTTATTTCGTAAATTATTTTATATACTAGTGTTGAGGACTTTATATTAAAGAAAGAGAAAAAAAAAATATAGGAAAAGGCAAGGCCCAAGGCCCATAAAATACGGCCCATAAAATACAGCCCCGTAAGGAGAATTTAGCATCCGAAAAAAGTAAAAGCAACAAATCAAAATCAGTCGGAGTAGTTTGTTTAGTCCCGCCAAGCTGAGACGAAGAACACCGGAGACGAAGAGAGAAGCATCAGAAAATTCTTCCGATTCTCTCGATCCTTCTCAATCCCAGTCAGTCCCGATCTCGAAGGTATGTATGAGGCATTACTTCAGATTGTGAATCCATACTGTGATTTGCTTCGGTTAATGTTTGATTTCGCGAGTTTCTGAATTCTTCAATGTTCAGCTTCTAGAATCCTCTGCGTGTAGATGTAGGATTTTAGATTGTGTTTGAGCTTGCCTTCTGAGAATCGATTCTGTTATTTGCTTCGTTTGGTGTTGATTTCGTGAGTTTTTGCAATGTTTGCTTTGGTGAGTTTTGAATTCTTCGGTGTTGAGAGTTTCAGAGCTTCTCGAATCCTCTGTGCGTAGATCTCGGATTCGGTATTGTGTATAGGAACGAGAATCGATTCTGTTATTTGCTTCGTTTGGTGTTGATTTCGTGAGTTTTTGAAATGTTTGCTTTCGTGAGTTTTGAATTCTTCGGTGTTGAGAGTTTCAGAGCTTCTCGAATCCTCTGTGCGTAGATCTCGGATTCGGGATTGTGTATAGGAACGAGAATCGATTCTGTTATTTGCTTCGTTTGGTGTTGATTTCGTGAGTTTTTGAAATGTTTGCTTTCGTGAGTTTTGAATTCTTCGGTGTTGAGAGTTTCAGAGCTTCTCGAATCCTCTGTGCGTACATCTCGGATTTCTCCCATCGAAGAAGAAAGAAGTTGAAAATGGCGATTGAAGAGGAAGAGCCGCTTATTACCATCGGTGATCGTTACAAGCAGCTCTCCGTCATTGGAAAAGGAGCTTTCGGGTATGATTTAGTAATTTGAAATTCTCAGATTCTTAAGAGATAGATTGAGAAATCGTACTTGTATGATTAGGAATTGGAACTTGTATGATTAGGGTTTATGCTACACATCATTGGAGAAGGAGGTTGCTCGTATTGATTTAGTCAATCGGGATTCTCAGATGCTGGCTCTGAATTTTTGTTATTGATTTGGCTCTGAAGTCTCGGAACTTGTTGAATTTTCTATGCTGTTGCGATTTATTTCCCTCTACTTTTGGTTTTGCAGGATAGTTTACAAAGCTCACGACCTCCTGACCGATAAAATTGTGGCTCTCAAAGAGATCGAGTCCAAAAACTTCAACGAAAGAGAGATAGAGAACTTGGGGAAGCTTCGACCTCATGACAATATCATCACTTTGATAGAAAACTTTACTTGTAGTAATAAATTACGATTTTCCATGTGATATCATCCCAATATCATCACTGTTTTAAATTTGATAAGTCACTGTTTTAAATTCGATTAGAAAATGACAAGGAGTACATGGTCTTTGACTACATGGATGAGGATTTGGATGCATTAGCGAGAGACTTTAACACCTCATGATATTAAGGTATATTTTTTTTTATATTAAGGTATATTTATTTGTCATGTTTTGTGCAATAAACAAAAATGTAAATGTTTTCTCACTTTTTCTTTCTGGCAGCACTATATGAGGCAAATCCTCACTGGGCTGGCCCACTGTCATGAGAAAAAAATTCTTCATCGTGATATCAAAGGAGCCAACATCCTTGTTTGCAAAGAGAAAAATGTAAAGATTGCAGATTTTGGAATGTCGCGAGAGGTGAAGGACAAAACCAATGGTGGTTCACACAACCATGACGGTACTATTTCCATGGATTGGATCAATCAGCAGCTCACGGACGGAGTCATTACCTTGCCGTACAGGCCTCCGGAGATTCTATTGGGGTCGTTCGATTACGGGCCCGAGGTTGATGTGTGGTCTCTTGGGTGCGTTTTCGCCAAGCTGCTCAACGGGGGAGCACTAATCCTTCATGGTGATGACAAGGTGAACACTCACCTAAGTAAGCATTGTCAAAACCGTTATATTAAAGCGAATACTCACTATTCACATGTTGATTCTTACTGGAGACACGCCCACATTGTCGGTTTCGCTGGATGATGGAAGCATCAAGACATTCGAACTTGGAACAGCGTCCTCTTCATACCGCAAAAACAAAAGAGGTCAAGGAGTTGATTGGACATTCAGCTGCGTTTTAGTCACTAACTTTCTGCGTGTGAGCCACGAAGGAAATATGAGTGTTTGGGCAATTCATGCGTTTTAAGCTCATTTTGGTGGTAATTATCAGCAAGACGGACAACGCCAAACAGTGTAGATATTACGTGTGATACTGGAGGTAGCTATGATCTTGTTCAGGCTTGATATATCGTTCCCTGTAACTCACTCACTTGCTAGGTCCATACTTTTTACAGACTTGTGTAACAGTTTGTTTAAATTCAAGCATTTGAGAAATCAAATGGCAAAATATGTTATTCCCATTAATCAAAGTGAAATTAAACAGGGGGTGGTGGCAAATCAATGAGAAGCCAAAAGCCAACACAATCATCAGAATCCAAGTCATCTTGAATTGCAAGAAAATGCAAACCTCCACTTGCTTTCTTTGCAGATTCCCAAGCTTCAGCTTCATCAGTAGTAACAGGTGTTTTCTTGTAGGTTGCGTATACATACCTTGTCGAGATCCCAACAGATAGAATCAAACATCCTTTGGAACTGTCTGCTTCGATCGAACATACCTCAAGCCCATTCATCCAAGCTATAATGACCATATATATATAAACTCAGGATCAAAAGCCTCATCGCAACAACAACTAACTTGTTCAAGATGGTTTAGCAAGCAACCATACACACTTACCTGCTAGAGGTTTTGCCCGCGAAGTCGCAACAGAGAGACCCAGAATCAGTGTATTCTCATCCACTTCAATGCCAAGCAAATCCAAGTCTAAGCTTGCACCAAACACAAACTTTTCTTCAAAATTTGAGATCTCTTCTTTAATAGCTGAGTAAGGTAACTGAACAAATGCCCATCTCTCCCCAAACAAGTTCTCCGGAAGATTCATTGGAAATGGATTGTCTAGAGACAGAAGAGGCAATGATCCCTTTTGGAAACCAGGATGACGCGTGTGTACACAGTGTCATAACGTTCTTGCAACCACAGAAACAGAGACAGACACTGCAAATGCAGAGTTTACTTTGTTGTCATGAACTTGTTCTAATCAAACCACAAGTAAAACAAAAACAAAACAAAAAACGTTGCTCACCTGTTTACTAGGCACTGCCTTTATTGCAAGCTCTTTGCAAGCTTTTGAGATAATAGTTTGCATCTGTGACCTACAAAAACCACACAATAAGATTGATTACATTTCCATTAAGAGCAACAACAAAACAAAAAACGGCTTTTGAAGTTGTCTAATTGACCTGAAGATGCGAATCTTCTCACTTCTCAGGGAGAGATGGCGTCTTTGAGTGTAATACTGTTAATGACATTGTTTGGGAAGTATTTAGTTACTTGTAGAGAGAGTGAAGCATCACAAACAACAAGCTCCCAGATTTTCTTCCCTCTAGAATCAAGAATCGGCCTCGAGCAGAAATCCAATTCCCACTCTTTTATACTCTCCGCATCGGATTCCGGATCAAGATAACTCAGCTCCGAAGTTGGATCATCTTCCTCTGCTTCGTTATTTTCTTCTTCCCCTTGTTTGGTTACTGTCTCTTCTTTCGTCTCTGGTAATGATCGAGAAGAGAACAAATGGGTTTTGTAAAAGAAGAAGATCTCTATTGATGATTCTGGGAAGTGAAGGTGTCTAGATTCGAGTCGTGTTGAAACCTAGCGTCGCCATTGAAAGGAGGAAGCTTTACGAAGAGGAACAAGATGGCCCATAAAGCCCAATAATTTTGCTATTGAAAACATTTTTTGCAATTTAGTAACGGCCCATGAAGCCCAATAATTTCTCACACTAACCTAATGCGTTTTCTTCTACAAAAGAAAGTTGACCTAACGCTATTTCGTCTCGTTGAAGAAGGAGCAGTTTCCGACGACCTCAAATCCGTCACTTCCTATGTTGTCGTCACTTCCCTATGATTTGCTATTGAGCTGCCTCGCACGCGTATCAAGGTTGTACTATCCGACTCTCTCGCTCGTCTCTAAGAGCTTCCGATCTCTCCTTGCTTCACCAGAGCTTTACAAGGCTCGGTCGCTCTTGGGACATACCGAGGGTTGTCTCTATGTATGCATATATAATTCCAATTCTGATCAGAACCCTAGGTGGTTCACCCTGTGCCGGAAACCTGATGAAAACCTATCCAATAACACAACTTGTCCCACAAGTAAGAAGAAGAAGCTAAGTGGGTATGTTTTGAATCAAGTTCCAATCACACATTCTCCTCCTGTCAACTATTGGTCTGATGATATAGTGGCGGTTGGTTCAAGTATCTATCACATTGGCGGGTCTAGATACTCCAGCAGCCTCTCTGTTCTGGATTGCACGACTCACACGTGGAGAGAGGCTCCAAGCTTTCGGGTGAAGCTAAGGTCACTTACTGCATGCGTTATTGATAAAAAGGTATATGTAGCAGGTTGGTACCAAGATAATGTTGCCTTTAAGACCTCGATCATCGAGGTGTTCGATACAAAAACACAAATTTGGGATCCCATCCCTTGGAACAAGGGATTGGATCCAGATCCAAGAAACAGAGGCGAATTATACTACAGAAGCACATGTATTGACGGGAAGTTCCACTTGAGGACTGGCACCAGAAAGTTGTTTGCTTACAATTCCAAGGAAGATAGATGGGACATGCTTGGAATACGGATGCTTCGGCATATGCATGCAAATTTGTATTGCGTGATTGAGAATGTTTTGTATTCTGCTTCTTATGACGGAGGTTTCAGATGGTATGACACTGAGGTAAGCGAGTGGAAAAATTTGGAGGGTTTGGTAGGACTACCGAATTTATCTCATGCCGGTCGTGTTAAATTGGCTGATTATGGTGGAAAGATGGCGGTTTTGTGGCACGAGAGTTGGCCTGATGATGGTTATTTTTATGAGAGGAGGATTTGGTGTGCGGAGATTGCGCTTGAAAGGCGCAACAAAAACTGTGAAATATGGGGGAAAGTTGTGTGGTTTGATCATGTGCTTACAGTCCCTGGAAAATATGGTGATATGAAGGTTCTTGCAGTTACTGTTTGATGAATTCGTCACAAGGCTTTGACGTATGTTCTTTTTGTTATATAATTTTGAGAATGAGTGTTTTTTTTTTTTTTTGTGGTTTATGCAACTATGATTATTGTCTTCGAAGCATGCTTTGTGTTAAACAGACTAATTTCTTTTTACATTCATGAAAAGCAGCACACTTTGAAGAATATTTAATTTTGTTTACAAGTTTGAAGAATATTTCATTTTTTTTTTTTTTCACAAAACACACTTCTCTATTAGTTAAGCGAATACATTATCTGTATCAGTGCACCAATAGGGGACAGAAGTGCTAATAACTGAAAAGATCCTATCTCGCGTGCGTGCATTCCTTGCTAGTAAATCCGCTCTCAAAATATTTCATTTTGTTTTGTTTACAAGTTTAGTGATTAATTTTGCAGTAGCAAACTTGGTTATTTGCCTTTAAGGAGCATATGCTCTTCACATCCATGACTGAGTTTTCAATACGAAGTGTAGCATTAGGGCATGTTTACCCATGAGTCTCATTAAATATAAATTATTAAAACATACACTCTCTCTTCCTTTTACTCAACTTTATACCTTCTCTTTTATCATTTTACTCAACTTTTATTAATTTTATACTCTCTTTAAATATAAAATTATTAAAAACACACTCATACTCTCTCCAAAAGTTTTATACTCTCTTCAAAAGTATCAACCCTGATTCGTGAAAGGAGAAGCGGATGAGTCGCAAATCTGTTTTTCAATATTTTCAGCGAAGACACGTGGCCTATTTTTGTAATCTAACGTGACATGTCTTCTTTAAACCATTTGATTGGTGGATTATTTGTCTGATGTGGACAACTTTAGAGGCTAGAAATTCTTTCCCTTTTATAGAAAGGATATTCCAAGCATGTGAACATTTTTTGCAATTTAGTAACGGCCCATGAAGCCCAATAATTTCTCACACTAACCTAATGCGTTTTCTTCTACAAAAGAAAGTTGACCTAACGCTATTTCGTCTCGTTGAAGAAGGAGCAGTTTCCGACGACCTCAAATCCGTCACTTCCTATGTTGTCGTCACTTCCCTATGATTTGCTATTGAGCTGCCTCGCACGCGTATCAAAGTTGTACTATCCGACTCTCTCGCTCGTCTCTAAGAGCTTCCGATCTCTCCTTGCTTCACCAGAGCTTTACAAGGCTCGTTCGATCTTGGGACATACCGAGGGTTGTCTCTATGTATGCATATATAGTTCCTATTCCTATTCTGATCAGAACCCTAGGTGGTTCACCCTATGCCGGAAACCTGATGGAAACCTATCCAATAAATACAACTTGTCCCACAAGTAAGAAGAAGAAGTCAAGTGGGTATGTTTTGACTAAGGTTCCAATCACACATTCTACTCCTGTCAAACCATTGGTGTTATGGTCTAGTGGCGGTTGGTTCAAGTATCTATAACATTGGCGGGTCTAGATACTCCAGCAGCCTCTCTATTCTGGATTGCACGACTCACACGTGGAATTGAGACCAAATAACCATGGGTTAACTACCGGTTTAAGAGTCAAGAACAGACTACCGCTACTAAAATCCAAAAATTTAAACTGTCTGGTTCACGTAATTAATCAATTCAACAGATCCAAAAAAAAAAATTTCTTAAAACCTGTTTTGTTAATTTAACATCTGTTATGTTAAATGTGGTGTGGTACTTACTTCCAATATTAAGAATAAACGTTTGTAAATAAAACTCACGAGATCGGTTGTTGGATTTGGTTTCCGGTTGAACCAGATTATTTTCGGTATAGATAAAATATACATGTGTTTAGCTTTTAGTACTTACCGTGTTTATCATATGATTCAGTCTTCAGTCGATAATTCATAACATCAATATTCTAAATGTTTTTCATAATAATAATAAAGAAAAGGTGATAAATTTAGGCATCTATATTTTATTTTATTTTTGCTAAATAAAAATTGACAGGGTTTACCAAAGTCAAATATTCATGCTTTTGCATGAGGAATACATATCACCAACAGAGACACATCAAAATGGTGAAATCAAGCACTTCAATTCGGTTCGAATTAGTCTGCTTAATTATTGATGATGTGTGTTTTATAATGTGTATATCAATTCATTTATACGTCTTACCTTTAAAATTCAAATTTGTAGTACGTTTTTAAAAGTTTCAAACATTCTCCGATGATTACTTGAAAAACATGAATAAGGAGAAGAGTAATTAATAGACATCGATGTGGAACTGCACCTAGTCCAAGATTTATTATATTTCTCCTACAATCAAACCATGGGACGACCCACCCCTGTGTTTCAGCAACTTCGAGAGATTGCTTTTTGTTTTGTTTGCAACATATGTAATTACATTTATTATAATTCAAAACCATATTGTTTTATTTAAGCAAAATCATGTGTCATAAACCGAATCAAAATGAAAATTGGAATTAAACCAATAATTATATCGATATAAAACCGAAACAGATCAAACTTAAGTTAAACTAAAGCCGGTTCATTGAAATCGAACCAGTCGGTTTGTATGAATTAACGCTAACACTAACCAATATCAAACAAACCATATAATTAAAGCTTTGACCACTTAAATTGAGACCAAACAAAAAAAACGCATGGATTAACAACCGGTTAAGAGTCAACAACTGATATAAGCCGTCCGGTTCACCTACGTAATGAAATTGAAAACCAGATATTGAGTTTTATAATAGATTTAGAGGGTCTAAATAATAAAGTGGGTCTCTCGTTTTAGAAACCGGCGACGACAAAAGCGATCGATCTAAGAGGCACCGTTTCAACAATCAATCTTCTCCGGCCGGCGTCGATTCCGACGTCGGCCGTAGTCTCCTTTCTCTCTGCTTTCATTTTTCTCTCTTTCAAGCATTTAATTCCTTGTTAATTTTACTTCTTTGCATAAATTGGGGTTAGGGTTGCAGAGAAACAGAGGAATAAGGGAAGGATTCGAAGAATCCAATTCCAACTCTGTATTCACCTCTCCCTTTCTCTTAATCTTCTCGATCTTCATTTTCTCTCACTGACTTCGTTTCGAATCGAAGATCGGACAAAAACAATGGGGATTCAATCTTTTCCGATCTCTGAAATGGACGAGACCGACGACGAAACGCAACACGAAGCGATGTTCGTGAAACGAGGTTGTTGTTTTCTCCTTCCTTGTCTCGGATCATCTCAGCCGTCTAGTCACGGCGGATCCGTGGATTGGCAACGAATCAGAACCGCTGATAACTTGGAGCCAAATGAGCGATGGTGGATCTCCGGTTGGAATACGATGAGAGAATGGTCGGAAATTGTGGCTGGACCTAAATGGAAAATATTCATTCGACGGTTTTGGTCGGAATCACTGTTACGGAGGTGGAGACGGAGGCTTTAACCGGCCGGATACGGTTAGTTTCTGGTCCGATTCGTGGTGTTATTTGTTGAATTTCGACGATGGGAAACAAATCGGTTGGTTCGAGGATGAGTTTCCTTACCGTGATTACTTGATGAGGTTCACGGATCCGTCTTTGCCAGTATCTACAAAATGTTCTTTTGATTTCGACAACGATGACAACGCGCCGCCGCTGATTAAATTTGATCAGAATAATTGGGGCTACAACTGCAATTGAAGAGTAGCAGAAAGAATGTAAAGAATGTAAAGAAGCTCTCGGATAGAGTATTAGAACGGAAAAATCCATTAGATAATGAACTATTGGTTCTAAGCCATCTCTGGCGCTGAATCAACAATTCGAAGTGCTTTTCTTGCGTATTCTTGATAAACCAGCGTTTATATATAGATGTAGGAGGATCCGTTTGGGAAGTAAGAAGCCCCTTTGACATCTCTTCATCTGCAAAGAATTCTCGATGTGAAAACACAGAGACAAAGGGCTGCTCTTTGAATAGGAAAAATAGTTAGAGTTTGTTGTGTTGATTTCAAAAAGTAATTGCTAGGTCTCTCGATAGTAGAGCTATTATCCGGCGACGTGACTACAAGCATCTGCCGGTTCTCAGAAGCAATTGTCTTCAGAGATTAAGTACAAACCTTTAAAGATTAATGGTTTGAGGTTTACGACATGAGATTTGGTGTCATCGAAAGGATGTTAGCCAAGCATGAAACTGATAACGAAGAAGGAAATTAACAGAGGTACTCTGTTAGCGAGTAAGGCTCTCCTCAGGAAAGCATCGTCAATGTTCACTTCTTGTTTTAATAGTTTCTTGTATTTGGAACCTATGTATTGAGTTGTATCTCATTGGTTCAATGTAATGCTCATGTAAACTCGATTTGAAATCAATATAATAAACAGACGTTCAAAAAAAAAAAATGATAATAATGTTGTGAATCAAGAGAAAGTATAACAAACAGACGTTCAAAAAAAAAAATGATAATAATGTTGTGAATCAAGAGAAAGAGAAGGGGAAATTTCGTGTGTTTATTTCATTCATCAATGGTCCTTTATGTAAGGATTAATACATGAGATAAGAAGGAAGTTTCCTTTTCCTAAAGAGAAAAGGAAATACATAATAAAGAAATCTTTGTTCAACCAGGAATACATAAAAGCCTCCTAAGACTAAGGTGGGGTCATTGGATTGATGATTTCAGTGTATTTTAAAAGTTTGTCTGATGTATTTTAAAATTCCTTAAAATCCCTTGTTATTGAATGGTGATTTGTCTGATGTATTTTAAAATCCCTTAAAATCCCGTGATTTTAATAGATTTTAATGGATTTCTTTCTTTAAAACGTGAATACACAAATCCATTCTTCAAACCTCTGATTTTGATGAATTTGAGAATTAAAACCCAAGCCGATGTTCTTCTTCTTCTTCTTCCTTGCCTTTCTACGCCTCGTTCTCTCTCATCTCTCCGACTGTAGCAATCTTCGTCGGGAAATATTTTTCCGGCAGCCATGCTCCGAGCAGTCTCTTGCTCCCCTTCTCTTAGCTCTGCTTCTCTCTTCTTTCGCTTCTTTCGCCAGTTCCCTCGCTCTTACTTGTCGTCTTCGGATGCTTTCCGTGCCTCCAGTCGCAGTATTCGCCGGACTTCCTCTCCTTCAGTAGCCGGAAGACGTCTCTTGCTCCGAAGAGAGTTGAGGACTCCCTCCGCCGTAGGTCGCGGTGTCAATCGGCAGTTCTCTAGCCTCTCTGTTCGCGCCGTCGCCACACAACCCGCACAATCTTATCCCGGTGAGAATCTGCTGCAATTTTTTTTTTCTGTTTGAAGTTTGATTGTTGGTGGTTTTATTGTTTGATGGTTTATTCTCTTAGTTTATTCAGATTGTTCCTTATTTAGTTGATGATGTTGTACTACTCAATTTCAGACTAACCCTTTCCTTAGAAGAACATTGGGAAATGTCTTCTGTGCTTCTGTGCTTTGTATATGCTTTTTAATCAAACGGAGCCATGTGTAAGCTGCACGCACTGATGCGTGAATTCCTCTTTTGTTTGGCTTGGATTTGAAAAGGTGTCGGAGGAATTCATCTCGGAGTGTAAATCAAAGGCGATTCTCTTCAAACACAAGAAAACTGGTTGCGAGGTGATGTCCGTGTCAAATGAGGATGAGAACAAGGCGTTTGGCATTGTTTTCAGGACTCCTCCGTAAGTCTACTACACTGTCTTTTTTATATAAGGTGGCTTGAGTATTTATTAGGTAGGAATTTGGAATCAGTAGCTACTAGCTAGTTCTTCACTCTTGGATTTTAACTAGTCAAAATGGTCAAGTTGATTATACTACTCATCAATGATTTCAGTATTATTGGTAGTGGTACTTGTAAAGTCTTATAAACTATGGAGGTCAATCAGATGTCTGCATATTAAGAAGATTGTGATTTGGTGGCATCGATGAAAATGTTTTGCGCCAGGTGCTTTGTCACGTTCTTCCATCCTTGGTGAAGCTGCGAAAGGAAGGCTTGGATGGTCACGAGAAGATCAAAAGTTATATGTGTGTTTAGTTTTTTTTTCTCTCAAGCCGTGAGAAGAATTCTTAAGATGCAGTTCATTTGTTTGTAGCTCTTGTGACTTTTGTGTTTCGTTAAACAAAGTTACTTAATCGTTTGTTTGTTCTGTTTAATTTATAGATGGTGGCTATCGTTTCTCTTTGCCACGACTCCAAGTTTCCCACGAAATGCCATCTTCCAAAGTCTCTTTGTTTTGTAAAAGGGAACATGACAAACACAGCCCATACCAAGACCATACAATTTGGTACGGTTCCCACGAGTGCATCTTCCAAAGTCCCTCTGTTTTATAAAAAGGAAAAAGACAAACACAGCCCATACCAAGACCATTCCCACGAGTGTAGCTGAAGACCATTCCCACGAGTTATATAAAGGGAACAAGCTTTGTATTGTTATGAAAGGTGAGTGAGAAAATAAAGAACAACGTTTTATTTATCTTCTTCCTCTCGTCTCTTTGATCTCCAACGACGTCTACAGACGGTTTCCAAGCAAGACAAGCGGATGGGTGATTATCTCAAAGATGTCAAAACAATTTGTGACCAGCTAGCTAATCTCTGCAATGTAGTTTTCGATTCAGATGTCTCAAAATATTAAAAAACAAAATGAAATCGCAATTTCTATATATATGATTTTGGTTTGGTTTAGATAAGTTTTTATCAAAATCCAACAAAATACAATAGAATACATAAAAATACCAATATAGATTCCTTGTGGGCTTTGGGAATTCATCAAAATCCAACAAGACACTTCAAAATACAAATACAACAAAATACAAAAAAACACTAATCCAATAACACCCCCAAAGTGTAAATGGGCCGGATATGGGCCGGACCAGGCCGTAATGGGCCAGAACTTGGTTATGACAATCCACTATGATTTATAACACTCCCCCTTGGATGTCATAACCGTAATGGGCTCATAATACGCTTTGGATGTTGCCTCATTAAAACCTTACCAAGTAAAACCCAATTGGGACAAAACCGTGGTGAAAGAAAAAGAGTACAACACGCATTACCCCCCTTGTTCTGAACCTCACTGAAGGTCTCTCAAACGACTCATTTCAATCTGATGTGTTAGCTTCTTGAATGTTGAGGTTGGAAGCGATTTGGTGAATAGGTCCGCTGAATTCTCACTTGACCGTACTTGTTGCACTTGACCTTCTCCGGCTTTCTGCAAATCATGTGTGAAGAAGAACTTTGGCAAAATGCATGCTGTGTTGTTCTCGTATAAAATGGTTAGCAAAAACATGAGTAAAAACATAACCTGCCTGAGACCGAGCATTGTGTGGATCCAAAAGATAACCTGCATCAGCAAAACCAATTAAACTATCTTTGGATTGGTTAGTATAAAATAAACCCAAGTCTTTCGTTTCTTGAAGGTAACGAAGAATATGTTTAATCCCGTCTCAGTGCCTTTGGGTCGGACATGAGCTGAATCTAGATAACAAATTCACGGCAAAACATATATCTAGCCTAGTGTGGCTCGCCAAATACATCAAAGCTCCTATGGCACTGAGATATGACACTTCGGGACCGAGGACGTCTTCATCGTCTCTCTTAGGACCAAACGGACCTTTCTTTAGATCAAGGGATCTCACAACCATGGGGCTAGATAACGGGTGAGATTGGTCCATATTAAATCTCTTGAGTACCTTTTCTGTATATGCCATTTGATGCACAAGGATTCCATTGTTAATGTACTCAAGCTGTAATCCCAAACAGAACTTTGTTTTTCCTAAGTCCTTCATTTCAAATTCTTTCTTAAGATATTCAACTGTTTGGGCAATTTCCCTAGAGGTCCCCATAGTGTTCAGGTCGTCCACATACACAGCAATGATCACGAACCCCTTATCAAATTTCTTTATGAAAATACATGGACTAATGGGGTCGTTCTTATAGCCCTCTTTCACTAGGTACTCACTTAGTCTATTGTACCACATTCGACCTGACTGTTTCAATCCATAAAGGGATTTATTCAACTTTATACAATGTTGTTCCCGGGAACTTGTCTTATCTTTGAGCTCAATACCCTCTGGGACTTTCATATATATCTCATTATCCAGTGGACCATATAAGTATGCGGTCACTACGTCCATTAGCCGCAAATCCAAATTTTCTCTTATAGCCAGACTTATTAGGAATCTAAAAGTTGTAGCATCCACCACAAGGGAGTATGTCTCCTCATAGTCTATTCCTGGTCTTTGTGAGAATCCTTGTGCAACTAGCCGTGCTTTATATCTCACGATTTCACCATGTTCATTTCTTTTCTTCACAAAGACCCATTTATGTCCAACTGGTTTAATATCATGTGTTGTCCGGACTATTGGACCAAGCACATCTCTTTTCCTCAATGAATTTAACTCCACGTTTATAGCTTCTTTCCATTTATTCCAATCCTTACTTTGAGTGCACTCATATATTGACGTGGGTTCTAGATCCTCGCTTATATCCATAAGTTCAAGTGCTACCTTAAATGCAAATATATCATCAATTTCTACACACTTTCTGTTCCATTGTATTCCAGACATAACATAATTTATTGAGATCTCATTATTATCAGGAACTTCAGGACCATGAAGCTCGGCGTCCCGAGCCTCATTGTTTGGTACCATCGGTTCAATTATGTCTGGGGTTCCATGGACCTCGGATTCCTTAACCACGGATTCAACACCTTTCTTTAATTTCCGAGGGTTCTTATCTTTGGAACCTATTGGCCGGCCACGTTTTAAGCGCGTCTTAGACTCTGTAGCAACTTGATTGTGTCCCTCTTGAACATCAATACGAATCGGTGCATTAACAGCTGGTATATATGACTTAGTTACTCTTTTCGGGTCAGCAAAAGAATCTGGCAATTGATTAGCTAGCTTTTGTAAATGTATTATCTTTTGGACTTCTAATTCACATTCTTGAGTCCGAGGATCTTGCCATTTTAAGGACGTTTGATTCCATGTAATTTCCTTTACCAACTTATCATTTTCTCCTCCTAATGTTGGATAGACGGATTCATCAAAATGAGAATCCGCGTACCTGGCCTTAAATAAATCACCCGTGGTTGGCTCAAGGTACTTAATTATAGTGGGAGAATCATATCCAACATATATCCCCATCCTCCTCTGAGGGCCCATCTTTGTTCTCTGTGGTGGTGCAATCGGTACATAAACGGCACATCCGAATGTCTTAAGATGGGATATGTCTGGCTCTTGACCCGTAATCAATTGTGATGGGGAATACTTATGTTCACTAGATGGCCTGATGCAAATTAACTTTGCTGCATGTAAAACTGCATGTCCCCAAGCTGAGACCGGGAGTTTTGATCTCATAAGCAACGGTCTGGCTATTAATTGTATGCGTTTAATAAATGATTCTGCCAAACCGTTTTGTGTATGTACATGTGCCATAGAATACTCAACACTTACCCCCATGGACATACAATAATCATTAAACGCTTGGGACGTGAATTCACCAGCATTATCAAGGCGTATAGTTTTCAAAGGAAAATCTGGAAAGTGTGCCCTTTAGTACTTGTCAATATTTTTCGCATCATATTCAAACCGGGATGGCCAAGCCGGTTGTGCCAAAAAGTGAAATTCTCGGTAAACTCCTTGTTTACCGTGGCATTTGCTTCTATCATACTGATCTTAGCACAATAAAGGCCTGTAGAAACGGCGGGTATAGTCTCTAGGACTTTCTTATGTCCTTGGACAATCTCAAATATTTTAAGGAACTCTTTGTTACCTTCGCCCATAGTCTCAACATGAAGACCATTCATTCGAATGTCTTTAAAACTCAATAAGCTTCTCGTTGAGCTGGGTGAATATAACGCATTAGAAATATCTAGATGCGTGCCCTTAGGTAGTAAAATATGGGCTTGGCCGTGGCCTTCAATCATGTTGGCTATACCCGCAATAGTATTTTTAGAGACTTTTAAAATAACACCCTTTTATTCTATTAAGTTCAAAATAATAGCAATAAAACAAATCCAAAAAAAAACATAAACTAGAAAAACGTAAATAAAAGCAATCACAAAAGCAAACACAAAAACAGAAAATCGAAATCAACTTGGTCACTTAAGTAAATCTGAGGTTTCATAGTTTAATAAATCATCTTGCTCATGATCAAAATCTCCTTCGTTATCATGCTGGATCATGTGGGTTTCTGGATTCTTCCCTTTAAGGCTCTCTTGATAGAGGTTAACTAGATGCCTGGGAGTCCGACAAGTCTTAGCCCAATGATTGTCCATTCCACATCGATGGCATACTGATTTTCCGATCGAGTTTTGTGGTTGAGAAGAAATACCACGGTCAAAATCAGTTTGGTATCCGCGACCTCGACCTCGTCCGCGGTTAAAGTTACTTTGGAACCCGTGGCCTCGGCCTTGTCCTTGGCCGTATGGATGAAAATGGCCACGGCCACGTCCTTGCCATCTACCCCCACGTCCACGACCACTTTGTCTATAATCTCTTTGGACGTGGTTAACTTCTTTCTCAAATTCTTTCTTTGCATTTGTGGCCACATTTGCTTCAGGAAGTGGGGTTGATCCAGGAGGTCTCAATTCACTGTTTCTCATGAGTAACGTATTATTCTGCTCGGCCAGTAATAGACATGAGATGAGCTTAGAGTATGTCTCAAAACCTCTTTCACGGTATTGTTGTTGCAACAATACGTTGTTTGTGTGGAAGGTGGAAAAAGTCTTTTCCAACATATCATTATCAGTTACCTTCTCACCACACAATTTCAATTGAGAAACAATTCTAAACATGGTCGAGTTATATTCTTCCACAGACTTGAAGTCTTGGAACCTCAAATTCCTCCAATCAAAATTGGCCTTTGGTAACAACACCGTTCTATGGTGGTCATATCTTATTTTCAACTCATTCCAAAGGTCTAAAGGATTTTCAATAGTGAGGTATTGATCTTTGAGACCCTCAGCAAGATGATGGCGAATGATCGATATGGTTTTGTATCTATTCTTTTCATTCTCATCATTGCCCTCAACGATACATTCGCCAAGTCCTTTCGACTTTAAATTTATCTTTGTATCCAACGCCCACTGTAGGTAATTATCTCCGGAGAGATTGAGGGTAGCATAATTCAAATTGTTGATTTTCGACATCTGAAACACTTATCTTAATTTTCTAAGTTTTATGAAAAATTAAGTCTAGGTTATGATGCAAAACAAGCCGCGAATGCATGATGTTTATTAAACAAGTATCTACATGTTTCTAACAAGATATTCCTAACCAGCAACCTAGCATAAGATATCTATATGTTTATGATGCAAACCTATCATGTGAATTCTAAACCGTTCATGATGATTGAATTTTAATATGGTCGGATTTTAAGCAAAGCATGTTAGGTTAATTATATATGATGCAATTTCAGTTTTAAAGCAATCAATCAGGTTTAACAATCAATTAGGTCGATCAGTTTAATCAAATTAGCAAACAGATTCAATTAGAGCATGCAACCAAATTCGATTTGACTTAGAAAATTTACGGGCAGAAGGTTCTGTGTCGATCGACGGAAGCTTAGTGTCGATCGACACGGGTTCAATTCAAACGACAAGTTTTAGGCAGAGAGTTCTATGTCGATCGACAGAGGTGAAGCCTGTCGATCGACACGGGTTTAATTCAAGCAGAAACAGTTTGATTTTAATCGGTTTAGGTTTCGGATTTTATTAAGTCAAGTTCGAGTTTAGGTTAGAGATGCAAAATTAGGGTTTCAAGCGATTATGAACCAAGCAATCAATCAATCAATAAGAACAAGTTTGATTTAAGTTTAGGGTTTCGGGTTTTTACAAATATAGGGTTTCATGCGAATTAGGGTTTCATAAATTCAACAGTTACGAGTTAAGATGAGATCAATCAAACAATCAAAACAACAATAAGAATGATCATGATTCAGTTTTAGGGTTTCTCGAGTTTTAATGATTTTAGGGTTTTATCGTTCTAGGGTTTTAGGTTGCTTACCTTAACCTCCACGATTGTTCTTCTAGTTCGCCGTAACCTTTGATAGGCTGTATGAACTACTTCTAGTTCGCCGTAACCTTTGATAGGCTGTATGAACTATGAGATCGAGCTAAGCTTCTCACGAACAAGAGCTGCTACCGAAACCGTCGAACACGAACTGATCACGAACACAAACCCGACGTGTACCGGCTGGGATTTTTGATCGGATGTTTAGGGCTTTTAGTTTCGAAGGTTTAGCTTAGGGTTCTTAGAGAATTCGTGCTGATAACGTGTTGTGAATCAAGAGAAAGAGAAGGGGAAATTTCGTGTGTTTATTTCATTCATCAAGTGTCCTTTATATAAGGATCAATACATGAGATAAAAAGGAAGTTTCCTTTTCCTAAAGAGAAAAGGAAATACATAATAAGGAAATCCTTGTTCAACAAGGAATACATAAAAGCCTCCTAAGACTAAGTGTAAATGGGCCGGATATGGGCCGTAATGGTAATGGGCCGGACCGGGCCGTAATGAGCCAGAACTTGGTTATGACAATCCACTATGATTTATAACAAATAAAAAGTTTATCTAACGGAAAATGAGCCAAAAAGTTCTGGAAAAGGACATTCGCTTCAGCTCTAGCAAATGAGTTAAATTATACTTCTAGAAAAAGACATTCACAGGATTTTGTCCTTTTTATGTAACTTTTGGAAAATTCTATGAAAAGATGAACATTCACTTTAACTCTAACTTCTGAGTTATGCTTCTGGAAAGAAGAACATTCACAAGATTTTGTTTGTTTGTTTTTTTGGTTTTCTTTTGTCACAAAATTTGTGTCTTTTAAGAACATGTTTACATATGTAACTTTTGGAAGGAAGTGCTATGTAAATATGGAAAAGAACATTCCCTTTAGCTGTAACAATGAGTTCTTCTAGACTTCTATTTTGTTTTCTTTTTTGTTTATGTACCTATCTAAATCTGGAAAAAGAACATTTACTTTAACATGATTTGTTAGTCAAAAATAAAAAATAAAATATATATATATATATATATTTATTTTGTTAGCTCAACATGTATATATATATATTTATTTATTTTGTTAGCTGAACATGTATATATACATGTCATATGTGTGTACTACTATACTCCATCTATATTAAACCGAACCAAAATGAAACTACTAATTAAAATCGATAGTAAAAGCAAGTCAAATTTAAACCGGTTCTTTAAAGTCGAATAGAACATTTGACTCCGGTTTAAACAAACCATTCGGTTCTTACGTAATTAATCTAATTAACTCTAACCAATCAAACAATCAAGTTCAAAAACCACCAAATTAAAGCTTTAACCACTCAAACCGAAGACCATATGAACATAGACTTATCACAATGGGAATTAAGGTGAGCTTTATTAAGACAATTAAAAGCATCCATGTATGAGACAAAACCCATGAACCAAAACTCAAACCCATCTTGTTATCGAATAAAACCAAGTTTTTTTTTTTTGGTCGAAAATGACTTAGGAAAATAACTCAAAACCTAAGCTCTCAATCTCTTTCTCTTAAACTCTTAAGTTATGCCACAACTTAGCATCTCCTTATATAGAGAAGAGTTTCCTAATCTTAAAAGGAAATCTTACATATTTAGATAACTCCTAAATATAACATTTTTCCTAATCTCTCTTGGTATAGCTTATTACTCAAGCTATCTTCAAGCTTATGCCAACATTCTCTCCCTTAAGCTTGAACTCGATTTTCTCCAAGTCTTGAACACCAATGAGCTCCCTCATTTCTCTAAACTTGATTCTTCCTAAGGCTTTTGTGAAGATATCTGCCTTTTGCTCATTACCCGGAACATGCTCAACCTCCACGTGTTCGTTCTCAACACACTTTCTTATAAAATGATACCGAAGACACCCAATGTTCCTCCTAAATTCTTTTGCATCAATGCATCGTTCTTCTTGTGCTTTAGACAACTTCAAACCAGCATCCATTGGTATGTGAACCGGGTTACAATCGTTCAATCCAGCTTCCACCAAGATTTTAGCCGCATATCTCTCTTGCTTTAAGGTGATCCCTCCATCATGTTGAAGCACTTCTAATCCGAGATAATATGTCAATTTTCCCAAATCACTCATCTCGAATTTGCTTGACATTCCCTTCTTGAAATCACTTATTAAATCGAAGCTAGATCCAGTGACTAGAAGGTCGTCCACATAAATCGCCACAAGGAGAAGATGTTCCTTCTCACGCTTTCGATATAGTGAAGGTTCCTTAGAACACTTAACAAAATTCAACTCCTTGAGAATTTGATTCAGCTTGTTGTTCCATGCTCTAAGTGCTTGTCTCAATCCATAAAGTACTTTGTTCAATTTATACACTTTGTCTTCACTTCCTTTGACAACAAATCCCTCAGGCTGAGTAACGTAGTGTAACACCCGTCTTTTTTTTTTTTTTTAAACATCACCAGCGGAAATACTCAACACAAAACAATCAATAACAGTTCCATATACCAATTCCAACAATTCCAGAATTCCAATAACAATTCCATTCTATTCTAACAACCTAAACAACATTTCTATCACCACATAACCATAACACATAACATCCTAATCATCCTCTTCCTCTGCCATGATTCCGCGATCAAACATCTTGTTACCTGCAACTCAAAGGGAAAAACAGAGTTGCGTAAGTATTTAATAAATACTTA
Organism: Draba incana; assembly: GCA_963576765.1. Classification (NCBI taxonomy): domain Eukaryota; kingdom Viridiplantae; phylum Streptophyta; class Magnoliopsida; order Brassicales; family Brassicaceae; genus Draba; species Draba incana. Next base: position 12,447,572 of record OY755215.1, read on the forward strand.
GTGGAACGGTCATCCCGTCTACCTGATATATAATAGGAATTAGGCTATCAATTACTACGCGATCAATCAACAATCATCAGTATACCAACCATCAACAATTACCAGTATTATCCAATTACCAATACTCAAATACAATAATTCAGTTAACAACAATTAACTTATCAAACAAGAACAATAACCAAATGTCCACAATCAAGCACTGGTGTCGATCGACACTGCACCGGGGTGTCGATCGACACCTCATTCGTATCCATAAACCTCACGACACATAAAGCAGTGGTGTCGATCGATACTACCACTAGGTGTCGATCGACACCTCTCGCAGAAACTGAACCGAGCAAAAATCCTCTCACGGCTCGAGTTCCGTTCTATCTCGCGAGATCATCACGATTTCAACACACATAAATCACACCGAAATACCATAGGAAACAATCCAATTCATCACAATCAAACCCATTCATCACAATCAATCCAACCAAATTCCCTAATAACCTAATTCCATATCACGATCACGCACTCACCTCGATTTCAGAAAGAACGAGGAAGAACGGCTAAAACACATAATCAGCGACCTCGCAGCCTCTGATCTCAACCGAAAACATCGAGGAACCCTTCCTCAATTACCTAGAACACGAAACTTAGATTTTCCCAAAACCCTAAATCAGATTTTCCAGAAACAGAACGACGTACTGGATTAAAACGGTCATAGGGATCGGAGCTTACCTCCAAATTCAGATCGGAAACCCAATCTGAAAACTATACCGACAGGGCTTTCCAACGGTACAAAATTAGCCCTCTGATTCCCTTGGAAACGCCGGGAAAACACTTCCCAATGCGACTGATTGAATCCCGAAACTGCACAGACTCCTTATGGAAAAACAATCATAACTCACAAACTACAACTCCAAAAGCCAAACGGATTTTTCTTATAGAAATCTAAGAGGAAGGAGAACAAAGCTACGAAAAATCATGTCGATCAGACTCGAATAGATCGATCGTTCTTTGCTTCTATCAAGGCAGACGAACCTGTCTTCTCTTCCTCTCAATCTCCTCTCTCTCAAAACTCTTTCTCTTCTCTCAAACTCTTTCTCTTCTCTCAAACTCTTTCCTCTGATTTTCCTCTATCAAAACGCGGCCACAAAACTGCCTATGGGCTTATAACGGGAAGCCCTAGGGTTTTCACCCAAAACCCGAGCCAAACCGTAATTAAAAGCAAACCGAAACCGACCAAAAACACTCGTGTCGATCGACAGACACACACTGTGTCGATCGACAGAGACCTCTCTGCCCAAAAATTCGCAAGGCAAACCCCCGTATCGATCGACCGACACCCACTCCTGTCGATCGACAAGCATCCAGAAAAATCCCATTTTTGGATCATGGGCGTTACAATTCTCTCCCACTAAACTTGATTCGTCCTCGAATCCTCAAAAAACTGCCAACTACTGGCCTCCACTCCAAAACCCGACCCCAAACCGGTCAAAACAATCCGAGATCCTAAAACTCGATCTCCGAGGCTCTAGCTCAGTCTCATGTTTATATGCCCGTTTTTTGTTTCCGACATTTATTACCCTTAACTCATTCCACACCACTCCCACTCGCATGACACATCCCTTGAGCTATCGGTGTCTCGTGTCCCTTCCACTCGCATGACGCATCCCTTGAGCTCCGGGTACACAGGGGAACTAATCATCTCCTCGAGAGAACTAATCATCCCTCGATACTCGCAATGGAAACTATTCATCCCAAGAGTATACAAGAGAACTAATCATCTCCTCTGAGGAACTAATCATCTCCAGATAAAACGAATGAGTTATTCGGGACCGCGGCCCCTAGAGTAATAAATTCTAAAACGTCTATAAACATCTATTGACCCAAACCACCTCACGTGGCCAACTCGATACTCCTTAATCCCGGAATATCACCACGTAACACATTAAGGACCAAAACAAAAACTCTTAACAGAAACGCGCAAGGTTCCTAGTCCGAAATACCATAATGCAATGTTTCCTAATCCTTTCTAGGTTTGTCCAACTGATCGCACAACAATCAAACAAGAACATGTACAACCAGTTGTAGACCCAGAATTGGATCGATCGATTGTGCAATAATCAAACAAGAACATGCACAACCAAGACGCTACATCCGATATCCCGGTCGTTGAAACCGAATGCACAAGAATATCATCGAGGTCTGTATTCTGTTCCATCCTCATGCCACGGTCAGCTATTGATTACTCATATTTACCGTCATCGTCACACTCTCAGGACGTCTCCCTCGAGTTAACGATGCCGATGCCACTCTACTCTCTTGACGTCTCCCTCAAGCTCTGGCTCTATATAGGAAAATACTTCCTTAGAGTAATCAACACATACGCGAACAAGCATCCGGAACTCAGAATACCTTCCCTTGATAACAACACGCAACACGCAACCTATCCTAGCAAAACAAAACTACTCCTACTGCACACAAGGCCACACAACCGACTTTCTGAAGATCCACACCACAACCCCGAAGCACAACACCCAACCAAACTCTTCGCACGCCCCAAATATCTATCGTTCTTAACTCAGACGACACCTGACACCCATAAGACGCATCCTACGGCCCATCAGGAAAAACACATACCATTCGTACTCTCGGGACGCATCCTTTGAGTCAACGGTATCTGGGAATCTCACATCCCAAAACAATACACAGGAGGGCTCACCTCACCTCACAACACATGAGTTATTCGGGACCACAGTCCCTAGAGCATTAATACCGAGCACTGAACACCAAAACGGAACTGCCCAACCAGGCCAAAAACCACTCCTGACGTCTCAGCGTACTAAACCATCTGCCGACACCCTGCCTGTCCCGTTCAAAGGGACCTGAAAAAGAACTGACTGCTTCAAATCAACTCACGACTCGGATTCCTCTCCTCAATCCCACAGTGCTCTATGCACTCTTCAACGCGTGGCGATACGAAATTTCTGCTGATTTTGATCCTGATAACTCCGCTCCCTTTGATGATCCAGACAATCTTCCGATAAACTGAGACGTTCCTTGCTCGCTCTGCACAGTATCCTCCTATTCCATACTAGGTCTACCGGATTGACCACACGACAATCAAACAAGAACATGCACGATCAACCGTAAACCCAGAATTGGATTTCTCACCTCGCCATCACCAACCAGCCACGACTTCCTTGAAAACATTATAACTTTCCATCCGTGCCAAACCTTGAAACCTTTGGATACTCCCCTCTGCCTTCTCGCAACCAAACCGGCGCTCCTCTAAATAGTACTGCTCGACCCTGCATCCAGCTTTTGCTCCTGACCCTCTTCGGAATCAACACCATGAACTGCATGCTCCTCAGAATCCCTCGAATACTCCGAAATAACCACTATGCATACGATAACAGACGCGTCCAGGTAATCCTCGATCATGACGCCGCCTCTGGTGCTTAACACAAGCACACTAACAAACAAAAGCATAATCACTACCCGAAATGCCCAAAACTTGCCTAGTTTCATCCAAAACTCACGATGCAACATTCCTAATCCATCCAGGTTTGGCGGTCAATCGTACAACAATCAAACAAGAACATGTACAATCGTCCGTCAGTCCAGATTCTCCTAATCCAAACTAGGTATGGCAGTTGAGTGTACAAAAATCAAACAAGAACATGTACAGCTATCCGTCAGTCCCAATTTGGATTTCCCGAATGCTACATTGGTTATCTGAACTCAACAGAGGCCCAACCTTACCAGCTATACTTCGACTCACATCCTGAGCCTCCCGAACCGTCTATCACAGACCATAATCTTGACTGCTCCAGCCAACGCTGCACGAGATTCCCACTCGTTCCGCAATCGTCCAACATAGACCAAAATCCTGGCCCGACACGGCCGATACCACACGAGATCCTCCCCTGACCTCAGAGGCTCTCTCTAATCCACACACGAAACATACTGCTCGCACTCTCGGGATGCATCCCTCGAGCCACGGTATCTGGGGAACTCACATCCCCGCAAGAGATCTCTCATCCCTTGCTACTTATTCCGGGAACACGCTTCCCAATAAGTATACAGGAGAACTCATATCTCCTCTGATTAGAGCTGCCTCTTGTGGTATTATCTCGCTATTCCCAACCTGGAATATCCTCACGAATCCGACCAACCATGGACCACGCATAAAACAGATAAAAACCACTCGCCTCAGAACTCATAAGAAAATAAATAAGGAATGCCATCTTATAAATTTTCAAAAATGTAAATCGTTTTCAACACCAACGAAAATACAAAATAATCCAAAAACAACACCGAAGCTCAAACTCTGAAAACGGAAAACAAAACCGAAAAGAACACCAAAACCAGCTTAATCCTCGAACTGCTCCTCTAGATCCTCGACCGCTATGAGAGCCTCCATCAACTCTGCCCTCGAGGCATACCTGGAAGCCATGCCAGGCTTCTTCAGCCCGATCCGAAGTCCCGTCATGAACTTGCCCATCTGGGCCCGCTCCCCATCCATGCCGCTACTCGCATAGACCACTAGCCTGCTGAACTCAGCATCATATCCACGAATTGATCGGCTACCCTGAACCAAACTCTGGAACTGCAACTCTAACTGCTCTACAGCTTCTTGAGGAAAATATATGGCATTAAACTCGCCCAAGAAATCACCCCAAGTCCACAATGTCCGCCTTCTCCTGGCCTGGACTCCTGCCCACCAAAGGCGCGCATTGCCTTCCAAGAACTCCACCGCTAGATCAACACAGAACTCATCAGGACATCTGAGAATGCGAAGTCTTCGCTCCATCTTCAATCGCCACTCATTGGCTTCCTCTAGCCTCCCTCTACCTGAGAAGGACAAGGGCCCCATAAACAGCAACTCATTAGCCCACGCAAGATACTGCTCCCTCCGAGCCTCCACTGGAGTCTGCATTGGCACTGCACCCGGTAAACGCTCCAAAATTAAGGCTAGCATCTTAGACACATGATCCTCCCAATCCTGAGCTTCGCCTGAAGCACCACCTGCACCTGGGCCTCTCGCCGCACCCGTAGCTCTAGCACTAACTCCTGCTCCAGCTGAACTATCCGAAACACAGACAGGGTCCTCTAAAACCTCCTGATACAAAGGCGAGCCGACCACCTGATCCGATGACTCACTCTAAGCCTCCCACTCAAACAACTTAGCCAAACAACCCCGACCACGACCACGACCAAAACCACGACTTCGGCCTCCACGGCCACCAGCTCTGCCACCACGGCCTCTCGGAACTCTAGCCATCACACACTGCACTTTCCACAAGCACACACTAAGACACTAGAATTCACAAAAACACAAATAGTAACTTACCGCATAATCACTTTAAAGGCTGAAGAGGATGATCTAAGACTCTACAACTCACATAATCAACTAACTACTCATAGTCAATTCAACAACAGTCTCAAATCAACCAATTACTAACAGCCCTAGAACCGTAAGGGCTCTGATACCAAAATTGTAACACCCGTCTTTTTTTTTTTTAAACATCACCAGCGGAAATACTCAACACAAAACAATCAATAACAGTTCCATATACCAATTCCAACAATTCCAGAATTCCAATAACAATTCCATCTATTCTAACAACCTAAACAACATTTCTATCACCACATAACCATAACACATAACATCCTAATCATCCTCTTCCTCTGCCATGATTCAGCGATCAAACATCCTGTTACCTGCAACTCAAAGGGAAAAACAGAGTTGCGTAAGTATTTAATAAATACTTAGTGGAGCGATCATCCCGTCTACCTGATATATAATAGGAATTAGGCTATCAATTACTACGCGATCAATCAACAATCATCAGTATACCAACCATCAACAATTACCAGTATTATCCAATTACCAATACTCAAATACAATAATTCAGTTAACAACAATTAACTTATCAAACAAGAACAATAACCAAATGTCCACAATCAAGCACTGGTGTCGATCGACACTGCACCAGGGTGTCGATCGACACCTCATTCGTATCCATAAACCTCACGACACATAAAGTAGTGGTGTCGATCGACACTACCACTAGGTGTCGATCGACACCTCTCGCAGAAACTGAACCGAGCCAAAATTCTCTCACGGCTCGAGTTCCGTTCTATCTCGCGAGATCATCACGATTTCAACACACATAAATCACACCGAAATACCACAGGAAACAATCCAATTCATCACAATCAAACCCATTCATCACAATCAATCCAACCAAATTCCCTAATAACCAAATTCCCTAATAACCTAATTTCATATCACGATCACGCACTCACCTCGATTTCAGAAAGAACGAGGAAGAACGGCTAAAACACATAATCAGCGACCTCGCAGCCTCTGATCTCAACCGAAAACACCGAGGAACCCTTCCTCAATTACCTAGAACACGAAACTTAGATTTTCCCAAAACCCTAAATCAGATTTTCCAGAAACAGAATGATGTACTAGATTAAAACGGTCATAGGGATCGGAGATTACCTCCAAATTCAGATCGGAAACCCAATCTGAAAACTAGACCGACAGGGCTTTCCAACGGTACAAAATTAGCCCTCTGATTCTCTCGGAAACGCCGGAAAAACACTTCCCAATGCGACTGATTGAATCCCGAAACTGCACAGACTTCTTATGGAAAAACAATCATAACTCACAAACTACAACTCCAAAAGCCAAACGGATTTTTCCTATAGAAATCTAAGAGGAAGGAGAACAAACCTACGAAAAATCACGTCGATCAGACTCGAATAGATTGATCGTTCTTCGCTTCTATCAAGGCAGACGAACCTGTTTTCTCTTCCTCTCAATCTCCTCTCTCTCAAAACTCTTTTTCTTCTCTCAAACTCTTTCCTCTGATTTTCCTCTATCAAAACGCGGCCACAAAACTGCTTATGGGCTTATAAATGGAAGCCCTAGGGTTTTCACCCAAAACCCGAACCAAACCGCAATTAAAAGCAAACCGAAACCGACCAAAAACACTCGTGTCGATCGACAGACACACACTGTGTCAATCGACAGGGACTTCTCTGCCCAAAACTTCGCAAGGCAAACCCTTGTATCGATCGACCGACACCCACTCCTGTCGATCGACATGCATCCAGAAAAATCCCATTTTTGGATCACGGGCGTTACACGTAGACCTCCTCCTTCAACTCCCCATGGAGGAATGCGGTTTTCACATCAAGATGATGCACTTCCCATCCGTTTGAAGCGGCTTGAGCAAGGATGAACCTAATTGTTTTAATGCGTGCTACCGGAGCGAAGACCTCATCAAAATCTATGCCATATCTTTGCACATATCCCTTTGCCACAAGTCTTGCTTTGTATTTATTTAAGCTACCATCAGAATTCCTTTTAATCTTGAAAACCCACTTTAACCCGATTGGTTTAGCGCCAATAGGAAGAGCAATCAAATTCAACGTTTTATTCTTTGTTATTGATGATATCTCATCTTCACACGCATCTCTCCATACTTGTAACTCTTTTGCTTCATTAAAATCCCAAGGCTCTTCATCGATTGCAAGCAAAAGTCTCTCTCCTTCAAGCTCGGCTAATAGGACATAATCATTCAAGTAGCTTGGTCTTACACTCTACCTTGTTGACTTTAGTAACAGAGGTTGTAGCTGCTCTTGATCTTCAACACTCTCTGTTTCAGACCCTTGGCGCATATCTTCTTCAACGATTGCATCATTCTCTCCAACATTGCCTTCGTTATCCTCTATTTCTTCTCGGATTCGATTATCCCTTAGACCATTGTTTCCAGATTCACCGAAGCTAAGTGTAAACATTCCCGGAGCAACCTCTGTTTCTTTCATCGAGTTGTTCCAGAACCAGCTCTTGCTTTCATCGAAGACTACATCTCTACTAACGACTACCTTTCGATTTGTGGGATCAAGTAATCGATAAGCTTTCGATCCAGATTATGTTCCTAGGTGCACAAGCACTCGTGATCTATCATCCAACTTCTTTAGATGTGGTGAATCCTTCTTAGCATAAGCAATGCACCCAAACACACGAAGATGCTCTAAATTTGGCTTCTTGTTCTTTAACGCTTCGTATGTAGTCCTTTCAACTAATGCTCTTGTTGGCACTCGATTTACCAGGTAGGTGGCATGTCTCAGTGCTTCTCCCCAAAGAAAATTTGGCACACTCATGTGTTTTAACCCACTTCTCGTCATCCCCATTAATGTTCTGTTTTGTCTCTCTACCACTTCGTTTTGTTGAGGTGAGTAGGGCGCGGTTAGATGCCTTTTGATCCCAACATTATCACGAAAGTTTTGAAACTCTTGAGACATAAACTCTCCTTCCCTATCAGTTCAAAGCGTCTTGATCACAACCTCTATTTCTTTTTCGACTATTGACTTGAATCTCTTGAACATATCAAAGGCTTCGCTTTTTTCTCTTAACAAAAGTGACCACATATAGCGAGAATGGTCATCGATTAACACAAATATGTACCTCTTTTGTGCTGCTGTCGGAGGGGTAATGAGTCCACAGAGGTCTCCATGTAGCAATTCAAGTACATGTGTGGCACGATATGATGTAGCTTGGGGAAAAGATTGTCTTATTTGTTTTCCAAGTAGACAAGATGCACACTTCTCCTTCTCAACCTCAATACTTGGTATGCTAGTAACTAATTCTTTCTTGATCATTGTCTTCATAGCTTCCGTACCGATGTGACCAAGTCGCGCATGCCATCTTGTTGATTCACTAACCGTCACGGGCTGAAGGCATCTAGAGTTCTCTACTTCCATGCGTACTTTGTACAACCGATTTTTAGACCTCTTTGCTTTGACCAAAAGCATGCCTTCTCGATCTGCTAATGTGAGATAATCTTCTCGCATTCTTATATCATAACCGGATTTGGTGGCTTGTCCAAGGCTGATAATATTACTTCTCAAGTCTGGAATAAAATAGACATTAGTCAACAACTTCTGACCACCATCCTTGGTTGCAAAGAAAATTGATCCTTTCCCCTTGATGTCTATGCGAGATTGATCACCAAATCTCACTTTTCCTGTAATTTTCTCGTCTAATTTTGAGAAGAAACTCCGATTACCAGTCATGTGGTTACTTACTCCATTATCTAAGTACCAAACATCATCCGAACAAGCTTCAAATTTGCTTGGAGTCATGTTTCTTTCATTGAGATACACCACCTCGTGCATCATTAATTCATCAGCCTCATATGTATCATCATCTGCGTTCTTTTGTGTCTCTTGAAGCTTAAGCAACCTGTCAGGACAATTAGATGCATAGTGTCCTATTTTATCACACCGATAACACACTACCTTGGATATGTCTCTCTCGCCTTGTTGATTGCCGTAGCGTCCGCGTCCTCTGCCCCGTCTACCTCCTCGACCTCTTCCTCTACTGTCACCGAAATTGCTTTGAGAATCCGCAGTAGCATACATCAATTTTCCCTGATCCTCCTGTTGGTCTTCTTCGTCTCGGATCCGTTCTTCATAAGCCTTCAATCTCCCAACAATATCTTCGAAACTTGTAGTATTGAGATTAAGTACTTGTTCAAGGGCTGCAATGATGTGTATGTATCTGGTTCTTGGTAAACTTTTGAGGAATTTTTTGACAAGCTTCGGTTCCTCAATAGTCTCGCCTAATGATGCTGATTTGGAGGATAGCTCCGAGAGTTTACCAACGAATTCATCAATGGTATCGCTCTCTTTCATCTTCATCCTGTCAAAATCAGACATCAATGTCTGTAATCGTGCTCCTCTCACTCGTTCAGCTCCCATGGTTCTGGTTTTGATTGATTCCCATACTGCTTTTGAGGTTTCGAGGTCACCGACTTGCAGAACTAAAGATTCCGGTATGGATTGAAACAACAGTGCTCTGGCCATATCGTTCTTGTCGACGTCGTCAGATCCAGGCTCGGTAGTTTCCCATACTTTGTGAACGCGGAGTGCTACCTTCATCTTCATAGACCACACCGTGTAATTAGTGGCGGTGAGCATCGGGCACTGTATAGACGATGGACCACTCTCCTTTGGTTTGGTTGTTGCCGTAATCATGTCTCCCATGATGTAGAGATTCCGGCGTCTCTCGGTTCTCTTTCAAGACGACTTCGAGTGTTCTGTTTTGGAAACAAAACTACTTCTCTTAACCGAAAAAAACTTGGCTCTGATACCAAATATCGAATAAAACCAAGTTTAATAACAAAAGATTTAACAAAGAATAACTCTCTTTATTAATGACTTAGGAAAATAACTCAAAACCTAAGCTCTCAATCTCTTTCTCTTAAACTCTTAAGTTATGCCACAACTTAGCACCTCCTTATATAGAGAAGAGTTTCCTAATCTTAAAAGGAAATCTTACATATTTAGATAACTCCTAAATATAACACTTTTCCTAATCTCTCTTGGTATTGCTTATTACTCAAGCTATCTTCAAGCTTATGCCAACACTTGTGTCACCACTTGCACATACCTCTCACTTGGCTTTAACACACTCGATGATGAACTAATCCAACTTACCTTCTCCAATTCCATCACCACCTATTAATACATACATTATATCAAATGTTATCAACTTAGATTTTTTTTTGTTTGAAAACAAAATCTCTAAGAAAACAATTGAAACTCGATAGACTGACCTTATAGTATGTTGGAACGCCGTTTCCACCAGCAGAAGAAGGAAGACGAATCGCGTAATCGCTACAGAAAGCGATCCTTTTATTCGAAACGTATAACATTCCAGTCCTGAAGTGGTCGATATGTAACAAACGAACGAATCCAAGAGTTTCTCTGAGGTTAACACTCCAAACTCTCTTTGAAACACTCTTTCTGGTCCACCTTCAACGATCATTTTAGTACCTTGAGCAAGCCTAGCCATTGCTGCATCACTTATGCTAGGACTAAACTTCACTATACATAAATCATATATAATATAAACAAAAGTAGAGTTATTCGAAAGATATATATTTAAAATGGACTATGTATGTATGTATAAAAAATGTCACACGTACGGTGGTCTTTTAAACCGCCGGCTAATGCTTCCGCCCTACGAGTCACGTCCTCCACTTTCTTCCCGTAACGATTCAACATCTCAAGAACCTTATCATTCGATCCTTTATCATAACACGAAACAAGATTTATAATTGTATTTATCAAAAAAAAAAAAAGATTTATAATTGAAGATAATTATAATGGTTTCTTTTGTTAGTTAAATATGCCAAACTAAGGAGACACAATATTCATTATTGACTAATTACATAATATATACTAGGTGAAAGTCTGCGCGCGGGTTATGTTCGTAAATTTAGGTCCCCTATTTCTCATTGTTGTTTAACTCAATGATGAGAGTACTCGTGTCTTTGATTTTGTGTTCTTTTCTGTGAGTATATATAGCTGATTGAAACATGATTTCAAATGTTTGAAAATACTGCTGAGAGGTGGTTGCCATGAGATTAACATTGAACAAGTTTCAGTCAATGACATCCAATTTCTGTCTGATGTGTTGTATAGTTTGTAGAAGAAGATATTCGGATAGGAGGTGTACTCTATGATTGTTTCCTCTTCACACACCAAAATCCATTATAATTTTGAAACGCATATTCACAATTTTCTGTTTTTGCAAAGGAAGTGAAGACGTTGATTCTCACAAATCCAAGAAGCACACTTTCCTTTTTTTTTTTTTTTTTGGTCAAACTGACGGTGCTTTCATTTCATCAAGATAGTTAGGGGAAGAATTTTCCCACGTACAATACAGATACAGTTTTTGACAACTGAATCAGCCAAATAATTCTGAAACCGAGAAATATAACAGAAAGAGATCAAGCTACAACGATTTTAGCTGTTGAAGATCAGCTAGAATACCGTGTAATTATGGTATGAGATCCATTCGAATTTAGGGTTAGGATAAGAGTTTGGGAGTCTTATAAGAAGATAATCTCCTTTCTCCACATTTCTAGAGCATGTCCCAAATACAGCTTCATCTCCTAAGCTTCCGGAGTCAAAGCCGAGGGTAACTGTTTGACATCAGTCGAGAAGGGTTCTATCTCTGTGCCGGTAGCAGGGTAGTAAACCCAACCAAAAGCTCCAGTTCTAGATTGTGGCTTTCAAGCAAATATCATACACGTAGTAGCCTGAATTGAGATTTGGCAGGGAGACTTGTCTATGAGCTCCACGCTTTGGATATGGAAGGGAGTTTTCTGCGTTTTGCCAAGCACTTGCCTCTTGCACTGACTTTGTAGTTATCTCTATTTCAGAGAAAGATTGTTCCTTAAAGATTAGCGGATTCCTAGTAGTCCAAATACCCCAATAGAACAGAGCAACTTTGCATCAATGGTGCGATCTGTGTCGGAGGTAGATTCGATACCTGCGATGCATAGGGACAGTGAAAAGAGAACATGTGTAGTCGATTTCGGTGCTCCACATCAGTCGACAAGTAAAGTCAGCTCCACATCACTCCTCTTCTTCCCAGCTGAATCCCGACCATAGAGCAGCGACGGCAACTTTCCCTAGAAAGTATTTGATTTTGGGTATAGTTGAGCAGGCCTAATCGCACTGTTACCATAACCAGAATGTGTGGGATAAGGACCGGAATTAACCGGTAGGTATGCTAGTTTATCTTCACTTCAACGAGCTTGGAGGGAGCAGTTGAATGGCCTGGACATGAGAAGCATGCTTTCATTTATTCTCTCATTTCTACCAACACAAGGTCAACAAATCTATTATAAAGTTTCAAGATTATTTTCCCTTATGGTTCATGATTTATTCTTCCTTCACCCTCTTGTATCCTTCCATTTCTTGTAGGTATATCTGGAGGCTCTCTTTTTTTGCATCTGTTAATAGGATAAACACCCATTTTAACATTTTTTAAATGCAAACACGATATAAAACCAAACATTTTTGTCGGGTGTTTTTTTTTGTTTATCTGGCAACTTTTCACTCTTTTCCTGTCATCTTTGCAAGGTAAACTAACAATTTAGTTCCACAATTTAGCTCTGTTGATTCTAAAAACGAAAACAGAAGTGATGTTGAAACATAGTAATCATCATAGTTACCTCCATAGGTTCGAATTTTCTTTGCGGGAAGTAGTTACCCTCTCATTTACATAAATCAGGAAGGCATATATGACACGTTGTGGCTTCATATTATAGAGGATACTCCTGCTTTCTGAAAACAATAGTATAAAAGTCAGCTTCATGTTTTTCTTCTCGACTGCAAACCATTTCTTTGTTAGATGACAACAAAAGAGGGAGGAGAAAATAAATCAACAACCATAAAGAGAGAGAGGATGCAAAATAATTCTAAAATAATTAATTAGTAGATCATCTAGCCATTTTAAGTAAACATAAAAGTGTAATAAAAATTTCCACCAATGTTGTCAACAAGGAGAACGAATTTTGTATCAATTTTATAGTCCCAAACTTCGTTCAAACCATAGATACTACAATATTAATCAACTATTAAGGGAAAATCAAATGAGCAATCATGCATGCCAAATCTCATTCTAATAATTTAAATTGAACGCCTAAGCTAGATCTAGAGATCATACCAATAGGTCCAGTACTGTCTGAGCTTTCTTGAACTCTACCTTAAGCCCCCTCTACATAGCGTTTCATGTTTCTAGACTTTAGCTCTTCCTTATTATTCTTTTTGATCTCCAACTTTTCCAATTCCATATTTTACAACGATAAATTGATATTTCTTTTGAAAACATCTATCGGTGGAAGATCAAAGGCTTCTAAAAATTACTTTCTTGTTCTTCTCGATAGTTTGTTGATCATAGTAAAACATGGAGAAATAACATCTCATCCTAAGGAACTTGAAAAATGCTAAATCTAAAGTTAATTTTGTGGCTACAACGCGATTGCGGCACCTATAAACTGTGACTGACCCACTAAACTGAGACAAGAATATTGTAAATTAAATTTTTAATAGATTGAGCATAAAAAGCAAAAATATGGATTTGGTACCTTGTCGAAATCTAGCTTTCATCATACGTGAATTTTGTTTGGCGTTTGATCACCTCCCATTTTACCATGTCTTTTCATAGATTTGTTATGCTGAGAACCATCCCCGATCAGACCTTGGCTATTGAAAATTCACAAGCATGAAACCCACTGACTAATAAGTAAGTTTCTAAAAATCTCTGGATCATGCAAGTAAATAGAGAAACAGTGCAATGAAAAACCAACAACACACTTAAAAAAGGCATACAAAGTAATCTCTCGTCACCTATGATATGAACATTTATGGGGGAAAAAGACAATGCAAACCAGGAAAAGTTATCGAAAGCAGGAAAAAAGAGAAACACACCGTAGAGATCGAGAGAAATTTTACCTATTGGCACCATGAGTGTATTCCTCTTCGTTCTTTATAGGTGAGAGCCATTAGGCATTGTGCATCATAGGTTCCAGCATCGTACCATCTTCACAAACCAGATGAGACAACAATTCAACAGTTAAAATGAACGAGATCTAGCGATTTCCCAAAACCAACTATATCCCAGTAATATACAGACGAACCACCTCGACGCTTGCCACATAACTCCATCTCACTTCTCAAATATAAATTCTGATATTGAAATATGTCAAGTAGTTTTTTTTTTTTATGTGTCAGCAATGTGAAAACCGGGAACTTGAAAACGACAGAAAAGACAAACATTGATTTAGGATGGTGTTGAGTAACTTGAGGAGTGAACAGAACCAAGACATCATGTCTACTGGCCTAGATTGCTCATGAAACTCTATAATTCCTCCAGAAGGAATTATCACTCATATGTTGTGGTCCAGGTGCAATCCTCAAAGAAGACCAGTGTTAGTGTTAGCCTTTCCACAGGCAGAGCATGCTCATTTCGAGCATCCATCACTTCAAAGTCTGAATATAGAAGTGAAAAAGACTTGATTATGAAGTTCATTACAAGGCAGAAATAAATAGTACAACCGAGAGAATTGAAAAGCACTATTGAGACAAATGAAACAATAAATACCAATCATGAAGTCCTGTAAGACAGTTGAAAGATAGGAATATATAAAACCCAAGAGTAATTTTTTTTACTTTCTTACAAACTAAAATTAATTTGCAGCTATGTTAATTTCATTACCCTTGATGTGGTTAACACTTAACACAATGTAACCAAAGCCTATAGATTATGAATTCTCCATGCAAGAGCGACCTTCTTCACCTAATGCATTAGAGCTTGGTGTAAAAGTACCCTATGATTTGTGCATGCAGTCGTGAAAAAACATAAACTATAAAGAAAGCACTTGTTAAAGCCATTGATAAACCTCAGAGCTAGACTTGAAATTTAAGCCTAAACAAAAGAAATATGTCGTTTCAATTTATTTTACAGCTTAATCAAACCACCCATAAACTTTATAATTGAGGTCGGCTAGACATACTTACCGCTGAAGAAGAATCAGAAACTATAACAAATGGAGCACTAAATTTTGACATCGGCTTCGTGGGAGAAATATCCATTCTTACATGAATACCAAGCAGAGACCTGATTATGCCCTGAATGAGGGCCCCTGATCATTGTTGGAGGAGACTACGATTCTTATCTGGTGACAAAAGAAAGCAAGGTTACACCAGTCTTTCTATCAGCTGCAGCTGCGACGTTCTTAATACCCATCAATCACGAAGCGGTAATCGAATTGGAAGAAATTTCAGATTTTTCAGGGAATCCATTGTGTTGGATGTGTATGTGTGGACCTTTAATTTGGTTGTTCGGTCGCCCGCACAAAATTGTGCGAGGAAGATTAATCCACAATCCTTCGATCAAGCGAATAGGGATCCAACACACCATTCATCGAGTTCCTCATTTTTATGAATCTTCACAATAACGAAATAGGCTACATAATCTACAGAAAGCTTCGAAGAGGGAAGATGATTTATTCTTAAGTAGCATGAACGACATCAGTTGGAACGGGAAATGAAAATCAATTTGAGAGAAGATGAAAGGATGAAAAGATACTGTTGAAACCGGTTTTTTTTGACAACCACACTTATTGTTAGAATTGGGCCGGGCTTGGTCCAGTTCTATTGGTGCAGGCATTAATTGGAGATAGCTGGTGTGGTTATTGGATCTGGTTAATCAGGCTGTATCCGGCTTCTGATATATATATGAGGAAGAAAGGAGTTTGTCAAGTAATCCACATAACCTAAAGAGAACACTAAAGAACGGAGGCCTAGAGTTTTTAGGTCTAAGAGAGATTGGAGAGAAGATAGATCTAGTAGAGTTCTTAATACATCGTTGAGTTCTCTTGTAACTAGGTCTTTGTAATCTCTTGTTCATATAGTGAAATCTTTGCTTGTGCCGTCAAGCCCCAGACGTAGCGTCCTCACATCGAGGCGTGAACTGGGTAACAATCTCTTGTGCAAACTCTATCTTTATCTTTGCATGTTCAAACGTTCTTAGATCTTTAGGGTTTCGTTTGTGAAGCATACTTGCTTGATAAACACCCAAACACATATAGATTCACAAAGTTATTCGATCTAAAGCATAACAAAGTGGTATCAGAGCCTTCGGATTGGTGAATCTATGACGAACGTTCGAATCGAGGTGGAGCGATTCGATGGAGAAGGCGATTTCTCGCTGTGGAAGAAGCGTATGCTCGCGCATCTATCTGTACTAGGGCTGAAGGACGTTCTGCTTGAGACAGCCCCACAGGCTGTAGCAGTTCAGAAGGATGAGGATCCTGTTGCAGCGAAGACACGAGTACAGAAGGCTGAGACATACTGGTTCGAATGGTCGTAGAAGGCTATGAATCTGATTTTTCTGAATGTTGGTGATCGAGTCCTGCGCAAGCTCGATGAGTGCACATCCACTGCATCTACATGGTCACCATTAGAAAGGTTGTATCTCTCTAAGTCACTTCCTAATCGTATTTACTTGCAACATAAGTTTATACGTTTAAGATGAATCAACAAAAGACTATTGATGAAAACACTGATGATTTCTTGAAGGTTGTATCGGAGTTGGCAAGCGTAAAGGTCTCTGTATCAGAGGAGGTGCAGGCTATCCTGCTATTGAACTCGCTGCCTGAGTCGTACAATAGTCTGAAGGAGACTCTGAAGTACGGGAGGAAAACGTTAAGTTTGGAGGAAGTTATATCAGATGCTAAGTCAAAGGAGAGAGAGATAAGGGAGAACCCTAGCTCACAAAGAAGTGGGGAAGCCTTTGTAGTTCGAGGAAGACCTGAGAAAAGAGAGCCGTACAACAGGAAGTACAAGGGCAGATCTAGGTCAAGATCTGGTTCAGGGTCAACAGTGACTTGCTGGTACAGCAAGAAGGAGGGTCACTTGAAAAAGGACTGTTACTCCAGGAAGAAACGAATAGAGGAAGAAGAACGTGGCACAGCAGCAGTTGTACTAGACAAGGTACAGGTGGTTGATGCACTGTCTGTATCAGACAGAAAACCTAATGATCGGTGGATCATTGATTCTAGATGTTCGTACCATATGACATCTAGAAGGGACTGGTTCGATGAGTTTACAGAAGTTACAGGGAACCAGGTACTGCTCGCTGATGACAGTTCGATGGTAGTACAGGGCATTGGTTCAGTCAGGATCAGTGCTACAGGAGGATCTATTACAAAGCTCACCAATGTTAGATATATTCCTAACCTTGCTCGGAATTTAATATCTGTGGGGACTCTGGACGTACAGGGGTTCACACAGGAAGGTGGGAATGGTAAGATAAGATTCTACAAGAACAATAAGCTGGCGCTTCAGGGAACGTTGACTGGTACAGGAGGTCTGTATCTGTTGGATGGTGAGACTGTGACAGTACAGTCGAATCATGTTGTGTCAAAGGATGACACAGCCTTGTGGCACAGTAGGATGGGTCATACAAGCATGAGGAATCTGAAGGTTTTGGTTGAGAAAGGGATTCTAGACAAGAAAAAGATTAGTGATCTGAGTTTTTGTGAGAGCTGTATCATGGGCAAGAACAAGCGGTTAAGTTTCAGTATTGGGAAGCACAACAGTGAAAAGGTACTGAGGTATGTTCATGCTGATTTATGGGGATTATCTAATGTCACGCTTTCAATGGGAAAGAAGCAATACTTTATGTCTATTATAGATGACTGCTCAAGGAAAGTGTGGGTTCAGTTCTTGGCGACAAAGGATGAAGCTTTTGAGAAGTTTGTAGAATGGAAAACCCTGGTAGAGAATCAGGTGAATCAGAAGGTGAAGTGCCTTAGGACAGACAATGGTCTGGAGTTCTGCAACAAAGAGTTTGATGGGATCTGTAGGAAGGAGGGTATTGAAAGGCACAGGACTTGTGCTTATACACCTCAGCAGAATGGAGTCGCAGAGAGAATGAACAGGACAATCATGGAAAAGGTTAGATGTTTGCTGAATGAGACAGGACTGGAAGAGAAGTTCTGGGTTGAGGCTGTATCAACAGCGGTATACATCATCAACAGGACACCATCATCAGCAAATGACTTCAACATTCCGGAAGAGATTTGGTTGAAGAAGACACCAGGGTACGCACATATGAGGAGGTTTGGCTCGGTGGTTTATGTCCATGTAGACCAAGGAAAATTGAAGCCAAGAGCACTCAAAGGAGTGTTTATCGGATATCCTCAAGGAGTCAAAGGTTATAAGATTTGGCTGATACAGGAAAAGAAGGTTGTAATCAGTAGAAACGCAGTGTTTCAGGAAGAAACTGTTTACAAGGATTTGGTACAGGACAAACAGTCTGGTACAGGTCTGGCTGGTGTGAGACAGAAAGGAACTGGTACGATGTTGATGGAAGATGAAGCTGAAGAGACTTCACATGAAGGTGGAGCTGCTGCAGCAGTTCCGGACAGTGAAGCTGTATCAGACAGTGAAGCTGGTACAGGCAGGCAAGAAGAGAGCCTGGACAATTTCCGGTTAGCTCGGGACAGAGTTAGGAGAGAAATTCGGAAACCTGTAAGGTTTCGTGACAATGAAGATGAAGAAGAGGTAGTTGCGTTTGCACTAAGTGTGGGCGAGATATTGGATTCAAAGGAACCAAGTGACTACATGGAAGCTTTGGACAGTAAAGACTGGAAGAAGTGGAACTCCGGTATGGATGAAAAGATGGATTCTCTTATGAAGAATGGTACTTGGATTTTGGTGGATTTGCCAAAGGGACTGAAGACCATCGGTTGCAAATGGGTTTACAAATTAAAACCTGGTATTGCTGGAGTTGAGCAACCTAGACACAAGGCAAGATTGGTTGCAAAAGGTTATGCTCAAAGAGAGGGCATTGATTATCAAGAAGTGTTTTCACCTGTTGTGAAACATGTATCAATCAGGTTCATACTGTCTGTTGTAGTGAACCTGGACCTGGAGCTGGAACAGCTTGATGTGAAGACAACATTTCTTCATGGAAACCTTGATGAAGACATCTACATGGATCAACCAGAAGGTTATGTAGTGAAAGGCAAGGAGGACAAGGTCTGCTATCTGAAGAAGTCTTTGTATGGGCTGAAGCAAGCGCCGAGACAGTGGAACAAGTGTTTCGATCAGGTCATGGTTAAGCATGGGTTCATCAGGAGTGAATTTGATCACTGTGTCTACTACAAAGAGTACAAAAAAAAGGTATTTATCTACTTGCTTCTTTACGTGGATGATATGTTGATTGCTTGCAAGAGTAGTTCAGAGATAAACAAGGTCAAGAGGTTGTTGAGTAGTGAATTTGAGATGAAGGACTTAGGAGCAGCTAGGAAAATCTTGGGAATGGAGATTGTACGAGACAGGATCGCTGGTACGCTTACACTGTCTCAGGCTAGCTACATCAGAAAGGTGTTACAGGTATTCCGGATGGACGATGCTAAGTCTGTTACAACACCACTAGGAAGTCATTTCAAATTGGCAGCTGCTACAGAGGATGAAGCAGCTGGTACGAGTGAGTTTATGTATTCAAATGCGGTTGGGAGTCTCATGTACGCTATGATTGGTACAAGGCATGATCTAGCGTATGCTGTTGGGATGGTCAGCAGGTTTATGAGTAATCCAGGACTGGTACACTGGACTGCTGTACAATGGATTCTCAGGTACTTAAAGGGCACTCAGGACAGAGGGCTGGTATTCAGGAAGAATGGGGATTTCAGAGTTGAAAGATACTCTGATTCAGACTATGCAGCAGACTTGGACAGGAGAAGATCAATCTCCGGGTATGTGTTTAGTACAGGAGGTAATACAGTAAGTTGGAAGTCGAGTCTACAGGACATTGTGACTTTATCTACGACAGAGGCTGAGTACATTGCCTTGACAGAAGCTGCAAAGGAAGGCATATGGCTGAAAGGATTAGCTGAAGAACTGGGATTTAAGCAGGGGATGATATGCTTGCATTGTGACTCACATAGTGCGATCTGTCTCACAAAGAACAACATGTTTCATGGTAGGACAAAGCATATGGCTGTAAGATACAACTTCATCTGGGACTTGGTTGAAGATGGAGAGATTGCAGTAAAGAAGATTCATACTTCGAAGAACCCCGCAGACATGCTTACTAAAGCGATTCCAGTGAAGAAGTTCGAGCAAGCGTTGGCTATGCTCGGGATAGCTAAGTGCTAAGGCACTGGCTATGCTTGACGGCGACAAGTGGACAAACTCAAAGTGTGATTGTCAAGGTGGAGATTTATTGAAACCGGTTTGTGACAACCACACTTATTGTTAGAATTGGGTCGGGCTTGGTCTAGTTCTATTGGTGCAGGCATTAATTGGAGATAACCGGTGTGGTTATTGGATCTGGTTAATTAGGGTGTATCCGGCTTCTGATATATATATATATGAGGAAGAAAGGAGTCTGTCAAGTAATCCACATAACCTAAAGAGAACACTAAAGAATGGATGCCTAGGGTTTTTAGGTCTAAGAGAGATTGGAGAGAAGATAGATCTAGTAGAGTTCTTAATACATCGTTGAGTTCTCTTGTAACTAGGTCTTTGTAATCTCTTGTTCATATAGTGAAATTTTTGCTTGTGCCGTCAAGCCCCAGACGTAGTGTCCTCACATCGAGGCGTGAACTAGGTAACAATCTCTTGTGCAAACTCTATCTCTATCTTTGCATGTTCAAACGTTCTTAGATCTTTAGGGTTTCGTTCGTGAAGCATACTTGCTTGATAAACACCCAAACACATATAGATTCACAAAGTTATTCGATCTAAAGCATAACAGATACCTAAGCAACTTTTGGGTTTTGCTTTTCTTAATTGTCCACGTGGCACATGTAATATTTGACATATATAAATTGCTGATATGTCAAAAGCAGGAGAGACCCAATGAACTTTTATATAGTAGATACTTACTCTTATCAGAAGCCGAGGTGGGAGTAGTGTTATGAACGTAAGGATTATTATTACGACCGTTGGCCTTTTGCTTAGCCATCGAGTCTTTCTCGTTCACGGGCTTGTATTGTCGACTCATTGATGATGATTAATTATGATTATGGTGCATGACTGCATGGTGGTGGATACGGTTAATATAGAGGAAGATTGCGTGGATCGTACGCGTTGGACAAAGTTTATTGCACGTTTTTTATACAAGATTCTGATAAGGAATGGTTAATACTCCATGGACGGTGTTCTCATTGTATACTGTCTGTAATTGTTCCTTTGGTAACGAGATTCTTATTCTATCTTATCTAAGGAATAATGAATAATAATAATATTGTGATTATAAGCAAGAAACCCATTTATTTGGTTTGATTATTTGATATGTTTTTAGGTTTTTTTTTTTTTTTTTTTTAACTCTTCCAAATTTGATTTTACTTTCCTCCCAATTACATGCATTGAATAAGTATTTTTCATAATCGTGTGGTAAGAAATTGCAACAAAATGAATTTCGGATGCTAAATGGTGAGAATTGATTAAATATTAAGTTAAAAGACCAAAAACGCAATTCTAAAATAATCAAAGGACTACAATGCAATACATTGGAAATAAAAATCATTAAAAGGTCGAATGTTTTCTTCTCTCGCCGCCGTTTATAGAATCACCTTTCTCCGATTACAAATCGCCGGTAGAAATCACTGATTCACACACAATCTGATGCAGTAAGATAGATATAGGAATCTGATCTAGAAATCCTTTTTGGATTCGAAGATTAGATGAACCAAAACCTAGAAGATGATCAAAGGGGAAGAAGGATCACCTTGAAGATAGAGGAGCCTGTGATGATAAGATTGATGACTGAGAGTAAAAAGAGAGAAATGAAGTTTTGTTATTATCTGGATTGATATTCCTCAAATGCCAAAAATGGCTAAATATAGTACAGAGAAACAAATAACCAACCTATTGGTTTGCCATATAAGTAATTAAACCGGAAAATGCATAAAACCGAAATACAAATCCTTGAATCCTGCATCACAATCGGAATAAGTAACTATCCGAGACCTATTCCAGTGAATCTAGGCTCGAAAAACCCATCGGAATTTTGATCGATTTATCCTCTTTTAGGGTCGAGTATTCATCAATGGCTTATAGAGGAGGAATAGGAAGAGGAAGAGGAAGAGGGCGAGGAGGCGGTAGCTTTGATCCTCCAAAACCTTTTGTGATTTTCCCTGTAAGTCTAAAACTTTTGGGTTTTTTCCACAAAAAAATTTGATCTTTTTTCCTCTGTTGTGTTTGTGTGATGATGTTGATGATGATGATGGTATATGTTTGTGTGTAGGAAATTGATTTACCTGATCCGAAATCTATCTCTAAAGACTCGCAATTAGTTTCGAGTTACTTCAATTTTCAAAAGTTTTGGAGAAACTCTCCTTATCATTTAGGTGATGGTCTTTTAAAGAAAGGTACTACCACTACTACTACATAGACTTCTCTTTGTAGACAAATTTTGTTGTGATCTTGATTTAGTTTTGTGGTTTTTTTTTGTAATTAGAGAATGAGAGTTTAGATATTGAGAGGTTTTCAGACGCGTTGAAACCGAAGAAGAAGTCGAATAAGAGTGGATCTTTCTATGATTATCTTGTTCTTAGGCCTGATAACTTCCCTAAAGAACTTCTTGGAGGTTTGTTTAATAATCATCTCGATTTGTTGTTTGGATTCGTCTTGTTTGTTGTAGTAGTCATTGTCGTTGTTGATTATATGCGATTTTTCAGATGCGCAAAGAGATCGGCCTGCTAAGAGAGCAAAATGGAGTATGGATGCAGGTACATTTGTTTGTTTTTTTTCATTAGTTTCTGGTTTTTTCCCTTATGTTTTCATTTTTTTTGTAGATTTGAAGAAATTGGATGTGTTTGAGAAGCTTGAAGCTAAGTCAGAGGTAAGATAACAAACACGATCGGGTTTTCTCTCTTCTCGTTACACAACAAGTTAACGTTTTGGGTTATATTGTTTGGTTAAGGCTGAAGGCAAGGAAGATAAAGAAGAAGAAGAAGAAGAAGGAGAAGGAGAAGACGAAGTTGAGGAATCGGATTCTGATAACGGAGATTATGATCAGGTTTTGTTTATTTTACCAAATTTAAGTGAAATGTAACATGTGATTTCCGCTTGTGAAGTTTTTACTTATAATTTGTTTTGTTATTGTATGTTTTGTAGAATCAAGACTTTGACGATGATGATGACGATTATAACGACGCAGCATCCGATGGCGATAGTAAGCAATCATCTTTTTACTCGCTAGCTCTTTAGGACAATCATATATAGTTGAAACTTAGAAATGATTTAACATTGTTTCTCTTGTTTATTGCCAATAGTTGAAGCTGTGTATTAAGAAGCTTCTTCTTCCCCAAGAAGAGATTAAGTTTTGCAGACAAGAGAAGCTAGGCATCCCCCAAGCTTTAGTTTTATAGAGAAGTTGAAGGTGTAAACTCAATTATGTATATCATTTGACTAATATTTGTGTTTCTTGGTTCTTTTGATACAACTGTAATGTTTTGCTTCCATTTATATTCTTGTTTGTTTCCTCTCACCACCGTGGCGAGAAAATCGTGACACCGTTTAGTCCACCTGTTAATAATTATAATCATAATGGTTCGAGTTATCCTTCTTCGATGAGCTCTCCAGGTCCTCGAGGTGGTTACGCTAGGTGGCCGAGTGATCTTGATTCTGAAATGGGCGGTGGTGGTGCTTTTGCTCGTGGGTATGTTAAGAAAGCTGTTTCGGATACTGATGCTCGTCGTTGCCATCCTCTAGGTGGTGGTGCTCCTTTTATAGCTTGTCATAGTTGCTTTGAGTTGCTTTACTTGCCTAAGAAGAAGCTACTGGCTCAGGAAAGGCAGCATAAGCTGCAATGTGGTGCTTGTTCTGAAGTTATTAGTTTCACAGTCGTCGATAAGAAACTCGTTTTTTCATCTGGTAATGAGGAAACAGTCCCGGTCTCTCTAGGGGTCGAAGATAGAAGCACAACAAACACAGTGGTGGTAGAGGAACTCTCTTCTGTTGATTTCCACAACTCGGGTAGCGATTTTCCGCGTAAGGATGAAGAAAAACCTATACAGGAATCAAGGAATCGCCGAGATACTCCACAAAGCGTTCGGTCTGCTTCTCAATGCTCAGATGATGACGACAGATCGAGCATTTCTAGTGAACAACAACAGAAAGAAGTCAAATCTGTTCGTCGCGGAGCTAAAGGCTCAAAATCTCCAGAACCCGCAGCTCCTGAGAATGCCAGTCTCCTTGAACTTTTCGAGTATTCGAATGTAAACCGAGCTGCACTCGCTTACGGAATGGCACAAATAGGTTATAACAAGCCAGACAAGCAAGAGTCTTTCATGACACAAGACTCACTGAAACCGGAATCAGTAGCTACAGAGACAGAGGTTTCTTACAATGGATACTCTAACACCGAGATCTCTGAAGATTCAACATACTCAAACGGAAGAGAAGACAACAACAATATACCAAGAAGTCGAAAAGGTGGTAGTGAGTGCGGTTCCACGGAGATCACAACGAGATCCTCTACTGATCGAAACGAAGACCAAGGGAAGTTATTAGAGGTTTGGGTTAATGGACATCTTATACCAGAAGATCTAGTTAGCAGTGCTGAGAAATTAGCTGGACCAATCCAAGCTGGAAAGTATTGGTAATGTCATGAACTTCAGCCTTCACTATTTTCTGTCTTTTTTTTTCCCAACTTCAGTCTCTAATTTATGTCTCTGATTCAGGTATGACTACCGAGCTGGGTTCTGGGCATAATGGGCAAACCGTGTGTTTGGGTCGGTTTTCACCCACTCAACATTAACGTCCAAAGACAAGCCGATGGAAGAAGTGGCCCTCCGGACTCTCGACGAAGAAGGCGAAACGGCACCTAAGTCTTCCTGCGAAGCGAAGCATGTGGCAGCAGAACGAACCTAGGCGAAGCAGGAACGGACCGGGACCAGACGGTGCCGACCACGGCTTCACCTTTGTGGGCCGACCACGGCCTCGCCTCCGTGGGCCGACCACGGGCTCGCCGCCGTGGGCCGACCACGGCCTCGCCACCATGGGCCGTCCACGGGCTCGCCCTCCGTAGGCCGATCACACACTCACCTCAGTCGCTGATCTTATCCTCAGCCCGATGCAGTCTCCGGCCCATTGACGTGAAGGAAGCCCGAAGCCCGGTCCAGACGCGAAGCCCGCTGTGACGCAACCGACCTTAGCATTAACAGGATTCCGCGAAGACTTAGGAATGTGTAGCCGCCTTAGAGATAGTATATATAGTTGATGTAAAACCCCTTGTAAAGTTATTCGCATTCTTGTACACAAAATCTTACAAGCAATAACAAACAACTCTTTTCATACCTCTGTGATCTTAGCTACCCTAGAAATCTCTATCTCTTCACGAAACCCTAACAAATCTAATTGTGCTAGCTTAGGCTCCCACACCGTGTCTCGGTATAATACCTGTAAGTCCCTTCAACATACTCCTCTCTAATTGATTATTGAAACAGTATCTCAAAATGATTAGTGTTGATGGAAAGAAATGGATGAACTACTTTGTTGTTGCAGCCATTTATTGAAGAGTTTAGCCATCCAATGCTGGATAATTGCGCGGCAGGAAACACAGAAGTGTTTGTAAATGGAAGAGAGCTTCACAAGAGAGATTTCGAGTTACTCGTGGGTCGTGGTCTTCCTCAAGACAAGAACCGTTCTTACATTGTTGATATATCAGGAAGAATACTTGATGGAGATTCAGGGGAAGAACTACACAGCCTTGGCAAACTAGCCCCAACGTAAGCAAGAACACACAACACATCAAAATTTGTTTTGTTAGAGATTTGAGATTTGAGATTAAACACATTTTTGGATTCTGAGATTTTTGTTTTACATGTTGAACTTTGAAACAGGATTGAGAAAGTGAAGCATGGATTTGGTATGAGAGTTCCAAGATCATTAGCTTCATGAAAACTCCCAATAAGTAACACACCAACACAAACTAAATGATTTTAATCTTCATATCATCTATTTTATTTTTATAAATGTAAAGTGTGCTTTTTACTCGTATCATCTATTTTATTTCCGCTTGTGTACTTATAATTTGTTTTGTTATTGTATGTTTTGTAGAATCAAGACTTTGACGATGATGATGACGATTATAACGACGCAGCATCCGATGGCGATAGTAAGCAATCATCTTTTTACTCGCTATCTCTTTACGACAATCATATATAGTTGAAACTTAGAAATGATTGTAACTTAAACATTGTTTCTCTTGTTTATTTGCCAATAGTTGAAGCTGTGTATTACGAAGCTTCTTCTTCCCGAAGAAGAGATTAAGTTTTGCAGACAAGAGAAGCTACGCATGCCCCAAGCTTTAGTTTTATAGAGCAGTTAAAGGTGTAAACTCAATTATGTATGTCTTTTGACTAAATATTTGTGTTTCTTGGTTCTTTTGATACAACTGTAACTAGTTAAGGTACCCGCACGCCGGCACGGGCATTAAATTTATAGTAAATTATAATATATTTATATAAATAATTTTTAATGGAAAATCACAAAAACTAAAAATAAAATAAAAATTTATAGAATTGAATAAAATATCATTACCATAGTACGAAAGAAATACTTATAGAGTTATTAAAGAACCCTATAAGTATTTTTGTTGAGGACGCGGTTATACCTTACATGAAATTTCAGTATATATCTTAAAATAAAAATAAAAAGTATTATTGAAATTTTTTTTTACTGAAAATTACTATAAATTTAGCATATGGCTAGTACAAACATTAAGATGGACTTTTACTTATTAATTATCGTTTTATATATCTTTTTAATTAAGGAATTTACAGGTCTATTACTTCAATTAAATAAATAAATTTTAAAAGATTAATTATAAACAAATAATTAATGAATTTACAGGTCTAATGTGTGTACAATTATAATAGATTTCGTATATACAATTGTCAACAGAAAAATGATAAAAAAAAAAATATATCAAAATTTTGATAAAAAATTGTATGACAAAAAAAAATTTCACAGAAAAGTTTTATAAAATGTTGTTCACTTGATAAACACCATAGAACGAAAGGAATGCTTATAGATTTATATAAGAAAATTTTATGATTAAATAAAGTGTATAGATATACCATTTATATTTTTACCAAATTAAAACATTCTTGACAGTTAAAACAATTTTTTTAGCAAATTAAGAGAAGCTAAACCCTAAGAGAGGAAATATTAACCATATGAGAGCCTTAACACTCATATGAGAGCCTTAAAACTCATATACTGGAAAAATTATAGTTTAGTTCAGTTCGGCTATAGAATTTTTTTGGTCATATGTAACGTTGTAGAAAGAAATAAAATTTAATTTGATTTGTTTTTTTGGGTAGAAATTACTACAACAATCATGGTATGGTTACTACAATAATAAGATAAAAAATTTCTCGATATATACTAATAACTTATTTTTTTTCTTTTGAATTTTATAGGTATATCATTTAATTTTTAGAAAATTAAAAAAAAAACTCTGAACATTAATATGTGAAGCTAAACAATCATAAATGTACGCAAAACATTTAAAACAATTGTTTTTGAGCAAATTAAGAGGAGTTAGACCCTAAGAGGTAGAGCTTTAACCCTACGGGAGCTTTAATCTTCACATAGTCAATAAACTACGGTTCGAATCAGCTCGACTATAGAAAAAATTTGGCTCGTATGTAACGTTGTAGAAAGAAATAAAGTTTTAATATGATTTGGTTTTTTGTAAAAATTACGGAGTTAATGGTAGGGTGCTCGCTTTATTGTGGTGAATGTTTTTGTGTTCCCGTGATGCTTCTCCTTGTCATGATATTCCGTATCAACATGTATTTCTTGTGCTTGTCTAATTCTAACCATTGCTTTGAATTCATTGATCCACCACTTTTAACTGGAATGAATAGTTGTTTTTTTTATGTCAAATCCTGGTAAGTTTTAAATCATCGCCATCTAAAAAGTTTGGAGTATTTTATATGATCTCAAAATGTATAAAACATAACTCAAAGTATATATTACGAATATATTTTCTAGATCTTACAATTCAAATCACACCAACTTACAGAAGAGTATTGTTACCTTGACTTGGTGGAAGAAAACTCGAATTAATGAGGATAAGAAAGAGTTAATTGGAAGCAGAGCTTTCTTCCTCAACTAAAACATTTTTGACAAACTATTTTGAGATCATTCTCTTTCATATTGGCATGAAGAGATTAAAATGGTGATCCGATGATATGACATGTCACCGTAATTGAATCTCAAAATATTATTCTTCACATGAGGTGGTTCACATTAGAACATGTCTTCAATGGCTCAATCATCACTGCAAAAATATTGTTTAAACAAAAATCATATACTTACAAAACAAAAGCTCGATATATCCAAATTTGAATCCAGCAAACTAAAATGGGAAAGCAATAAAAAGGAAAACTATGAAAATTTTAAAACCATACCATTTTTTAAAGATGGAGTCTTCACTTTGAAGCAAAATAACGAAAACCAAAAGAAAAAGAGAGGAAAGCATAGGAAACAAAATAGATCGATTAATAGATGTACTTAAATATATCGATTAATAGATGTACTTTCTTGAAGAACGGAATCCCCAAGCACTACACAAACCAAAAGAACCTGCCTTGAAAAAACCTTTTAAAAAAATTCACAATTGATCATATTCATATATAGAGTATTCCGACCAAAAAAAAATATATATATATATATTCATATATGGAGTATCATGCATATGAACCAAATGAACTAACGAATAAAAAGACAAAAAAAAAAAAAAAAAAAGACAAAGAAGTGCCATCCTTAATTAGCTTATTTGTGGGATTACAATATTTATTGTTTGTCTTCATAGAAATTTGAAGGTCTTTTACAATGAACCATGTAACAAAATCAAAGTAGTAATTTACCAAGGATACTTTTGATTTGCGACTAACAACAATCATGGAGGTAATTCAGTCTGTAACTTTCTCCTTAAGAGCAAGTTTAAACAGAATACTAACTTGCTTTTACTAACTTTAAAGAAAACTCAAAATTGTGATGTTAAAGTATGTAGAGGGACAATGCCAAACCTAGTTGAATAATTCTTAATAGAAACCCAAAAAAAAACAAACAATAAAAATGTAAAAAAGAATTGAATAAAATATGTTGACTAAAAAAAAATTGAATAAAATAATAGTATAAAAGGAATATTTATAGAGTTGTTAGAGAAAATATTATAACTAAATACTTATTTTATACTAATAATTTTTTTATTTAATCTATAAATATACAATTTAATTTAAGTTTTCTAAACAAACATTGAAATCATGTTTTTCCTTTTAGCAAAGTAAGAAAAGCTAGCTTATAAGAAGAGAGTTTTACTGACGGCTACTACACGATATGGTTACTACAACAATAAGATCAAATGTTACGATAAAATACTTAATACTTATTTTGTAATAATATATTCTTATTTTTTGAATTTCATAGATTACTAATTATATTTTTAATAAATTAAAAATTTCTAAATAATGTTTTAAAATTATAGAAAATTAATGTGAAGGTGATGTTAATGGTGGAGACTTTGATGAGAGCGTTAGATGGGTGAGGATTATGAATTTATGATAAAGATATTTGTGCTGGATGCATTGATTGAAGTATCGGAGCAAAATAGATTCCATAGACATGATTAAACCGAAACAACACTCAACGTCTAAATATATTAAACATGATTCTTTAAACGTGTGTAAGATCTAACATAAAACAATAATCGATACGAATTCATATATAATGCGTTGTTAAATTTGATCATAACATTAGACAAAGCCGATCTATACTATTTAAATGTATACAATAACATTCTATTTATTACTCCCTCTATATTATAATAATTGATTTTTTAGGAGTTTACACACAAATTAAGAAAACATTAAATTTTATATTTTATATAAATTAAAACACTATTTATCATTTAATTAAATATAATTTAACCAATAGCAAATCAAACTGCAGAATTCTAATATCATATTAAACAAAAATGCATTTAGTTTTGTATAGAAAAATATAAAAATCATATAATTTGAAACAAACAAAAAATTCCTAGAAAATCATTTAAAATGATACTGAGGGAGTAATATAAATTATCAGTTAACATAAAAATATAGGATGAATAATTTAATGTGTATTCTGGTAAGAAACTCAAAGGCAATAAAATTTAGGGAAATTAGCAACACTACCTAACAAAAAAAACTATCATCATAATATTATTTGCGAAGTGCAAAATCCTATGTGGCGCCTCCACAAAATTTCTCAAGGGGGTACTTAATTGTATTTATTTTCGTAAATCCTTAAGTTTACGCTAATTAAAATTCGATCAATTGATGTCGTTTTACCAAATTGTCCCCGTTTTATTAATTACGCTTTAGAGTTTTTTGTCTTTTCACTAGCATTGGCCTAATTTAAATATGATAGTTATATGATCTAGATCCATTAGCTAACTTGGCCCAAAAGTGGATGTCAATTGTGTAAACCCTAGGTTGTTGTCTCTTGTATCTCTTATAAATATGTGTCGTGTGTAATTCTTATTCATGTTCATGCCTCTTTTTTTTTCGTGCCTCCTTTTGCATGTTTTTTTTTTCTTTTTAAAGCCTTTTGCATGTTTTTAATGTTCTGTAGTTTTTACTTTAGCCCTATTGTTTTTCTAGATCTTATGTTTTGACATCGTTATCGAGATTAATTTGAAGATCACTATGTTCTTATTCTACGTTCGTTAATTTGATTATAATGATTTTTTATATACTAATCTGTTTTTTTTTTTTGTTTTTTTTTTTTGTTTTATTAGGTTTGATCGTCGTTTTTGAAGATTTGAGGTTAGTATCATATCGATTTGTAGTCTATATTCTGTTTAAGTTTCGATTTGTCCAATAACTTTTGTTTATTTTAATTTCTTTTATGTTGAATATTATAATTATGTCCCTACTAATCTGTTTGTGTTTTAATTTGCTTATACTACATGATATGATTATATTCATGGTTTCGTAAAACCTTAGGTGAACCTCATGTTTTCTTAATTTAGGATTTTGTCAAAGATGTATTTTTCTTTTTCATCTGGTTTGTCTTTTTAGTTTGATTTATTGTTGTTAGAGTTTTGTGTCAGAACTCAGTATCACCTTAGGTTTCTAAACAGGTTAGTTTTATGTTTTTGAAATAATTTTTTTTATTGACTAACTGTATGAGAAGCTATATATATATATATCCTTTCGTCGATGGTTTTTCATATTAATCTATCATCTTCGTTTCTATGTTCCTGTTAATGTAGGTGGATGTTTTTTCTTTATTGTAGGATATTGTTGTTGTTTTGCTTTTTGTTTTGCAGGATTTGTCATCCTCATCAACTTTGAGGTATACACCTTTTTTTTTATAATCCGATAAGATCGAATTATTAAACAAATTTTATTGTTATCTTCCTAAATAATATAAAATATTTTCTTAATATCTTATATGTGGCCTCTCAACCCTACAAATAAATCACTCATAATTGAGGTAATAGCTCTTCTCTTTTTTTTTTGCTAAACGATATAGTTCTTCTCTTTACTTGTTTTTGTTTTGCTTTGCATCAATTACGTGTCCAGAGATTGTAGCAGAGAGGGTCAACGAAGAAACATGTCTTCGATTAGTACTGAACCATCAGCGAATCTCTCTCTGTTGGAGAACGGTGGCCGGAGCTGCGATCCAGACGACGGCGATAAACAAACTCCGACGAGAGACGACGGAGATATTGAGACGTGGTCGGAGAACGGTGCAGAATCGGTGACTTGGTTGACAAGGAAGAGATGGGATCTGAATATATCTTATGTGGCGTCTCCACAAAATTCCTCACGGGTACTTAAATGTATTTATTTTCGTAAATCCTTAATTTTACGCTAATTAATACTCGTATTCAATCTATTTGTGTTGTTTTATGGAATTGCCTTCTATTTCATTATTGATGATTAATATTTTCGTGGGTTTATTGTCTTTTTGTATATAAATCCATTATTTCGTTTGGACTGTTCAGTATTTTATGGGCTCTATTCAAACTTTTTAAATTATTTGTAAGCCCATTAATATATGTCGGTTTTCATAAACCCTAGACTCTATCATTATTTTCTTATAAATATTGTTCAAGTGGACGTCCTATACGCTTCACAAGCAAAACGTATAGCCATAGACATCATTATTTTCTGATTTTATATTTTTTTTTGTCGATCTGATTTTATTTTTTTTATTTGTATTTTGCAGGTATTTTTATTGTTCTTGAGGTGAGTTATTATATGTTGATTGAACATTCATTGAATTTTTTTTTAATCTACGATCTTTCTGTTTATTTTTCCTTTTCTTTTTTGCTTTTAGTAAACCCTAGATTCTTATATTTTTATCTTATAAATAGTATTCCATTCTAAATTTCTTACCTAGAATAAGGTTTGTTTATAAAATTCTTATATTTTTCTTTTATATTATTGTGCATCGTAATCCTTTTTCCTACAACCTAATTTGTGTTCTTCGTGTTTTGCAGTTTGTATTATCTTCATTAAGGTTCGTGGTAGTTCATACGATCTAATTTATTTTGTTTTCTTATATTTGTAGTTATTTTAATCTTTATTTAAGTTCTTCTCATGACATGTTTTTATCGTTTTCTTCTCTAATCATAACATGTCTTTAGAAAACCCTAGATTCTTGTATTTTTATTTTATAAATAGTAT
Source organism: Draba incana (assembly GCA_963576765.1). NCBI lineage: Eukaryota > Viridiplantae > Streptophyta > Magnoliopsida > Brassicales > Brassicaceae > Draba > Draba incana. The sequence goes on from OY755215.1 coordinate 12,480,661, forward strand.
TTCATTCACCCTCGATTCAAAAGCCATCTGACAATTTTTTTTTTTTGTAGAGTTCCTAAAAGTCACTGTAGCAAGTAACATACAGAGTATATCTGTATAAAATATACTCTAAATAAAATATCAAGACATTTAAGAAGACACCCGCTATGTGGGACCCACCTTCTAGAAGACAATGACATCCAGCACATGGGACCCACATCACATCAGTAGAACTTACGTGAAAGATTTATTCAACCAAGATAATCATGGAAACATACAAGACCCCACTTCAAGACTTATTCAACCAATAAGAAGATTGTCGGCACCATTCAAAAGAAGACACGTGACACGACAATAGTATGCAACTTTGGCTATAAATACAGCCTCCTATCAAAGCATTGAGGGCATCAGTTTTACACGCACTCTTTGCACAACTCTCTCACCTCTCTCTAAAAAACTCTTTTGTAATCTTTTCAATTTTTAAGTTTCAAAACTTTTGTAATCTTTTAAGTATCAATAAAATTTCAAGTTTTTATCCATCAACCGTGCAAAGTATTCTTAATTTTATAAAAATAATAAAATAAGTTACTATAGCAATTACTGTAGCAAAGTCACTGTAGCAAGTAAGTAAATGGTATCAGAGTATATGAGTAAGTAAATGGTATCAGATTAATAAGATGTATTTTTCTTTTTCATCTGGTTTGTCTTTTTAGTTTGATTTATTGTTATTAGAGTTTTGTGTCAGAACTCAGTATCACCTTAGGTTTCTAAACAGGTTAGTTTTATGTTTTTGAAATAATTTTTTTTATTGACTAACTGTATGAGAAGCTATATATATATATATATATCCTTTCGTCGATGGTTTTTCATATTAATCTATCATCTTCGTTTCTATGTTCCTGTTAATGTAGGTGGATGTTTTTTCTTTATTGTAGGATATTGTTGTTGTTTTGCTTTTTGTTTGCAGGATTTGTCATCCTCATCAACTTTGAGGTATACACCTTTTTTTTTATAATCCGATAAGATCGAATTATTAAACAAAATTTATTGTTATCTTCCTAAATAATATAAAATATTTTCTTAATATCTTAGATGTGGCCTCTCAACCCTACAAATAAATCACTCATAATTGAGGTAATAGCTCTTCTCTTTTTTTTTTGCTAAACGATATAGTTCTTCTCTTTAATTGTTTTTGTTTTGTTTTGCATCAATTACGTGTCCAGAGATTGTAGCATAGAGGGTCAACGAAGAAACATGTCTTCGATTAGTACTGAACCATCAGCGAATCTCTCTCTGTTGGAGAACGGTGGCCGGAGCTGCGATCCAGACGACGGCGATAAACAAACTCCGACGAGAGACGACGGAGATATTGAGACGTGGTCGGAGAACGGTGCAGAATCGGTGACTTGGTTGACAAGGAAGAGATGGGATCTGAATATATCTTATGTGGCGTCTCCACAAAATTCCTCACGGGTACTTAAATGTATTTATTTTCGTAAATCCTTAATTTTACGCTAATTAATACTCGTATTCAATCTATTTGTGTTGTTTTATGGAATTGCCTTCTATTTCATTATTGATGATTAATATTTTCGTGGGTTTATTGTCTTTTTGTATATAAATCCATTATTTCGTTTGGGCTGTTCAGTATTTTATTGGCTCTATTCAAACTTTTTAAATTATTTGTAAGCCCATTAATATATGTCGGTTTTCATAAACCCTAGACTCTATCATTATTTTCTTATAAATATTGTTCAAGTGGACGTCCTATACGCTTCACAAGCAAAACGTATAGCCATAGACATCATTATTTTCTGATTTTATATTTTTTTTTTGTCGATCTGATTTTATATTTTTTATTTGTATTTTGCAGGTATTTTTATTGTTCTTGAGGTGAGTTATTATATGTTGATTGAACATTCATTGAAATTTTTTTTAATCTACGATCTTTCTGTTTATTTTTCCTTTTTTTTTTTGCTTTTAGTAAACCCTAGATTCTTATATTTTTATCTTATAAATAGTATTCCATTCTAAATTTCTTACCTAGAATAAGGTTTGTTTATAAAATTCTTATATTTTTCTTTTATATTATTGTGCATCGTAATCCTTTTTCCTACAACCTAATTTGTGTTCTTCGTGTTTTGCAGTTTGTATTATCTTCATTAAGGTTCGTGGTAGTTCATACGATCTAATTTATTTTGTTTTCTTATATTTGTAGTTATTTTAATCTTTATTTAAGTTCTTCTCATGACATGTTTTTATCGTTTTCTTCTCTAATCATAACATGTCTTTAGAAAACCCTAGATTCTTGTATTTTTATTTTATAAATAGTATTTCATTCACCCTCGATTCAAAAGCCATCTGACAATTTTTTTTTTTTGTAGAGTTCCTAAAAGTCACTGTAGCAAGTAACATACAGAGTATATCTGTATAAAATATACTCTAAATAAAATATCAAGACATTTAAGAAGACACCCGCTATGTGGGACCCACCTTCTAGAAGACAATGACATCCAGCACATGGGACCCACATCACATCAGTAGAACTTACGTGAAAGATTTATTCAACCAAGATAATCATGGAAACATACAAGACCCCACTTCAAGACTTATTCAACCAATAAGAAGATTGTCGGCACCATTCAAAAGAAGACACGTGACACGACAATAGTATGCAACTTTGGCTATAAATACAGCCTCCTATCAAAGCATTGAGGGCATCAGTTTTACACGCACTCTTTGCACAACTCTCTCACCTCTCTCTAAAAAACTCTTTTGTAATCTTTTCAATTTTTAAGTTTCAAAACTTTTGTAATCTTTTAAGTATCAATAAAATTTCAAGTTTTTATCCATCAACCGTGCAAAGTATTCTTAATTTTATAAAAATAATAAAATAAGTTACTATAGCAATTACTGTAGCAAAGTCACTGTAGCAAGTAAGTAAATGGTATCAGAGTATATGAGTAAGTAAATGGTATCAGATTAATAAGATGTATTTTTCTTTTTCATCTGGTTTGTCTTTTTAGTTTGATTTATTGTTATTAGAGTTTTGTGTCAGAACTCAGTATCACCTTAGGTTTCTAAACAGGTTAGTTTTATGTTTTTGAAATAATTTTTTTTATTGACTAACTGTATGAGAAGCTATATATATATATATATATCCTTTCGTCGATGGTTTTTCATATTAATCTATCATCTTCGTTTCTATGTTCCTGTTAATGTAGGTGGATGTTTTTTCTTTATTGTAGGATATTGTTGTTGTTTTGCTTTTTGTTTGCAGGATTTGTCATCCTCATCAACTTTGAGGTATACACCTTTTTTTTTATAATCCGATAAGATCGAATTATTAAACAAAATTTATTGTTATCTTCCTAAATAATATAAAATATTTTCTTAATATCTTAGATGTGGCCTCTCAACCCTACAAATAAATCACTCATAATTGAGGTAATAGCTCTTCTCTTTTTTTTTTGCTAAACGATATAGTTCTTCTCTTTAATTGTTTTTGTTTTGTTTTGCATCAATTACGTGTCCAGAGATTGTAGCATAGAGGGTCAACGAAGAAACATGTCTTCGATTAGTACTGAACCATCAGCGAATCTCTCTCTGTTGGAGAACGGTGGCCGGAGCTGCGATCCAGACGACGGCGATAAACAAACTCCGACGAGAGACGACGGAGATATTGAGACGTGGTCGGAGAACGGTGCAGAATCGGTGACTTGGTTGACAAGGAAGAGATGGGATCTGAATATATCTTATGTGGCGTCTCCACAAAATTCCTCACGGGTACTTAAATGTATTTATTTTCGTAAATCCTTAATTTTACGCTAATTAATACTCGTATTCAATCTATTTGTGTTGTTTTATGGAATTGCCTTCTATTTCATTATTGATGATTAATATTTTCGTGGGTTTATTGTCTTTTTGTATATAAATCCATTATTTCGTTTGGGCTGTTCAGTATTTTATTGGCTCTATTCAAACTTTTTAAATTATTTGTAAGCCCATTAATATATGTCGGTTTTCATAAACCCTAGACTCTATCATTATTTTCTTATAAATATTGTTCAAGTGGACGTCCTATACGCTTCACAAGCAAAACGTATAGCCATAGACATCATTATTTTCTGATTTTATATTTTTTTTTTGTCGATCTGATTTTATATTTTTTATTTGTATTTTGCAGGTATTTTTATTGTTCTTGAGGTGAGTTATTATATGTTGATTGAACATTCATTGAAATTTTTTTTAATCTACGATCTTTCTGTTTATTTTTCCTTTTTTTTTTTGCTTTTAGTAAACCCTAGATTCTTATATTTTTATCTTATAAATAGTATTCCATTCTAAATTTCTTACCTAGAATAAGGTTTGTTTATAAAATTCTTATATTTTTCTTTTATATTATTGTGCATCGTAATCCTTTTTCCTACAACCTAATTTGTGTTCTTCGTGTTTTGCAGTTTGTATTATCTTCATTAAGGTTCGTGGTAGTTCATACGATCTAATTTATTTTGTTTTCTTATATTTGTAGTTATTTTAATCTTTATTTAAGTTCTTCTCATGACATGTTTTTATCGTTTTCTTCTCTAATCATAACATGTCTTTAGAAAACCCTAGATTCTTGTATTTTTATTTTATAAATAGTATTTCATTCACCCTCGATTCAAAAGCCCTCTGACAATTTTTTTTTTTTGTAGAGTTCCTAAAAGTCACTGTAGCAAGTAACATACAGAGTATATCTGTATAAAATATACTCTAAATAAAATATCAAGACATTTAAGAAGACACCCGCTATGTGGGACCCACCTTCTAGAAGACGATGACATCCAGCACATGGGACCCACATCACATCAGTAGAACTTACGTGAAAGATTTATTCAACCAAGATAATCATGGAAACATACAAGACCCCACTTCAAGACTTATTCAACCAATAAGAAGATTGTCGGCACCATTCAAAAGAAGACACGTGACACGACAATAGTATGCAACTTTGGCTATAAATACAGCCTCCTATCAAAGCATTGAGGGCATCAGTTTTACACGCACTCTTTGCACAACTCTCTCACCTCTCTCTAAAAAAACTCTTTTGTAATCTTTTCAAGTTTTAAGTTTTAAAACTTTTGTAATCTTTTAAGTATCAATAAAATTTCAAGTTTTTATCCATCAACCATGCAAAGTATTCTTAATTTTATAAAAATAATAAAATAAGTTACTATAGCAATTACTGTAGCAAAGTCACTGTAGCAAGTAAGTAAATGGTATCAGTAAGCCAAAATCCTTTTTAAAATAAACGCAAAATTTTGCCTATTTTTCCAAAAAAGATTTTAAAGAAGTTTTCCAAAGTTTTATTCTAAAATTAAACTTTTCACGACTAAGATCTTACATCTTGAAGACGACAAGCCTCATGGTGTTCCAGGCAGCAAGCCCTGCACGAAGGCACTAAGACCGTTGGTAAACCATCAGCCGCGTCATAAAAGAACAGGTAAGATTCTATCTGAAATGAGTTTAATTTAGAGTAAAATCATGGCAGCTTCTATTAGAAAGTTTTTTAAAAATAATCATGCCTCTACTTCCTCATCTCGTACTCCAATTAATTCAAGAGAAATTATGACAAAAATAACATCATTTGATCAAGATATTTCAAAAAATCATTTACCTACTATAGATACACCTAGTATATATCAAATTGGAAAATTTGAATTCAGAACCGGATATTCAATAAAAGAGCATGAAGAAAGTTTATCTTTAAAAGATGAATTTGAAGAAATACAGTTATTATCGAATGTAGCCTTAAACTATTATAATCAAAAATATAATTATATCCATTTTGGACTTGTTCAAGTAGCCATTAAACCCTTAACTAGAATTGGTATTGATTCCCCAATACTAATGCTACTAAGGGACAAAACCCTATTAAAATTTGAGGATTCGCTTCTTGGAGCAGTTCAGTCTAACTTATGTAACGGAGCGGTTTATTTCAATTGTGCTCCTAATTACCAAGTAAGCCTAAATGATCCAACAATACTAAACACTTTAGTGTTAAATATCCATCTTCCAGAAATTAAATTTCAACCGGACCGACACGGATATTTACTACTTTATAAAATCTATTTTAAATTATCAACCTCTGAATTTAATCCAAGATGTCTACTACAAGACAATAAAGGAGAAACTACAATATTAGCAGTTCATAGTAATGATGCTCCAACAGCTACATATACACCTAAGCAATTAAACTGGAATGAAATAACCATTCCGGATCAATGGAAAATCGATATAACTCAACCATCGAGAAATATTGAACAAAAGAATATCTCGTAAATAATAGAACAAAGAGATGGTAAAATATTATTAAAATTCAGATCCTTTAGAGAACCACCTCCACCAAGAATCAGTGAATATAATTCAAGAGCTTCTTTTTCTGAATACCGTGCTAGACAATTTAGTGTTGATTCAGAAACTGAAAGCATAAATCAAAATGATATCCAAGATCATCAAAATGATAACCAAAATCAAGATCAAAATAATAACCAAAATCATAACGTCAGGTATAATGCTCCATTAGCTACACCGGAAACAAAGCCATTTCAAACATCACCTACTCATTCGGACTTTGTAAATGTCATATTAAAAGAATATGAAATTAATAAACAATATATAAAAGAAAATTTTAATTCAAAAGAAAATGAAGAAAAAAGAAGTTGGTATTTCAAAACATTTTCTAAACAACAAACTTCTGAAATCAGAGAAAAATGGTATGAATGTATGCATTCAAAGCAAATAGACATTCCATTTTTTATCTGGTTTGAAATGTATTCAGAAACTCATAACATCAATTATCCATTTAGGACAATTAATGTTAGTTCTACTCTGACCCAAATATGGGAAACAGCAGAAGGACTTAAAACTAAATCAGTTCATCCACCTTTAAGAGACTTAAAAATAGAAACCCATAATCGACAAATAACAGCTATACCCTTTAAAACCGGGGCTAACAAAGAAGATAAAGATCCGGTAAATATGCAAGATATTAAAGCAATATATCAACAAAACAATTATCAAAGTCAAATACTACATACAATCTCTAAGCAAATAGATCATATAGACAATAGATTGAACAGTCAAGAAGACACTAAATCAGACCTTTATAAATCTATGCAACATCCATTCTCCTCATTGACAACACCAATATTTAAACCAGCTGATAGACAAGTCAAGTTTCCTGAAGATAAAATTCTAAAGTCAATTGCAATTAGACTTAATAGCCTAGATAAAGAAAAAGGAATTAATATAATAGATGAAAATGACAACGAATCTATACAATCCTCTATACAATCTGAAACTGAAAATCAAGAAATAAATCGGATAAGAAATAGAACAATGAGGTCTAATAGACCGTACTACCCTAGACATACACATCCAGATTTATTATTTGAAGAAGATCATAAATATACTCATAATATATATACTGGAAATGGTATACATGAATGGAATATTGATGGACGATCTGAATATGAAGTAATGAAATTATTACAAGAAATGGGTATGGAGGCCTTAGCCTATAAAGCAACTAATGATGATTATAGTGAAAAGCAAGTATGCGTTATGTTAATAACCGGATTTACCGGGGCATTAAAATACTAGTGGGATAATTCTTTAGATAGACATCTTCAAGATTCTATCATAAATCATGTAGAAATCATAAGAACGCAAGATCCAGAAGGTTTCACTATAGAAACTGAAAAAGAAAATGGTGTAGAAGTTTTAATCCACACCATAACAATGCATTTTCTAGGAAATCCTGCAGAAGAATTAGAAAGTAAAAAGATTATATTAACAAACCTTAGATGCCCAACTTTAGGAGATTTTAAATGGTATAAAGATGTTTTTGTAGCAAATATATTTCAACGAACAGATTGTAATCAACCTTTCTGGAAGGAACGGTTTATCTCAGGATTACCAACTTTTTTAGCAGAAAAAATAACCAATAAATTAAAAGAACTAGCTGGAGGATAACCTATACCTTGGTATAACATAACTTATGGTCAATTATTTGCATTTATTAAAAAAGAAGAATTATCCATATGTCAAGAACAAAAAGATAAAAAAACGTAACGATAAATTCAAATTTAAAATATCCATGGGTTCATTCTGTGAACAATATGGTTATGAAAATTTTAATCCACCATCCAGGATCAAAAGAATAAAATATAGACAAAGAAAATCCAATAAACTTAAATATCATCAAAGAAACGAAAATTATAACAAAAAACTAAATAATCAATATTATTCGAAAAATCAAAGATATTCCAAAAATAAAAAATTTAAATCAGACAAACAAAAATTAGTATGTTGGAATTGCAAAAGACCTGGACATAGGTCCACAGAATGTAAAATGAAGAAGAAAATAAACGAGATATTTCAAGATCAACCTGATATACAAGAAAAATTATCAAAACTTTTAATTTCAGAATCAGAACATTCAGAAGATACTGATAGTAATTACTCAATAAATGAAGTAGAAAATTCAGGTGATTCTTCCGAAGAATCACAAGAATTATCAGATAATCTATGTAATTGTAAAATAATTAATGTTATAACAAAAGAAAGCGATAAACAATTCTTATTAGATATAATAGATAAAATAGATAATCCAGAAACAAAAAAGGAATATTTAATAAAATTAAAGGATATAGTATATCAAGAAAAACAAATATCTACTCCACAACCTTTTAGTCTCAATAAAATATTTGAAAAATATCCAACTCAAAGTTTATTTAAACAAGTAACAACGGGAGAATTGCAAAATGAAATTAAACAAATCAAAGCACAAATTAAAGAGTTACAAGCATCGATAAATCAACAAGAATTAAATCAATTACAAACTAATTCAAGACTTTCTTTAATTGAATCAAAAAATCAAGCATCATCAAGTAATCAAAACATAGAAAGCCATAATATTGAAGAACCACAAGAAGATAAGGATTATATTCAAACAATAGAAAAAATCAATTATCAAAAATGGTATGTAACTATCAATTTGCACATAAACCATGATTTTAAAATAAACATAATCGCATTAGTAGATACCGGAGCAGATTTCAACTGCATCCGAGAAGGAATAATACCAACAAAGTATTATGGAAAAACTACTGAACGTCTTAGTGGCGCAGGCGGTGATAGGCTTAAAGTGCAATATAAATTACCATGCGCAAAAATTTGTAATCAGGGTTATTGTTTTAAAAACCAATTTATTTTAGTAAAAAACTTATCACAAGAAGTAATATTAGGAACTCCTTTCATTACTCAAATTTATCCATTCAAAGCAACCGAAATAGGTTTGGTAACTAAAGTAGTAGGAACTAAATTATCTTTTGACTTTTTATCCCCTATGAAAACAAAAGAAATTCTAAGTCTCCAGCAAAATACAATACATAAAACAATAAATTTAATAAAAGGAAAACAAAACCATATACAACACTTACAAGAAGAAATAACTCATAAAAAAATAGAAGAGCAACTAACAACACAATATGTAATAGATAAAATAAAGGCTATTGAAAAGAATCTACTCGACCAAGTATGTTCGGAGCTACCCAATACATTTTGGGAAAGAAAACAACATACAGTCGATCTCCCATATATAAAGGAATTTAGTGAGAAAAATATACCCACTAAAGCACGACCTATCCAAATGAATAAAGAATTACTAGAAACTTGTAAACAAGAAATAAATGATTTATTAAAAAAGAAACTAATAAGGCCATCCAAGTCACCTTGGAGTTGTTCAGCCTTTTATGTAAATAATCAAGCAGAAAAAGAACGTGGAGTCCCACGATTAGTTATCAATTATAAACCACTTAACGATGTACTACAATGGATTAGATATCCGATACCCAATAAAAGAGATTTATTAAAAAGACTCTACAATGCAAAAATATATTCAAAATTTGATATGAAAAGTGGATTCTGGCAAATCCAAATTAAAGAACAAGACAAATACAAAACAGTATTCACGGTACCATTCGGACATTACGAATGGAATGTAATGCCTTTCGGACTTAAAAATGCTCCCTCATAATTTCAAAATATAATGAATGATATATTTAATAATTATACAAAATTTACAATTGTATACATTGATGACGTACTCGTCTATTCAACATCAATAGATCAACACATTAGTCACATAAATACGTTCCTAAACATAGTAAAAAAACATGGCTTAGTTATATCAGCTAAAAAGATGTCTTTATTTCAAACAAAAATAAGATTTTTAGGACACAATATATATCAAGGAACAATAACACCCATATCACGATCGATAGAATTTGCTAACAAATTTCCCGATGAAATAAGGGATAAAACCCAATTACAAAGATTTTTAGGATGTCTAAACTATGTTTCTGACTTCCTACCTAATCTTCGAAAAACTATTCAACCATTATATCAAAGGCTTCAGAAAAACCCAAAACCTTGGACTAATCAACATACTCAATTAGTTAAACAAATTAAACAAAACGTTAAAACCTTACCTTGCCTAACCATTCCAAATCCTGAAGCAAATATGATAGTAGAAACAGATGCTTCAGAACTAGGATATGGTGGAATCTTAAAACAACAAATGGGATCTACTCAAGAAACTATAGTTAGATTTCATTCTGGAATCTGGCTAGGACCACAAAAAAATTATTCAACTGTCAGAAAAGAAGTATTATCCATAGTTAACTGTATATCTAAATTTCAAGATGACCTGATCAATAAAAAGTTCTTATTACAAGTAGATTGTAAATCAGCAAAAGAAATTTTGAAAAAGATGTTAAAAATCTTGTTTCAAAACAAATATTTGCCAGATGGCAAGCCATATTATCTGCATTTGATTTTGATATTCAATATATTAAAGGAGAAAATAATTCCTTACCGGATTTCCTAACAAGAGAATATTTACAGGGCAAAACATCAGATATCCAACAAAATAATCAACATGTCTGATCACAAGAGTAAGAAGCCGATGACTGCATCGGATTATATCAAAAATCAACCACATCTTCAAGGAAAACCCTTGAGTATTCAAAACACCTTTTCGGCCCTCGCCGAATTTCCTCCCTTATCCTATTCAAAAGCAGTGGCTGACACTTCAGCTTCTACATCAACAAAAAATCCTACTCAAACACCTACAGAAAAATCAGCCTATTTCCTAAAATCCCAAAAGCAACACCTCTTTACTACCCCATTCTTTAACCCAATCAAACTAAAAGAACTCCAGGCCTTTATCAACATAATTTTCTATCAAGACAGCCTTTACCCAACCGATAATGTAGTAAAAAACCGTACCTTTTATGAGTATATTCTAGTAGACTCTAAGTCTGCGGAAATTATTCATTATCCAGATAAATCCAACCCTAATCAGATAGCCTACTCAACCTGTAAAATACGTCGTATCTGTTTACCCCAAGACCTTGGCTTCATTAATTTTCATACAATCCAACCCTTTTCAACCCCTGGTTTCCATATCCAAGGATATACATACGTCGATTACCAAAACGCCTTCCTTCGGGCCTTCTACCTAAGACCCTTTGATCATTCCTGGTTCCTTTCCTTTGACAATAGCTGTCCCAAAACTTTCCCAGGATGGTTCTCAGAATGGTGGTACTGGTTCGGTCCAGCCGAACAAATCTACCCCCAAGAATTAATCAAAACCGCTTTCCCTTTCTACCAAAAACACATACCCAAACACTACACCAATCTCTATTCCAAAGTAGCCTTTCATATTGACATGGGTATCCCATGGATTTGCTCATGGCACTTCAACCTTATTCAAACCCAAACCGAAATTCCCGATATGCCATACTCTTTGGTCAAAGAATACCGCGTCAAATGGTGGGATAAGTATAATCTTGACTACTGCTCCCTAACCAACATATCCAAATACTTTCAGATCATAAACCAAGCCCACACGACAGTTAAATCCAAATCCAAATCCATACCTCTTGTTACCCCGAGCCAATTAATTAAACAATTTGGCTCCGATCCAAACCAACCTAAACCTACTCAACCCAACACAACATCAACAAAGCAATCAAGTCTTGCCAACTCGGTAGACTCGTCAAATTCCAAGAAGTCCTCTAAAAAGGAAAAACTCAAGCAAATTATCGCTGCAATTAGTCAAGAAATGGACGCTTCCTCGTCCGACGATGAAGTTATGCAACAAACTACCCAAGATGAAGATCCTTTCGGCGGCTCTCTCGCTCAGGATCCTTTTGAGATTTTTTTTTTTTTAAAAAAAAAAAAAAAAAAAATTTCAGGTTTTCCGATTCACGCACACAGGCGATGTTCCAGGCCGCAAGTCCTTCCAAAGGCCGTAAGTCCGTTGGCAAGTCACCTCGGTGCAACAAACGAAAAACATGTGATAATATTCTATATAGACTTTTAAAAATTCTTCGATATTATCAATGTATATTCTAGTAGACTCTATATATTATTATATATTATTATATTGCTCATTTGTATTCGCTAAATAACATACAAAGTATATCTGTATAAAATATACTCTAAATAAAATATCAAGACATTTAAGAAGACACCCGCTATGTGGGACCCACCTTCTAGAAGACGATGACATCCAGCACATGGGACCCACATCACATCAGTAGAACTTACGCGAAAGATTTATTCAACCAAGATAATCATGGAAACATACAAGACCCCACTTCAAGACTTATTCAACCAAGAAGAAGATTGTCGGCACCATTCAAAAGAAGACACGTGACACGACAATAGTATGCAACTTTGGCTATAAATACAGCCTCCTATCAAAGCATTGAGGGCATCAGTTTTACACGCACTCTTTGCACAACTCTCTCACCTCTCTCTAAAAAACTCTTTTGTAATCTTTTCAAGTTTTAAGTTTCAAAACTTTTGTAATCTTTTAAGTATCAATAAAATTTCAAGTTTTTATCCATCAACCGTGCAAAGTATTCTTAATTTTATAAAAATAATAAAATAAATTACTATAGCAATTACTGTAGCAAAGTCATTGTAGCAAGTAAGTAAATGGTATCAGAGTATATGAGTAAGTAAATGGTATCAGATTAATAAGATGTATTTTTCTTTTTCATCTGGTTTGCCTTTTTAGTTTGATTTATTGTTGTTAGAGTTTTGTGTCAGAACTCAGTATCACCTTAGGTTTCTAAACAGGTTAGTTTTATGTTTTTGAAATAATTTTTTTTATTGACTAACTGTATGAGAAGCTATATATATATATATCCTTTCGTCGATGGTTTTTCATATTAATCTATCATCTTCGTTTCTATGTTCCTGTTAATGTAGGTGGATGTTTTTTCTTTATTGTAGGATATTGTTGTTGTTTTGCTTTTTGTTTTGCAGGATTTGTCATCCTCATCAACTTTGAGGTATACACCTTTTTTTTTATAATCCGATAAGATCGAATTATTAAACAAATTTTATTGTTATCTTCCTAAATAATATAAAATATTTTCTTAATATCTTATATGTGGCCTCTCAACCCTACAAATAAATCACTCATAATTGAGGTAATAGCTCTTCTCTTTTTTTTTTGCTAAACGATATAGTTCTTCTCTTTAATTGTTTTTGTTTTGCTTTGCATCAATTACGTGTCCAGAGATTGTAGCAGAGAGGGTCAACGAAGAAACATGTCTTCGATTAGTACTGAACCATCAGCGAATCTCTCTCTGTTGGAGAACGGTGGCCGGAGCTGCGATCCAGACGACGGCGGTAAACAAACTCCGACGAGAGACGACGGAGATATTGAGACGTGGTCGGAGAACGGTGCAGAATCGGTGACTTGGTTGACAAGGAAGAGATGGGATCTGAATATATCTTATGTGGCGTCTCCACAAAATTCCTCACGGGTACTTAAATGTATTTATTTTCGTAAATCCTTAATTTTACGCTAATTAATACTCGTATTCAATCTATTTGTGTTGTTTTATGGAATTGCCTTCTATTTCATTATTGATGATTAATATTTTCGTGGGTTTATTGTTTTTTTGTATATAAATCCATTATTTCGTTTGGGCTGTTCAGTATTTTATGGGCTCTATTCAAACTTTTTAAATTATTTGTAAGCCCATTAATATATGTCGGTTTTCATAAACCCTAGACTCTATCATTATTTTCTTATAAATATTGTTCAAGTGGACGTCCTATACGCTTCACAAGCAAAACGTATAGCCATAGACATCATTATTTTCTGATTTTATATATTTTTTTTGTCGATCTGATTTTATTTTTTTTATTTGTATTTTGCAGGTATTTTTATTGTTCTTGAGGTGAGTTATTATATGTTGATTGAACATTCATTGAATTTTTTTTTAATCTACGATCTTTATGTTTATTTTTCCTTTTTTTTTGCTTTTAGTAAACCCTAGATTCTTATATTTTTATCTTATAAATAGTATTCCATTCTAAATTTCATACCTACAATAAGGTTTGTTTATAAAATTCTTATATTTTTCTTTTATATTATTGTGCATCGTAATCCTCTTTCCTACAACCTAATTTGTGTTCTTCGTGTTTTGCAGTTTGTATTATCTTCATTAAGGTTCGTGGTAGTTCATACGATCTAATTTATTTTGTTTTCTTATATTTGTAGTTATTTTAATCTTTATTTAAGTTCTTCTCATGACATGTTTTTATCGTTTTCTTCTCTAATCATAACATGTCTTTAGAAAACCCTAGATTCTTGTATTTTTATTTTATAAATAGTATTTCATTCACCCTCGATTCAAAAGCCATCTGACAATTTTTTTTTTTTTGTAGAGTTTCAAGCAACTCTCAGTATATTTGCTCTATTTGGATATTAATCTAAATATCTATATTTGGATATTAATTGTCGTCTATACGTTTTTTTTCTTACTAATTATTTATTATTTATTTTTTTTGAAAAAGATTCTTCTTACTAATTATCATTCTATTGTTTAATGCTTTATAACATCTTCTGCAAGGTGTAGATTGTTCTTCTATTATTTTGGCCTATATATGTATGTTATTTTTTGTATGAAATTGTGTATGTGTTGTTTATGTGTTTGCTATATCGTTAGATCATTCCTTTTTTACTCATGATTATCATTTTTTTAAACTAGATTTTAACGTTCAAGAGAATTCAGCGGTGATTTGCAGATTGGATTTTGCAGCGGTAATTTCGATGCTTTCTGGGTTGGATTTTGTTCACACGGCGGTGGAACAAAGCGGTGGTGTACCTGCTCATCTTCCTCCTCCTCAGCCACCACCTGCTCATCTTCCTCCTCAGCCCTAAAGAAGACACATGGGTCCACGTGTCTAATTAATATGTATTGCTTTTTCTAATAGATTTAGCAAATGGCTTTTAAATTGGGTTGTAATGGTAATGCTGGGATTTAAATTACAATGTAATTGGCCATCTTGGCTTTATCAATATAATGCTTTACGACAATAATTTTTTTTTTTAACTATTCTTAATTTTACGTGTTTGTTCTCTATTATACAGTTTTTTTTTGTTCTTTAAAGTGTCCTATCTAACAAATTAAAGTTTGTAGTTGATATCGCAAAATTACTAATATCAATATTTTTTTACTAATCAGGATAAATATGTGTTCTTATTATTAATTTATGTCATTAATCAAAATATTTGTATGCTGACAGATTTATATCAATTTATGTAAAATGTCGGTTTTATTGTATCTTATATATAAAAATATTAGTTCTGTATAATTTATGATGGAATTATTTCTTTATTTTATTTTTAGTGAAATTCTCTGTTTATTTGAATTTTATTATATTTAATCAAAAATATTTTTTATCGCATATCTTTTGCTATTTGTTTAGATTTTATACTCAACAGAGATTCTGTGTTATATAAAATGTATGTTTATATTTATATATGAGTTTAGCTACGAATAGTATAATTCCAGTGGATTTATATGATATATTTTTCAGTTTAGATATTAAAAAAAGGAAAAAAACTTGTGTGATTTTTTAACATTAAATGGTTTGATTTTTATTTTACATGGATAGTAGATATTATCATCGGCACCCTTTTTTTATCTTATATAATATTTGGTTCAGGTCATATATTATATCATATGTTTATTATTGGTTATCGTGTGTTAACATGTTAACAAAAACAGAAGTTAGATTTATATGAATTTAGATGCGATTGGAATAATTCATTTATATTTAGCTATTAGATTGATATAGTTTTAGATATTAGATTTGTTTTTTTTTTTATGGAAATATTTTAATTATTGTATCGTAATTATAGACGATAGTATGTATCTAAATATAATTTTATGTTCGATTTTTTTAGGATTAGGTATGTTACATGGAAACTTTTTTGATTTTTTAATATAGAAATATCTCATTATTTTCGTGTTGTACTATTATTTCCTTATTAGTTTTGTTTACATATTTAAGAGATTTACTTTGACAAATGTAAATAACCCATTATTGTTGAATTTTTATATGGGAATATCCTATTATTTGAATGTTGTGTTATTATCCTCCTATTATTGTTAAATTTTTATATGGAAATATCCAATTATTTTAATGTTGCATTATTTTCAATGAACTATGTTTAATTTATATTTAATTTATATAAATTTAGAGGCAATTGCAAAAATGCCATTTTTCATGTGCACATTTGCAAGAATATCACTTAAGGCACTACAAGAAAACAGCGCGATTCCTACGGAAATATCCGTCGGAAGTCTGTCGGAATAAGAGTTTTCCGATAGATTTCCGACGGATATGTCTGTCGTTTCTATCTTGTCGGAAATGAAAATTCTGTCGGAAAGCTGTCGGAAATTTCCGACAGCTTTCCGATGGGTTCCGACTACTAGTAAACCGACAGACTTCCGACGTCATTATTTCCGACATATTTCCGACGGATTTATTTCCGACAGCTTTCCGACGGATAAATTTCCGACGGATTTCCGACGTATTCGTAGAAATAATTAAATATAATAATAAATTAAATAATAATTAATTTAATATAAATTTAAAATTTAAAATTTGAAGTCTGTCTTAAGGGTCATCAGTCTACTAGCAGTTGATAAAGGGGAATGTCCGTCTCTACACCCATCATATAATGGTTGCTTCCCTGCGTCTAACATATCAAAAAATCTTCTAGCTTCTCGGAGGAGGAGAGGCTCGGAGGCGGAGAGGATAGGCGGAAGGGCGATTCCGGCGAGGAGGAGGAGATTAATCGGCGAATTCCGGCGAGGAGGAGCGGTGGTGGCGATTTAAGAAATGATTTCAACCCGTGGAGAAGAAGAAGAAGAAGAGTCGGTTCTGTTATTAAATTAGAATTTCCGACGGAATTAAATCTGTCGGAAATCCGTCGGAAATTCTAATTTAATAATTTTCATTTCGCGGTATTTATTTTTCATTTCGCGGGTTAAATTTAGCACATCCGTCGGAAATCCGTCGGAAATATACATATATTTCCGACAGATTTCCGACGGAATTGTGGTTTTAGGGTATGGGAAATTTAAGAAATGTTTTTTTGTTGTTTTAGGGTTAAGGAATTGAAGAAATTGAAGAAATGTTTATTAAATTTAAGAAATTTAAGCAATGTTTATTAAATTTAATAAATTTAAGAAATGTTTTTTTTGGAAATTTAAGCATTGTATATTTTTAAACAATATATAGAAAAATAAGAATTTTAAACCAAAATGCTTATTTTGGAAAAATTGTTAGCATTTTGTACTTATTTTTACCTTAAAACCACAAAATCCGTCGGAAATCTGTCGGAAATATATATATATTTCCGACAGATTTCCGACGGCATTGTGGTTTTAAATGGTTTTTTGGAAATTAATGAAATAGCATTTAGGAAAAAATTGGTAATTTTTAAACAATATTTAGCATTGTTAATATTTTTTTCCAAAATGCTTATTTTGGAAAAATTGTTAGCATTTTGTACATATTTTTACCTGAAATCTATAATTCCGTCGGAAAAATATACATTTTTCCGACAGATTTCCGACAGATTTGGGGTTTTAAGCTTGTTTAGGATCCGTTTTCGTAGTTACAAGTTAATAGCATGGTTGGAGGAATATTTGGAAGATAAAATACTTGATAATGGTCATTGTTACTTTCAAATTCTAAACATTTAGTATTTTCCGTAAACATCTATTGTTTTGTATATGTAACTGTATGAAACGCTTTTGGTTGAAACATGACAAAATCGCAAAACATGTTCGGTATAACATCGAGAATGTTATTTACTCAATTATCTTTCACTTTAGTTGTCAGAATTGTATGCCGAGACTTTGTCTTCTCAAAATTCAGGAATTTGGCCTCAAAACCCTAAATCTGTCGGAAATCAGTCGGAAAATATATATATTTCCATCCTACGATCAATGGATTAGTGTTAAACCCTAAATCTGTCGGAATTCAGACTTTATTTTTACTTACGATCAAGATAAGCACGGTAGCAAATCTTTGAAACATCCATCCTAGACTTCACATTGTCTTTTGTCTTTCCCGGGATGTTTAACACTGTATTCATGATGTTGTCAAAGAAGTTCTTTTCAATATGCATCACATCGAGGTTGTGCCTTAATAAATGATCCTTCTAATACGGCAAATCCCAAAATATACTCTTCTTATGCCAGTTGTGAGCTCCTCCTACACCACAAAGCGGTTCATGCCCATTACCCCCACAATCAGGAGTCCTCTCAGCACCAAAATCTCTCAACTGCTCCAATATAGTACGACCGTCTATCTCATCAATTGGAGCATCAAACACTTGTTTATTTTTCTTAAATAATCTTTTAGACCGACGATAGGGATGGCCGTCCGGTAGAAACCTTCTATGGCAATCAAACCAACATGGCTTTCTTCCATTCCTCAATTGGAAAGCGTCAGTGTTGTCTTGGCAAAACGGGCACGATAATGTTCCATGAGTAGTCCATCCAGATAGCATACCATATGCTGGGAAATCGCTAATAGTCCACATAAGGACCGCACGCATCAGAAAATTCTGCTTCCGTGAAACATCAAATGCTTCGACACCGTGACTCCATAGCATTTGTAACTCATAAATCAATGGCTGGAGGAATACATCAAGTGATCTCTTCGGATGCTCAGGGCCGGGAATAAGAACGGAGAAGAATAAAAACTCTCGACGCATGCACATACCAGGGGGCAAATTATACGGTGTTACGATTATGGGCCACAAAGAATACTGCCTTCCATGCTTCCCAAATGGATTGAAACCATCCGTACTTAACCCGAGGTACACATTTCTTGACTCGTATGCAAAATCCGGATACAACATTTGAAAATGTTTCCACGCTTTTGCATCTGAAGGATGTGTAATCTCTCCATCTTGACGATGCTCTGCATGCCATCTCATTTGTTCTGCCGTTCGCACAGATTGATATAACCTCTTTAACCTCGCTGTCAATAGTAAGTACCACATACGTTTATATGGAATTGGAACTCTCCCACCAGTTTCCTGATACCGCGGTTTACGACAAAATTTACATCTTCTCCGGTCTTCGTCTTCTCTCCAATATAACATACAGTTGTCGATGCATACATCTATCACCTGATACGGCATACCAAGACCAACTACAAGTTTCTGTATCTCGTAGTATGATGCAGGTGCCTGATTATCTTCAGGCAAAATATCTTTCACAAAATCTGCTATCGCATCAACACACTCTTCCGCCAAATTGAAGTCTGTCTTAAGGGTCATCAGTCTACTAGCAGTTGATAAAGGGGAATGTCCGTCTCTACACCCATCATATAATGGTTGCTTCCCTGCGTCTAACATATCAAAAAATCTTCTAGCTTCTTCATTTGGTTCTTCTAGTCTATCCTCCCTTATTACGATCGATGGCAAATTCTCTCTAAACGCATCATGAACCATCTCAGCGGTACCTACACCAAAATCTACTTCCGTTCTATGTTCGCCTAAGCTATCCGTTCTATGTTCACCTAAGTTATCCATTCTATGTTCGCCTAAGCTATCCGCAACATATGGTGCACTGCTACTACTAGCACCATCATTATTAGTTTCTCCATGAAAAAACCAAATTTTGTATCCCGGCATAAAACCAACGGTATACAAGTGATGCCAAACTTGTTCTACATTAACATTACGAGAATTGCAACAATTTAAACATGGACATTTTATCACCTTTCGATTCCCGACAACCGCCATGAACTCGCATATACCTCGTGCATAACTTGGATTTAATGTATTCGACTCCGGATCATACATCTCTTCATCCATCCACGATCTATAATATCTAGAAGATGACATCTCACTCTCTTAACGATTTTTTCTAACAAATATTTGGTTGGAAGTTGTTGTTGTTTTGTGAGTGAATGAAGATGTGTGGAATCATATATATAAATACGCTGACCGTCGGAAATCTGTCGGCAAAGCGTCGGAAAAACAACGGATATAATAACGGCTAGATAACGGTTATATAACGGCTATTTTTTCCTACAGATTTCCGACAGACTAGTTGGGAGTCTGTCGGAAATCTGTCGGAAATCTGTCGGAAATTGATATTTTCCGACGGATTTCCGACAACTGACCGGAATCTCCTCCGGCGTCGGCAACGGCTAATTACACGGTCCAATAATCCGACCGATTTCCGACGGTCTGTGGTCCGTCGGAAATAATTCCGACAGATTTCCGACGGAATTGAAAAATTTCCATTCCGTCGGAAATCGGTCGGATTACCGTTGGAAAATTTCCGAACTTCCGTCGGAAAATTTCCGACGGAATTACTTCCGTCGGAATTTCCGTCGGATTTGCGGCTGTTTTCTTGTAGTGAGGATGTCTATTTGCAAAAATGCCACTAATTATAAATTTATAAAGACTATATCTTAAACGACATAAGAGACATTACTACACAAAAAAATATGAGATGCAAATAACATGCTAACGTATCATCTTTATGAACCCATGCAACTGTCTTTATGAACGCTCAACTTCTATGATACCCATGCAACTGTCTATATGAACCCTATCATCTTTTGTTTTTATGAGATGCAAATACACGCATCGGTTGAACCTTTCGTGATTGCCACCAAAAGACAGTTGAGCGTTCTACACCCAGTTTTTAAGCTCCTCGAACATCAGTGGTGGTATCTTTGAGATCACTGTTTTCTCTTCTAAATATGCAATGGAAATATCATCTTTCATCTACAAGAACCACGGGACCTTCCCTGACCAAGTCATAACTTAAAATGAGGTAATGTATATTTACTCAAATTTTCAATATTTTACTTTTAGTGGCTTAATTGTTATGGCTTTTCTATTGCAGAGGGATGGGCTTGATGTTTGGTATACTATTGAATCATGGGTCCAAGATTACATTTCCTTGTATTACAACACAGACGAGGATGTCCCGAACGACCACGAGCTCCAAGCTTGGTGGAAGGAGTTTGCGCGAGGAAGGTCACAGGGACAAAAAGTCAAAACCTTGGTGTCCAAAAATGCAAAATCGTGAAGATCTCAAGGAGACTTGCACTATAATCATTTGGGTGGTCTATGCTCTTTACGCTGCTGTTAACTTCGGACAGTATCCGATCGCGGGTTACCTCCCAAACCGGCCGACCATAAGCGGTCGGTTCATGCCAAAGGAAAACACTCAAGAGTTTGAAGAACTTGAGAAGAATTTGGACAAATTATTCTTCAAAACCATCACGGCCCAACTTTAGACACTTCTTGGGATATCTCTGATTGAGATTTTGCTTACTCATTCAAGCGATGAGGTGTATTTGGAAGCGTTTGAGAAGTTTGGAGAGAAAGTAAAAGAGATTGAGAAGAAGATTTTGATGAGAGGAACAAATATGATAATCTCAACAACAGGAATAGTTCGGTCTTTACGTTGTTCGTCTTTTACGGCTATTGTTATTGTTCTTGGTGTTATTTATATATTAATTAATAGATTATCTTCTCATTGTTTATATTGGTTTTTAAATGTTATATTCTCTAATATATCTTCTCATCTTCTCATTATTTATATTGAACTGATTACCTATTTTGTTTTTTTTGAAAAAGATTTACCTATTTTGTTTATCACATGAGTTTGGTGAAACTCCAAAACAAAAAGTTTGCATATGAGTTAGGTCTTTATCCACAGCTGATTTAGCTACGAGAAAAAGCTAATGAAGAAGGAGAAGTGTCTAATATATGTTATCTTACGATATCTCTTTTAGGGGTTTGGGATTTATGTCTTCTTTAGATAATTTTTTTTATCTTTTTTGTTTTGTTTTTTGTTTGTAAGATGAAAACAATAAGTACTTTAATGGAACGACTTTTTTTTCGCAGGGAACAAGATGAATTCATCGGACAGAGTCACGGTTTTTGTAGCTATATAGTGTATCGTTATTTTTTTTTTTTTTTTGATAAAGGGCTTTCAATTTAAATGCAAAAGTAACAATTACAAATATATGATGATGAGATCATATAGTTCAAACTAGTTTTTAATGAAAAATCATAAAGATTTCACCAAAGTAGTTTCGTAAGAGAGATAAAAAGATCTAGAGAAGAGTCTCTAGGAGCTTCTATTAAGATTGCTCGTGGCCGCCTCGGCCGCCACGTCCCCTTTTACTTCGTCCTCTTACCGTGGTCCATTGCATCTCTTGAACTTTTTGCGTCGGTTTAATCACCCTACCGCCTTTAGTCATATGAGACGCGACACCCATCTCATATCCTGAGTAATCTCCCGAGTCTAAGGCAGCCAAAAGAGTACTACCAAAAACATTCCCTTGCACAACTTCATTAGCCAATGAACATATAGAAGGGGTTGAGAGAGTTACCAAATTAGGAGCAGCAGTGTATGTGGCAACGGGAGAAGAGCTACATGCTACACCGATTGTAGATGTAAGCTCAGTTGGGAGAACCTCTGCCAAGGCTATGGTTTCTGTGGAAACATTAGCGTTCTCCAACGCTGTTGGAGAAGATGAAGGAGTTAAGTTGGTTGCAGCACTTGGTGTTGATGGTTCAACCTCAGCGAGAGAGGCAAAGCTAGGATCCATAGTAACATTTAGATGAGTATCAACATGACAACCTTGAACAGATGCTGGAGGAGGAACGTGAGGTCCATGAGCAGAGGTTAAATCCACATGAGCAACTAAATCATGGGAGGCAGGAGAGTTAGCCTTTGGAGAAGCAATAGCACCTCCATTAGGTTCACTTCGAAGAAGGCACCTAGATTCTTTATGGCCTAGTTGTCCACATCTTTGACATTTAGATGGAATCCAAGAGTATAATACTTCGACCATTGTGAGATTGCCATGAAAATCTGTAGCTGCAATCCTTTGGGGAAAAGGTTTATCTAGTTCTACTTCCACCATTAGTTTTGCCTCACCTATTAAACTCGGATCTAATCTTGGCTTATGGGTGGCCATTGGTTCTCCTAAACCTGAAGCAATCCAACTAATTCCCCAGTCAGAGTAAAGACAAGCTGGTATGTTCCGCAGAGTAACCCAAACAGGAACCGTAGTTATTTCTGGTAAGACTAAAGAAGCAGTTGGAGTCCAAGGAGCAACAAACATTAAGCAATCATCAAAATGCCATAACCCTCTCTCCAGAACCCAATCTCTCGTACCCTTATCTGGGATATGAAACAAATATGACGATTCCCCTAGTTTACGAGCAAAAATCTTACATTTCTTACCCCATATTCGATTAGATACTGTGTGAATGAGACCTCCAGAAGGCAGCAAACAACGAAAGAATTGCCCAATCACATATTCTTTTTGATTCTTGAGTCCCTGCATCAGAACATGGTTAGGAATCTCAACTATTGGTGTACCATCCTCCATGTAAGTAGGGGAAGTAGTGCGGTGGAGATTTCTGAGTTTTGGGTCCATTTTTGCAGCCCAAGGAAACCGCAATTGACCATTCTCTTTCAACTCCGGTGGAAGAATGTCAGAAATCCGGTGAGTATTTGCCCTAGATGTTGGAGTCTCAGGTGGTGGCTCGTTTGGGATTGGGTCTTTTAGATCTATTGAGAGCCTCAGAGGTTTTGCCCAAGCACCCAAAGAAGGAGTAAAGGCAGCCATAACTTCCGGTGGTGGAGTAGAAACAACTTCCGGTGGAGTAGAGGCTCCGGTGATAGTGATTTGTTGGGCTGGAATAGAGAGCGATGAAGGTGGCTCTGTTGATACTAGCTCCGACGCAGTGGGGAGGAGACAGCCATTGACGGAACTTGGATTTGTCTCGTGATGTGGATTTGAGTCGCACGAATCCATGAAGGAGGGAGAGGACAGAAGCAAGAAGAGATGAAGGTCGTCGGCGTGGTATCAAAACGAGCAGCCGGTGACGATTCAGCAGCAACGGCGGCTCAGGCGAGCGGCTCCGTCGAAGACAATCGAGATCGAGATCTTATAGTGTATCGTTATTACAACCAAGAAGCTTTCGGTATTTGTGTTATGAACTACGAGACCAAAAGATGCAACGGATTTTGTTTTGACGAGATTCGAAGGTAAAAGATGTTTTTTAACGTCACAAATCAAGGTGACCAAGTTGACGCATCCATATGTGGCTTCGGCTTTAGCCGTGCCGTTTGTAATTATGAAGAGGCTAGCGTTGGAGATAGAATAACCGGCGATTGTGGAAGATATATGAGTCCCATGACCATCGTAATCCGCAGCGGTTTGTCCCTGGCTATCGAATAGTCTCTGTTGTTCCTGGTTGATCATCAACTTCGCAACCGGGCTTTACCCTAGCGCCGCCGTAGGTGAGCCTCACGCTCGCCGACGAGAACTTCCCTCTTCTTTCTCCTCCAGCTTCCTTTCTGATGTCGAAATTGACCTCTGCTCCCGCGGCACCGGAGACTCCACCAGATCCCGTTGCCCCTAAATCCTCAGATCCAATCGACCCCAAATCGGTTCAGATCTCGCAATCATCCACCGCTCAGGACCATCACCTCTCTCCCTCTGAAGCGTCCTCTTCCTCGGATGAGCCACAAGGGAGTGCTGAGTTACCGGTCGCTCCTGCATCTCTGCTCGCTCCTTCTGCAGCCCCGGATAGCTCCATCCCCTCTGCTTCTGAGGATG
This sequence comes from Draba incana, assembly GCA_963576765.1. NCBI lineage: Eukaryota > Viridiplantae > Streptophyta > Magnoliopsida > Brassicales > Brassicaceae > Draba > Draba incana. The sequence continues at coordinate 12,505,699 of OY755215.1, forward strand.
TTCATCCCGTGAGTGTAGAAGTGGCTCCGGTAATTGGTGGAACCTCCATTCTTTGGGCATCTAGATTCAAGTCATCTCTTCGCAATTTGCAAAGGATGTGCTCTCCTGAATTCGAAGAAGATGGTACTGCCGTTGTTACAGCACCTGATTCGGTTTTACTAAGTGGCTCTGCGCTTTGGAAGGATCACCTTGTTGCCCATTTTCACGGTACTCCTCCACCGGAATCAAAAGTTTGGTCAGATCTAAACCCCATTTGGGGAACTAAAGGTAAGATAACGGTTCGTAAACTCTCCAATGGTTCATGCTTAATCTATATTCCTTCGGAAGATACTCGTGCTTGGGTATTAGACGTCGGCGTATGGCAAGCGGACAACTGCGCTTTCACGGTCTCAAAGTGGTCAGAATCGGCTCAGCTTGAAGCACCTCGTAAACTTGTTTCCCTGCCGATTTGGGTCTTGTTCAAGAACATTCCTCCCCAGCTATACTCTCTACCGGGTCTTAGTGTCCTAGCTTCTGGGGTTGGAGAACCTCTACACACAGAGAAGTCGCGGCTTCCTCCTCTTGTATTAGGTGATGTTAAGGTTAAGGTGGAGATCCTTCTCTCTCAAAAGCTTCCTGCTAGGGTTAAGGTAAAAGATTCTTACGGTAATTCCGTTTTGGTCGATGCCGCTTACCCGCGTCTTCCCCCTAAATGCATAAACTGTGGAGAGTTTGGTCATCTCGTCCCTCGTTGTCCTAAAGAGTTGCTCTCTTCCCCTAACGATGAAGATCCTCTACCAGAAGCGCGAAAAACTTCAGCTACTGGTGAACCCCTTGATGAAGCAGCTCCTGCTCCGGAATCTCCCAAACCAGCTCCTGCTCCGGACTCTCCTAAGCCAGCTCCTGCTCCGGAATCTCCTAAACCAGCTCCTGCTCCTGCTCCGGAATCTCATCCACCGGTTGATCCTAAGGTGGTGTGTGTAGCGGCGGACTCTTCAAGTTCGACTAGTATTCCAAGATCTTCCAGCCTCCAATAATGAGCCCTCAAAAGCTGAATCCTCCTCAGAAGAATGGACTTATGTTGCGCATAAGTCTAAGGTCCCTCTTGTGAAGCCAGATCACAACTTGGTACATCCCACGGTTATATGCCTCACTTCCTCTCAGCTCGCTGAAGAACCAGCCATAATTAAGAAGGCACAAGAGATTATTCGTCTGCGTAACTTGGCTCCTGTGCCACACTCTGCAACTCTCTCTAATTCTTCGAGGAAGAGAGAAAAGAAGAAACATAAGCTTCATAAAGAATCTTTGACCACCTCTTCTTCGGACCTCCAAACTCACAAAGAATCTTTGGCAGCTCCTAAACCGGCGCCCAGATTAACTGTTTCCCAAGCTCGAGGGCGTTCGCTGCCAAGGCGTTTGCCACATACCAGAGGTCGAGGGCTTTCTCCATAAAGAAATAAATTATGGATGGATTAGACAAAAAGCAATTAGGTTCAGCTTCGGGCCTAAATCAACAAGATGATCAGAGTCTCCTTCTTTATGGTTTGAACTCTACTAAGGAAATATTTAACTTTTTGTTTTGTGAAAAATAAAAGAGAAGTTGCAGAAATAGAGGAAGTAGAAGATAATGAAAACATATGATTTTGTACTTATTGCAATTAGTCAAGTTATCTCCAGTTACACGTTTTCCTTTCATTTTAGCTGGAGGAGGACCATAGCCTTTGTCATTGAAGCTCAGTGAGTCGATATAACTTCCTTTTAACAACAAAAAAAACAAGTGTTAAAGATTCGGGTTTTTCCGATATCTTTCATATTCGAGTTTTCAGTTTACTCTACTTGTGTCAAGAACTCCCACAATGAAATTATTCTCTACTGCTACTCTACTTTTCAGTTTACTTTACGTGTGTCAAGAACTACGTTTATATAGAAACTTTAAGCTTTTGTGTTCTTCTGGGCTTAGGGTTTGTTGATTTGCGTTATGGTAATGACTTTTTCAACATGTAAATGAAGACAAAAATATAGTATTTGAGATCCCAATAGATGTATATTTAATTTTTTAATATGTTAAAATGTTTGATCTATATTTTTTATAGCAGATGTGTAGATTTGAAAATATTTATAGACGAAGAAGAAAAATAAGAATAGAAATTGGAGAGGACAAAAAACAATCAAGAAACTCTACTCATTGTTTTATTTTGTGTTATTTACTCAATTATCTCATTTGCTTGAATGTTTTTAATTCTTCTCAAACACTCTAAAACAATCTAAAATGTTTGCGACAATTCCAAAATAAGTAAAACAAAAAAAAGTGAGTAAACTCTAGCGAGTTTAGAGAACGAGCAGCGCGAGATCATGATTCAAAACTATATGGTAAGCCTCATGTTATTAGAGATGATGATGATGATGATGATGATGATACGACTAGAGAAGAAAATTAAGTTACTCCAAAGATACCAAAAAAGCATTTATCTTTTTAGGATAACATGGATTTAATTAACATATACCGCTGATTGGGGGAGATTCACAGCCTCATTCTATATGTTAATGTGAATGCGGTAGAAAATAATACTTGACTTATATGAGTGTAAATTAAAATTTCAAAGAAGTTCTAGCGTTCCTAGAGGATGTAGCTTAACCATTTATTCGGCCATAAGAAATATTGTGAGAGTGGTAAATAATTTGGATCAATTTTGTTTGTTTGATGTAAATCTTCTTATAAACACAAACATTTTTGTGAGATTTTTGCATGTTGGTTATTTGATGTAAGAAAAACTCATAGGTTTATCTAGAATTTTGAGTTTTTGTGTTTTTCTGGGATTAGCGTTTATTGATATGGGCTATTGTAATGATCTATTCAACGTGTAAACAAGGTAAAGATAAGAACATATCCAATTCGTATGTAAAATCAACAAAGGATGTATTTTTAGTTTTTTTTTTGTTGGTCAAGTATGTTTAGTTTTTTTTTTATTATGTATAAACTTTTATTTTTCGAAAGTGAGAGATTTCAGGGGCAATGAACATATGTAGATTTAAAAATATTCTTGAAGAAGAAGGAAAAAAAATAAGAGAGATTTTGATTCTTATTCTCCTTTACTTTAATGTTTTTGATTTTTTTGAGACGCTAAAACACTCTAAAACATTTCCGAAAACTCCAAAATAAGTGATCACTACAAGAAAACAAGGCATTTTCTGACGGCCGTCGGAAAATCCGTCGGAATTGTATGACGGATGTATGACGGATTTCCGACGGATTGCGTTTTAAAAAATTTTAAAAACGCATTCCATCATAAATCCGTCATAAATTTCTGACGGATTTATGACGGATTTAGTTTTTTTTTTCTTCAATTTAAATAAAAAAAGGCAATCCGTCATAAATCCGTCAGAAATTTATGACGGATTTATGACGGATATCGTATACCGTATACCGTATACCGGATATGAGGTATACGGATACGGTATCCGTCATAAATCCGTCATAAAATTCTGACGGATTTATGACGGAATGCCTTTTTTTTATTTAAATTAAAAAAAAAAGAATCCGTCATAAAATTCCGACGGATTTATGACGGAATGCCTTTTTTTTATTTAAATTAAAAAAAAAAGAATCCGTCATAATATTATAGTTTTCTCGGTATAAAATTAGGGTAAAATCCGTCGGAAATCGCATTTTAACAAGTACATCGCATGACATGAACTCTCAAATTAAAATGTCAAATTCTAAACAAAACAAAAACACACATTATTCTACCTCAAAAAACAAGCTTCATTTACACATTCTCTTACAAAAGTTATAATGAAACCAAGTTATTACGTTTTCAGAAGCAATTTAATATAGGTGTATGAACAAGAATTAAGATAATTATATGTAATTAACCTATTGAAATATCCATAAACAAATTAACCACTCTTCAAAATAAATATTTCAATTTCCAATGAAAAATGTTATATTTTTTTATTTTATTTTATACCGAGAAAAATAAAATATTATATATAAAAAATAAATTTGATGTTTTTGTGTATTCTTCTCCAATGGTAAACTTAAAATGAAACTTCAAAATATTATGTGTTTTTACATTTTAGTCCTAAACATTACATATAATTATTTAAAGTTATAAAACTTTTATTTATAAGTAACTATAACACATATATTATACAAAACTTATATTAAATTATGACGGATTTATGACGGATTGAGTTTTTTTTTCTTCAATTTAAATAAAAAAAGGCATTCCGTCATAAATTCGTCGGAAAGTTATGACGGATTTATGACGGATTTCCGTATTCCCGCCCATTTTAATTAAGCCGATGTGTATTCCGACGGATTTACCCTAATTTTATACCCAACCACACATTCTCCGGCGGAAATTCTCCGGCGGAAAAATCGCCGCCGGAAAATTCTCCGGTGGAGAATTTTTTTTAAAAAAAAAATTGAAATTTTCCCACAGATTTCCGACGGATACGGTATCCGTACACGGGGATATCCGGTATACGGTATACGGTTACAGAATCCGTCATAAATCCGTCGGAAACAAATTTCCGACGGATTTTCGACGGTGTTTTTTTTTTAATCCGTCATAAATCCGTCATAAATTTCTGACGGATTTATGACGGAACTCAATTTCCGACGAGATAGAACCGACCGTGGAATATCGTCGGAATACCGTCGGAAAAGGGGCTTTTCCGACGGAATTCCGACGGTTTTGGCCGTCAGAAATCACCCTGTTTTCTTGTAGTGTGATACCGATGAAAGTGAGTAAACTCTTGCAAGTTTACGAGAAGGAGCAGCACGAGATTATGGTTCAAAACTCTATGATAAGCCTCATGTTATTAGAGAAGAAGAAGATGGTGATTTGATTAGGGAAGAGATTTAAGTTACTCCAAAGATACCAAAAAAACATTAATCCTTTTAGGATAGGATGGATTTAGTTATATATACATAGACAATGAAAACTTTGGAGTAAATTATACCGCTCATTAAGGGAGAATCACAGCCTCATTCTATACGTGAATGTAGTTTAAAAGAACATTTAACTTAAATGGGCGTAAATGCAAAACTTCAGAGATCATTGCTAAACTATTATACATATAAATATGTATATATGAATAATATGAAAATATTGTAGCACTACGCAAAACGTATTGATAGTAAACAACTTGTAATTTCAGAGGACGATTTTGAAAAGTGTTATTCAATTCGATTTGTTGGTTTATAGGTTACTTTCCATGCAACTTACAAGAGCATCACCGCTATTCCACGCTGATTTTGATTATGTGTCCAAACTCTTACCTGAGTTTTCTGTTTACAAGTTCGGTAGACAAACTCAACCGAGCTCATGCCATGTTATGATATGGCAAAGATAGTGATTGAACTTGGGATGATTTTAAATGCAGTTGAAGATGATTTTAGTATATGTTCCAAAAGTACTTCCTCGAATGCATAAGATATCTCCGTGAATTCCAAATTCCAAAGAAGCCTAATGTCTATAGTGACTAAGATGTAAACAGGTTTATATGATACATCTATCTTCTTCTTTTTGGTCAAACCATGATTTTATAAATTAAATTACTTTCCACAAAGGGAGAAATTGTTTACAAAGCATGAAGCAAAGACTATCAAATACACTACTACAAACGCAAAACATAAAGCATAGAAGAAAGAGATAGATGCGGTCCAAGCGCTTAAACAACTAAAATCGTGAAGGATATCAATGTCAATGTTGTTAAGAGGTTAGACGATGCCGGAAACAAAGAACACACATCGTGATCTAATGTCCGAGATTTAAACTGCAACTGGGACAGAATAATCAATCATGATTTGGATTATAAGCGCAAATTAACATTGGCTTACAGAGCCTTCTAATAGGATGAGAGCCGAAGCATTTGAGTTAAGGTAATTTATTATAAAAAAAATTGCGTATTGGTTGGAACAATATTCATCTTACAAAGAAGAGATGAAGGTGGATAAGAAAAGAGCGAGAACGTGTTTAGTTTAACATCCACCATTATATTAGAAACGATAACATAAAGATGTTAGTAGTAAAATATTCAGATTTTATTTACATAATACTTTGCTTTAACATTAAAAGAGGTATGAACTATTGTGTTTATTACAGTGTCAGTGTTGTTTTACCACACGAATTTAATTACACAAGTTCTCTAGAAGTACAATATGAGATAATACAAAATATTTTTGTGTTAATTATTACAGAGTAAATTAACACACAAATGAGATAATACTCTAAAGGAACAAATGATTCCAAACCAAAAAGACAAAGCTACCTTAGATGTTAGCAAAGATTCTTTTGGGGGAAATTTGAGTATTTGCACTCCACGTAAGTATTTGTTGGAGAAAGATGATTTACTCTTTAGAGTTCAAGAGAAGTTATGGAGTTAAAGTCCGCATGTTTCTTTTCAAGTGTTCTAGAATAACAAGCAAAACAAGGTCTTGGCAGATTTCATTTATGTTTGTTATATACTTCACACCATTTAGAGGTCAGCTAACTCTTACCGTTTCCACGAAGACAAATCATCATTTATTATGCACTCATTTTGTGGTTATCAAAGATATAATGTTTATCATGCCATAATCAAATTTGTTCATCATACAAACTAAAACTAACAAATTAATTATGTTTTTAACTAATTTACAAAGATAATCAAAACGCATTAGTGTTAAAGAAGTTATATTTTCATATTGAATTGGTGGTGGAAGGATTAGTGGTGAGAACTCCGACGGTGATGACTACTGAGTTCAAGATCAAGAAAACCATAAAAATCAACCTATTAATTTGATGCTTTTAAGCTTTAATGCTTAAAAATCTTAAAATCTTTTGTTGGTTCTTTATATTTTTTCATTACAACAATATTATGTATACATGCAAATAAGTTTTGGAATATAGGAAACCACATCTGAAAATCTTTGGTTCTAGATATTATATATTGAACAAAACAAGTATTTAGATCAAGTTCCGCTTGACATATTAAAATTTTGAAAAGCAAATTAACAACATGTGTAGAAGCACAAACAATCCCTAAATAAATGAGTTTTTATCTTTCAACTATTAGTTTTTGAGCCGCAATATAAAATATTAGACAAATAATAGTTCATAAAAAAAAAATTTTAATTCTATTTTGAATTTACCTTAAAGATGGTGGAGTGGAGTTTATGAAAATCGAAGGAATGACTGAATACATACACTGCAATGTAAGCATATCATAATAATATATTCTTTTAAAAGATTTGTGTCCATAGTAGATATACAATTTAAAACTACAAAACGAAATAAAACATAAATAATAAAAAATTAACTATTTTTTATCATATATAAGTGATCAACAATCAACATCATTATAATTTATTTAATAGTAAAACATTTTAAAACTAAAAGATTGAATTTAATATCCAATCCAAAAAGAAAAAAATATTTTGGAAAATAATATAGTTGAAACAACGAGACTTTTTTTTTTTTTTTTTTTTTCAAAGTAGAAATAGTACTCCCATAAAATACTAAGTTTTAAATATGAATAAATGCTAAGTTTTAACACCATATTTCAACACACAGTTTCATAAACACACAGTTTAAACATATTAAACACACAATCAAAGACGAAAAAATATGAACACATAAGACGACCCTAGATCATCTCCTCTTCACAGCCGGATTCCACGATCACACTTTGTCTTTACCTGCATCACATGGATAAAAAAGATGCGTGAGTATTATCACAAATACTCAGTGAGGTGGTCATCCCATCTACTTGGCTACATGCTTGGGTAAATGGAACATCAAAACACTCAAAAATACAACACACGTCCAAGTCAACAAAAGTCAACGAAAGTCAACAAAAAGTCAACGAAAATTGACTGTGTCGATCGACACAGCCTATACCGACATCAACCCACTTGGTTCACCTAACCCAACCACTCTACCGACATAAACCAGCCGCCATGACGTAAGCGCTGACGTCATCTGTGTTGATCGACACGACCAAATCGATCCGAAACCTCGCCGAGCCCATCTTCTTCCCACGACCGTAGCAACACGTACCGATGCCCGTGTCGATCGACACACTAAGTTTGTGTCGTTCGACACATGTCCCAAAACTTCCAAAACTCGAACATACCTACACATAATCCGATTCTATGCAACATGTATCGATTCAAACGCTCAACCAACACCTCAATACTCAAGTATACTCATAAACAAGCAATATTCATCAAGGAAACCAACATCAATTCACCCTCAAACACATCGAAAACACCCAAATACCCGCGACTAACCATGGTCACACACTCACCTTATTGTGAAGGGAATAACTTTTGACTCGCTCCACCAAATCACGATCTACGACCAGTTCTGGAAACTAGACACCGAGAGCTTTCCACCGGTGTATAGATCTTCCACTGATTCCAACTGGTTCGCCGGAAAATCGTCTCGGAAAACCCCTACTCGAAACGAAAACTGCACGAACCACCCATATTCAAACCACCATAACTTCGTGAATACTCAACCAAATTACAAACGGTTTTCACCCACATCAAGAGGAAAGATCAGAGAACTTACCCACAAAGTCTCCCACCGATCCAACTTGATCTTCACCTCCGTTCGCCTCCTTCAAAACCCGGCAGTAACACACCCTCTCAAGAACTCAACTCTCAAGAACACTCAAGATCACCACTACTCAATCTCAAATCTCTCAATCCTCACACGAAATCTCTCTGATTTATGATCTGAATCCAAGCTCAATGATTACTCTTGCCTTTTATAGGCAAAAACCTCGGTTTAACTAAACCGAACCGCAATTACAAGCTTCCAAACCGAACCACTCGGTTTAACAATCTGCGTCGATCGACACACTTCCTTTGTGTCGATCGACACACGACCAAAATATACAAAAATTGGTTCGCGGTCGTTACAATTCTCCCCCACTAACAAGGATTCGTCCTCGAATCACGAGTTACACCCCCGCTCCCTGCTAAGGCTAGCACCTCCACCCGAAAACCAGGCCAGATTCCCCCGTAACACATGAATGTACCATTTAAAGTTCCCACCAAGCCTGCCCGATGGATCGTACAAAAATCACACAAGAACATGTCCGACCAATCGTAGACCCGGTAACTGAACCAATTGATCATGCAATAATCAAACAAGAACATGCACAACCAAACCAGTACATAAGTTCCCGAGTTGTCTGAACCAAGTTCCAAACGCAAGTAACATCCCTAGACTAAATCCCCAAAACTCCACCAAATACCTGACCCCACCCGGCCAGCTCTGATGTATTAGGTTTTTAGCCTAATTCACCCATGGTTTTGTGTTGTTTTTCTTGTCTTTTTGTTTCCTTTTGATGTCTTTTCAGGTCCTACAATGCTTTGGAGCATAATTTGGAGCTGCTGGAGCTCTATGAAGAAAAGGAGAAGAATTGGAGCAAAAAGAAGAGTTTTCACTCGCACCAAGACACCAGAACCTAAACCTAATAAAGCTGTGGCCGCCGAGTTCATCTGATGGCCCACACGATCCCCAGGAGTTAATGAGTCAACATCAATCCCTTTTCATTAGGGAGATGATTGATTTTAATCATAAATGGGATTTCTACTTACTTTCCTTCTTTTGCTTAAAAAGATATCTTTTGTTTTTTAATGCTTTTCCTTGTATTTAAAAGAATGACTTCTAAATCAGAAGGGGGATCCTTGTATCACGAAATATTGAGTGGACTTAGAGTTCCTTCTCACGTTTTTAATAAAAAGTAATTTGTTCTTCATTTGTTCTTCATCATCCGAATCATCATCTTCCACCATTGAAGTCTCTTGTTCATTTCCGAATCATCATCCAATAATCATCTAGAGAAGAATTCTAAACCCCCTTTCATTCTCCATTTTCCATTATGAATTCTTATCTATTGATTGTTGCATTTGATTTGACCATGTCCGAGTAGTTTCATAACTAAGTTGGGGTGATTTCAATGGTGATTTAGGATCTTAGATGGTTAAGCCAAATAGGGTAATCTTATGTCTTCATCTCTAGGAAGTCTTAACGCTTAGGCTAAATTGATCACTTAGTCTATGATCTCTAGGTTTAATCTATTCACCGAAAATGATATAGGTTGCTAGAATTACCATTGATGAGCATTCGGTGGTAACCAAAACGCCATTGATCGTTGCCATCGAGTGTGAACATATCGAACCATTGCATTAAGGCTTGTTTACTTCATTACTAAATCTACTCGGAAGTTTAGGTATTTAGGTTGTAGACAAAGATATTGATACACCGCCGAAAGCGGGGCAATATTACATTCATGTTTGAGTTCTAGACCGTGTTCAATTAAACCTTGAATAGATGTTCAACTTAAGTATCCGAAATCACCGGAGAATCATCTCGGCTTAGTGCTTTTATCATCTGTTTTTAATCCGATTTTTATTCCGAGCACCTGCTCTATTGCATTGAGCACCTGCTCGTTACCATTTCCAACTATTTAATTTATCTTAGCTTTATTTTAGAACCTATAAATTCATAGTGTAACCTTGGTCTCTGTGGATTCGATACCTCTTATACTACTGCTCTTGTATGTACACTTGCAGTTTATTTTGGGTTAAAACTCGAGACATCAAGTTTTTGGCGCCGTTGCCGGGGACCAATAGCGTTACCTTTGAATTTTGGTTTTATATATAGTCTAAGAATTTTGCTAAATTTTGTTTTTTGTTTATTTTGTTATGTTTCAGGTGTATGACCAGTAGAAGAACGAGGAGAAATCTTAACGAAGATCTAGTTAATTTTACGAACGAAGAACTCGCTCATCTCGAACGTCAGAATCGCCGTCGAGCACCTGCTCGCACCGAACGAGCACCTGCTCGCACAGAAAACATGGCAGATCAGGAAGCTACGAATGCTCAGTTACAGATTTTGAGAGATCAAATCACCCAGTTGCAAAGGCAATAGCCGCGGGGTCAGCCAACCATAGGGGATTCGGATAATCCCCATGCGTTTTATCAAAACCGTTCGGCCATCGTCATCCCTACCATTCAGAGACAAGATTATGAGGTCAAGGCTCAGTTGATCTCATTAGTGAAGCAGCATCTGTTTCATGGATTACCCGCTGAAATACCTATGGACCACATTGAGAACTTCGAGGAAATCTGTAGTACTACGGGTTCTAATGGTGTTCCAACCGAGTTTCTGAAGTGTAAGTTGTTCCCGTTCTCTCTCGCGGACAAGGCACAAAGATGGTTGAAGTCGCTGTCGGCTGGTTCATTGAGGACTTGGGATGAGGCTAGATCCGCGTTCTTGGATCATTTCTATACGAAGTCCAAAACGGTCGCTTTGAGGAACAAGATTGCATCCTTTCAACAACACTCCGGAGAAGCTTTTGGTGAAGCTTGGGAAAGACTCAAGGAGTATAAGAGGGAGTGTCCTCATCACGGTTTCAAGGATGAGCAAATCTTGAACATATTCTACGATGGAGTCGATTGGGATTATTGTAACGCATTGAATGCCGCGAGTAATGGGGACTTTATGACCAAGACGAAGGAAGGTGCATTTGAGCTAATCGAGAACCTTGCCTCAAGCTCCAACAACAAGGCTCCCGAGTACGATAGGACCAAGAAAGTCAATAGTGTTGACTCCCAGAAGATAGATGACTTGACCGCAAAAGTGAACTTGCTTCTACGAGAGACTCAAAGGCCGGTTAAGTTTATGGAAGAAGATGGGGCTGCCCCTATCTCTCAAGAGTTTGTGGATGATCAGAATGATGGAGTAGAGGAAGTTAACTATGTTAACGGCCAAGGGTACCAAAACCATGGGTTCAACCCCAACTACCGAAGCCATCCCAACCTCTCTTACCGCAACACCCATGTGGAGAACCCCCAAGACCAAGTCTATCCGCAACAAGTGGGTACAAATCAGAAGTTCTACTCTACCAACGCTCAAGGAAAGCAATTCGTTCCCAACCAAAGTCAGAATCGGTTCCAAGCAACGAACCAACAACAAACCACTTCCGCACCTATATCTCAACAAGATGATTTGAAGGGTCTCATCCATCAACTCATGGCCAACCAACAGCAGACGGCATCCGAGCTGGGCAACAAGGTGGATAACATGTACAAGGATCTTAATGCAAAGTATGATGCCGTGACCGCACATGTGAAGAAGTTGGATACACAAGTGGCTCAAACGGCCGAGGCTATTCAAAGACCAGTTGGAGCTCTTCCTGGCTGTGGTGAAGCGAACCCTAGGAAGGAGTATTCGCCATGTAATGCTGTTGAGTTAAGAAGCGGAAAAATGTTGGCACCACCTACGGCCACAACCTCTCAAGTAAGGGCCAAGGAGAAAGTTGTTGAGCAACCGGCCCAAGAAGATGATTCGGCAGAAGATGTGGCGCACAAGGAGACTGGTTCTAACTCAGGAACACCACCAGCTGCTGTTCTGATCAATCTGGAGAAAACACCCCAGCGAGCACCTGCTCCCTCGACCGAGCACCTGCTCGCTCAGAATGCTCCCGCGAAAATCCCAGAAACTCCACCAGAGCGAGTCTATGTGCCTAGGGTGCCTTACCCAGTGCTTCCCAAGAAATCTAAGAAGGATTTGGAGGATCCTAAGTGTAAGGAAATGATTAAGGGTTTGGAAGTAAAGCTTCCTTTGGTTGATGCGGTTCAAATGGTACATTCTCTCAAACGGTACATGAAGGAGCTGATTTTTGGAAAAGTTGTGCAAGAGGAGAATGTGATAATGGTTTCCAAAGAATGTAGCGCCATACTTCAGAGTAAAGTGTTGCCTAAGAGAGGCGATCCCGGAAGGTTTGTTATATCGGTAAAGATTGGGTCGTGCACGTTTGCATGCTCATTGGTAGACTTGGGTTCAAGTGTTAATTTAATGCCTTATTCTGTTGCTAAACGTTTAGGTTTTACCGATTTCAAACCAACTAAGATCTCCTTGATTTTTGCAGATAGATCCACTAAACTTCCTGTAGGTATAATCGAGGATCTACACATCCGCATAGGGGACACTCTAATCCCAGCCGATTTCGTGGTTCTAGAGCTCGATGAAGAACCAAAAGACCCACTGATTTTGGGGAGAGCATTCCTAAACACGGCACGTGCAATCATCGATGTTGAACAAGGTATAGTAGACCTCCGTCTCGGAGATATGGTGGTGCGTTTTGAGATGAGTAAGATGCTCAAGAAGCCGATGATTGATGGGCAAACATTCGTAATCCATGATGATCCCGAGATGTCGGAAGATGTAGTTGAGGAGATCCTAGCTAAGGACTCACTTGAAGTTGCGTTGACAAAAGCCGAAGGTGAACACGGTTTTCTGAGTGAAGACACCCAAGGGTTTGCCAAGTTTCTGGATTCCAACATCAGAATGGAAAAAGAAGATGAATTCCTGAGTCTGACCGAGGACACAGAGATCGATGTTCTGTCAGACTCCCAGCGAGCACCTGCTCGTTCAGACCGAGCACCTGCTCGGACCGAAAATCAGAACATCACCGGATCTTGGAGCGAGCTGAAAGCTCTAAAGGTAGAGTTGAAAACCCTCCCAGCAGGGCTCAAATATGCATTTCTCGGTCCTAACTCTACATATCCTGTTATAGTGAATGCGGAATTGAATAATGTAGAGATTACCTTGTTGCTATGTGAATTGAGGAAGTATAGAAAAGCTCTAGGATATTCACTTGATGATATCACTGGAATATCTCCTGACTTGTGCATGCACAGAATAAATCTAGAGGATGAATCAATAACTTCTGTCGAACATCAGAGACGGTTAAATCCGAGTCTCAAGGATGTCGTCAAGAAAGAGATAATGAAACTTCTAGATACTGGTGTAATTTATGCTATATCTGACAGTAAGTGGGTAAGCCCTGTGCATGTTGTGCCCAAGAAAGGAGGTATTACGGTAATTAGGAATGAGAAAAATGAATTGATTCCAACTAGAACGGTAACCGGTCATAGAATGTGCATAGACTATAGGAAATTGAATGCTGCTACTCGCAAGGATCATTTTCCTTTGCCATTTATTGATCAAATGCTTGAACGTCTTGTTAATCACCCTTACTACTGTTTTCTAGATGGTTACTCAGGATTTTTTCAGATACCTATCCATCCCGACAATCAGGAAAAGACGACGTTCACATGTCCGTATGGCACATTCGCATACCGTCGGATGCCATTTGGTTTGTGCAACGCCCCAGCTACATTCCAATGTTGTATGATGTCCATTTTTACCGATTTAATTGAAGATATTATGGAAGTATTTATGGATGACTTCTCTGTATATGGGAGTTCTTTTGCTGTTTGTTTGTCCAATTTGTGCAGGGTATTACAGAGATGCGAGGAGAAACATCTAGTTCTCAATTGGGAGAAGTGCCATTTTATGGTCCGAGATGGGATAGTACTTGGGCACCGAATTTCAGAGAAAGGAATAGAAGTTGACAAGGCTAAGATAGAAGTCATGATGGGTTTACAACCGCCTACTACGGTCAAGGGAATCTGAAGCTTTCTAGGCCACACCAGGTTCTACCGTCGCTTCATCAAGGATTTCTCCAACATTGCCAGGCCTCTCACTAGATTGTTGTGTAAGGAGGTCAAGTTCGACTTTGATAGAGAGTGTTTGGCTGCATTTCACACTATCAAGGGTGCCTTGGTTAGTGCACCGATAGTTCAACCACCGGATTGGGACTTACCGTTTGAGATCATGACGGATGCGAGTGATTTTGCTGTAGGAGCTGTGCTTGGTCAAAGGAAGGACAAGAAGCTCCATGTGATATATTATGCTAGCCGGACGATGGATGATGCTCAATGTCGGTATGCTACTATCGAGAAGGAGTTATTGGCGATTATTTTCGCATTTGAGAAGTTTAGATCATACCTCGTCGGTTCTAAGGTAATTGTTCACACCGATCATGCTGCGTTGAAATACTTGCTGACCAAGAAGGATGCCAAGCCTAGGCTATTGAGATGGATCCTTTTGCTTCAAGAATTTGATTTAGAGATCAAGGACAAGAAAGGGTCCGAGAATGGGGTTGCTGATCATTTGAGCAGGCTGCAAGTTGAAGATGAGACACCCATGGAGGATAGTCTGCCAGATGAGCGCATTTATTCGATCTGCAAAAAATTTCCAGAAGTTGAGCGAGCACCTGCTCGGCCCGACCGAGCACCTGCTCGGGAGAGTTTTTGTGGATCGATTCAGACAGTCCAATCTTTGAGTTTTCCTTGGTTTGGAGAGTTTGCTAACTACTTGGCTGCTGAAAAGATTCCGGAAAACCTAACGGGAAGCCAAAGGAAGAAGTTTTTTCGAGATGTTAGGCGATACTATTGGGATGAGCCGTACTTGTACAAGCAATGTTCGGATGGGCTGTATAGAAGATGTGTATCGGAGGAAGAGATCCCTGGGATTTTGCACCATTGTCACGGTTCATCGTATGCCGGACACTTTGCCACATTCAAGACGGTTACGAAGGTGCTTCAAGCCGGTCTTTGGTGGCCAACGATGTTCAAGGATGCGAATAGGTTTGTTGCTCGATGTAACGCATGTCAAAGGCAAGGGAACATCAGTAAGCGCAATGAGATGCCTCAAAATTTCATCTTGGAAGTAGAGGTTTTTGATGTCTGGGGTATAGACTTCATGGGACCGTTCCCTTCCTCCTATACGAACATGTACATACTTGTAGCCGTTGACTATGTTTCCAAGTGGGTCGAAGCACAGGCTAGCCCGACTTGTGATGCTGCGGTAGTTACCAAGATGCTCAAGACGGTGATTTTCCCTAGATTCAGAATTCCAAGGGTTGTGATAAGTGATGGAGGTTCACATTTCATTAACAGGGTTTTTGAGAACTTGTTAAGAAAGAATGGAGTCACACATAAGGTTGCTTCTCCTTATCACCCTCAAATTAGTGGACAAGTTGAGGTCTCCAACAGAGAAATAAAGAGTATCCTGCAGAAAACGGTCGGTACGACGCGTAAGGATTGGGAAAATAAGCTAGATGACGCTTTGTGGGCATATAGGACAGCATATAAGACTCCGTTGGGGACAACGCCTTTTCATTTGGTGTATGGGAAGGCATGTCATTTACCGGTAGAGTTGGAATACAAAGCGGCATGGGCTGTCAAGCGGCTTAACTATGACATCCGTAGTGCGTCCGAGAGGAGATCCATGCAGCTGCATGAGTTAGAAGAGATTAGGCATCTCGCCTACGACAATTCCCAAATCTATAAGGAACGGACCAAAGCTTACCACGACAAGAAGATTATCCCTTGAAACTTTGCTCCCAACGATCAAGTCTTATTGTTTAACTCTCGTTTTAAGTTGTTTCCAGGGAAGCTAAAGTCGAGATGGTCCGGTCCGTTCACTATAAAAGAAGTGAAACCACATGGAGCCGTAGTATTGTGGAACACTAAAGGAGGTGATTTTGTTGTTAATGGTCAACGTCTCAAGCCATACCTTGCGGATGCATACATAGGAGAAGTTGTTTTCGTCACTTTTAGTGACCCTCCTCGAGCCTAAAAAGGTTCCAAAGTCGAGCTCACGACTTAAACCAAGCGCTTGGTGGGAGGCAACCCACCGGTAAGATTTCTTGTACATAATTTGATTTTCAATTCCTTTTATTACTGACATTCTACTTGTGTTTTCAGTACTTATGTTCTGCGAAAAAGGGTAAAAATTAGCCGAGCACCTGCTCGGACCGACCGAGCACCTGCTCGTCCAGCCCTGCCAAAAAAAAAAAAAAAAAAAAGAAGAGGGAGTTTTCCATTTAATTTTTATTTCCTTTTTAATTTTATTTCCATTTCTTTTAATTT
Organism: Draba incana; assembly: GCA_963576765.1. Lineage (NCBI taxonomy): Eukaryota > Viridiplantae > Streptophyta > Magnoliopsida > Brassicales > Brassicaceae > Draba > Draba incana. The sequence goes on from OY755215.1 coordinate 12,522,470, forward strand.
TTCCATTTATTTCCCTTTCTTTTTCCCAATACCCTACTAAAGACAAACCTTTTTGCCTCCCTCTTCCCCAAAACTGCCGACCATCTCACCATACCTCCACTCCCTTGAAACTGCCACAATCACCATAACTCCTCTCCATTAAATCACCATCTCTCCCATTCTTCAAGACCACTCACATCCTTCATCTTTCTCTCACCGAAAATCACTCAAGCTTCCAACTCCCAAATTGCTCACCTCTCTCTCAATCTCTCCAACTCCCTCGCCGCCGCTCAAGCTCTCTCGCGACCGAGCGCCTGCTCACTCGGAAAACTCACCACAACATCACCTCCGTAATACCACCTCTCTCCGCCTCTCCTCATTCGCCATGGCTCCAAAAACCAAGTTCTCCAACAAGGAAAAAGGCAAGGGTAAGGCCTCTACCTCCGCAACCGCTTCTCCACTCACCTTTCCATGGCCTAGACCGGAAGGCGAACCGTTTGAAATTGACCGAGCCGGACTCCCAATGTCCTCACCGGACTCTTGGGACGAAATCAACGCCTTCTACTACAACCAACTCCTCCACGTCCATCTCGAACCTACTCGGTTCATGTGCGATAGAACATTGGTCGAACTTGGTCTTCAACAACAATTGAGGAGCATACTATACAATGCTCGTTGCATGGCCTTTGCTCTAGAGGAAGATGTGCTCTATCCCGATCTCACTAGGCAATGCCTAGCAACCGCCACTCTCTCATACGCAAACCCCGACAAGCCTTCATTCGAGGAGGCCACATTCTCTTTCTTTGTTGGAGGAAAGAGGTACGCTATCTCCATGCTCGATTTTTGCATAGCGTATGGGTTCTATGAGACGGACACGAAGCTATCAAGTCCGAAGAGGTTCCAAGAAGCCAAGACCTTTTGGGGTCTAATCGCATCGGGTGACTACTCCTCAAACTCGGCGAGCCAAAACCGCCTTCGCCACCCCGCACTCCGTATCGTGGCAAGGATATTGAGCAACATGCTCTTTGGAAGAGCCGTAGGTAACAAAGTTCACACCGATGAATTATTGTTGTTATTGTTGGGGTGTGGTCCTATTGTAGGTGACGGAGATTCGAGCCAATTTGAGAAATACCGGTCCAACTTGGGTATACGCTTTGCGGAGATGATTTGTGCGATCAAAGACAACACAACCGCAACAAACAAAGGACCAAGGACGGAACGTATTGGAAGCTTGCTCACCCCGCTATTCCGCCGTTTAAGGGTGGATCTTTCAAACTCTTCCTACGTCCCGGAGATGAGGCGCATTGATATGGAACACCTGCTCCTTTCCAAAATCATCATCAAACCGTCAACTTACCAATTCTTCAATGGAAACGGTGAGGCGAGCTATATGGAGCTGCCCAACTTGGAAATCACGCAACTCTCTTCCCTTGATGATCTTGGGTTTAACCCTCCTCCGCACTACTTGGTACCAAACCCGAGCCGAGCCTCCTCCGCTTCCCGCCTGAGCACATCACGTCGAAGCACATCGAGGCAACCTCAAATTGACTCCGAGGATGCTAGTCCTTCGGTTCCTCGCCTTGCTCTTCCTTACCATGACACACCATCACAAGGTGAGTTTGATCTTCCTCCGATTAATGATGATGCTAACGATGTTGAGTACAGGAGGTGGATGATCCAATCCACTAGGAAGAACAACAGCCTCCTTCAAAGGCTCATGCAGGCACTGTCTAGAGGCTGCTCCCAAGTTCCAAAAACTGAAACCCAGCGAGCACCTGCTCGTTCAGAGCGAGCACCTGCTCGCTCACACTCAGACTCGGACCAGCCTGCACGATGAAGGAGGAGGACAGATGACGCTGGAGACAGCGCTACTTCCAGGTGATATCCACTTTCACCCTTCTATTTTCATTGTTTATACCATTTTCGTTTTATTTTGATTTTTATTTGAACTTGTTTTAATCTACTCTTTTAGCACTTTTCTTTCACCAAGACGGTGAAAGTTAAGTCCGGGGGAGTGGATTAATGTTTAATTGGTTTGTTTTGCTTTGAGTCTTTTGTTCTTCATAAAAAAAAAAAAAAAAAAAAAAAAAAAATATATATATATAAAAAAATGCATATAGTTTCTCATGGCATTACCATTTTTATTATCTTTTTCATGCTAGGATTGAGTTTAGAGCATTTTAGGATTGCATTTGCATAGGGAGCAATGATGAAATTTCCTTGTAAAGACTCATTTTAGGATTCCATGATATGCCCTCATTAGAACTTTTTCGATGCATTAACAATCATGAAGTAGAGGCTCATCCATACTTGAATCTTATTTCTTTGAAAATCCCAACTCATTTGAAACTTGCATGATCTAGATTCAACTCTATCAACTTGAACTTAATCTTGATTAATCTTTTCTCACTTTTGGACTTTGGATCATAACTATGGATAAACACTTGACATTCAAATCATGTTTGCCTTATTTTTACCACTCTTATCTTGATTTGAATGGCTATCTCGATCTAAGTTCATCTTTTAGATGAGGATAGTACCACACCTTTTAAACCCGACCATTTTGTTCAAGCCCTTGCATATGTTCTTTGAGTGAGGCCTTTTTCTTTGTGTTGCATTGGCAAAATCTTGCAAGCATTAGAGACGACAAGGCAAAGTTTCCAATAGACTAGTTTCTTGTGTCTAAGACTAGTTTTAGGTGGGGAATGGAACCGAAATGGTTAAATGCTTTATTGAATATCTTTGGGTTTGTGGTTGAGTGTGAAAAGAAAGAAAAGAAAAGGAGAGGAAAGAATAAGTTCTAGGGAAGGAAATTAAGAAGAAAAATATATAGCTCTAAGTGTTTGAAACGGGAAACGATGGCTTAGCATGCTCTTAGAATAAAATCAAAAGAGAAGAAAATATGTTAGAGAATGCTAAGATAGAAAGAGCTAGTGCAAAGAAGAGAGTATTCCCTAGGATTTGGAAATTTAAAGAAAAGATAAGAGGAAGTTTGAAGGGTTTAGCCGAAAATGGCTAGTGGTTAAACGATTGGGTAGTGAGAAAAGAGAAATGAAAGATTGCAACAATGGGATTATGGGTAGAACTTTGGACTCCTAGCCTTGTATGCATCAATTGTCTCTTTTCTTTCTTGCTTTTGCTAAATGTGACACTTGCATTTGAGAGTCAACCACCAAAAGAAATGTGAACCGCCTCTTTACATCATTTTCAAGCCTTCTTCTACCTAGCCAAATGGTATTGATTCAATTTCCAATTGTGAGACCGCACCAAACACATTAATGAATATTAAAGAGTTGAATTTTTGTTGATTGCATGATTTCTTTTGAGTCTAAGGATTTGGAGTAATGTTTTGATAAGAGATGAGTATGGCGAAAGCTTCTTGAGTAAGATTTGTTGTGCATCGCATTAGTTCTTGTTAGGACATGTTGTTGAATCCTTCGATGCTTCTTTTGGATTTGAGCTCCCACTTTCAAACCCCTTCTCCGGATTTAACTTTTCTGGTTTGCTTGCGGACAAGCAAAAGGCAAGTCCGGGGGAGTTGATGTATTAGGTTTTTAGCCTAATTCACCCATGGTTTTGTGTTGTTTTTCTTGTCTTTTTGTTTCCTTTTGATGTCTTTTCAGGTCCTACAATGCTTTGGAGCATAATTTGGAGCTGCTGGAGCTCTATGAAGAAAAGGAGAAGAATTGGAGCAAAAAGAAGAGTGTTCACTCCACCGAGCACCTGCTCGGTCCGAGCGAGCACCTGCTCGCACCAAGACACCAGAACCTAAACCTAATAAAGCTGTGGCCGCCGAGTTCATCTGATGGCCCACACGATCCCCAGGAGTTAATGAGTCAACATCAATCCCTTTTCATTAGGGAGATGATTGATTTTAATCATAAATGGGATTTCTACTTACTTTCCTTCTTTTGCTTAAAAAGATATCTTTTGTTTTTTAATGCTTTTCCTTGTATTTAAAAGAATGACTTCTAAATCAGAAGGGGATCCTTGTATCACGAAATATTGAGTGGACTTAGAGTTCCTTCTCACGTTTTTAATAAAAAGTAATTTGTTCTTCATTTGTTCTTCATCATCCGAATCATCATCTTCCACCATTGAAGTCTCTTGTTCATTTCCGAATCATCATCCAATAATCATCTAGAGAAGAATTCTAAACCCCCTTTCATTCTCCATTTTCCATTATGAATTCTTATCTATTGATTGTTGCATTTGATTTGACCATGTCCGAGTAGTTTCATAACTAAGTTGGGGTGATTTCAATGGTGATTTAGGATCTTAGATGGTTAAGCCAAATAGGGTAATCTTATGTCTTCATCTCTAGGAAGTCTTAACGCTTAGGCTAAATTGATCACTTAGTCTATGATCTCTAGGTTTAATCTATTCACCGAAAATGATATAGGTTGCTAGAATTACCATTGATGAGCATTCGGTGGTAACCAAAACGCCATTGATCGTTGCCATCGAGTGTGAACATATCGAACCATTGCATTAAGGCTTGTTTACTTCATTACTAAATCCACTCGGAAGTTTAGGTATTTAGGTTGTAGACAAAGATATTGATACACCGCCGAAAGCGGGGCAATATTACATTCATGTTTGAGTTCTAGACCGTGTTCAATTAAACCTTGAATAGATGTTCAACTTAAGTATCCGAAATCACCGGAGAATCATCTCGGCTTAGTGCTTTTATCATCTGTTTTTAATCCGATTTTTATTCCGAGCACCTGCTCTATTGCATTGAGCACCTGCTCGTTACCATTTCCAACTATTTAATTTATCTTAGCTTTATTTTAGAACCTATAAATTCATAGTGTAACCTTGGTCTCTGTGGATTCGATACCTCTTATACTACTGCTCTTGTCTGTACACTTGCAGTTTATTTTGGGTTAAAACTCGAGACATCAAGCTCTACCTGAGATCATCCACAATCTCCGGAAGCTCACTCAGTCCCATACTCAGATGCCACTGCACATAACTCATACCCATATACATCATACCTACTCGCAGGATCGTCATCCCTTGAGCTACCGTATGCAGGAAACCCACTAACCCCTGGAGAGACCCACTATCCCTCAAAGTACATGTACGGACCCACCGTCCCTCAAAGAGACCCACTATCTCTCGAGTATCTGCAGGAACCCACCGTCCCCTGCAGCACTACTCTGCACCTGCATCATAATTATCTGCCGACTAAAGTCTCCGTGGTTCTCCATGACATTCCCTAACCCAGAACATCATCTCGTCCGTGACCCCACTAGTCACCAAAGCATAAGAACTCACATCTCATGGCACGAATAATAAGAATACTCCATCTTATTAACTCAGCAAAACGTATAATCGTTACAACGCAAAACGAAAATACAACATCCAACCAAAAGCTTACACAACTGAAACCAGAAAAACACAACCCAAGCCTCTGCTTGCTTCTCAAACCACTTCGAGAACTTTGCCTTCATCTTCGGCTCTGGTTCCCATGTCTCCTCCTCGACACCATCACAGTCCCACACAACTCTCAACAATGGTATCCTCTTCCGGCGCAGAACCTTGACTCTCCTCTCGAGAATCCGCACATGTCTCGCTTCCAACGTCATGTTAGGCTGAAGATCCTCTGGGATCCTAGCCAACACCTCCTCAGTCTCGTGTAGACACTTCCGCAGCATCGACACAAGGAAGACCTTATGAAAAGCCTTCATACTCTGAGGTAACTCCAACCGATAAGCCACTGGTCCAACCCGCTCTACAACCCTGAAAGGACCCAAAAACCTCGGACTCAGCTTACTCTCTGAAATGGACCCCTCAACATCGCTGCCTTGAGATACACCAGATCTCCCAACTCAAACTCTAACTCCTTCCTCCTCCTATCGGCGTAACTCTTCTGCCGATCCTGAGCCTCCTTCATGTTCAGCCTCAAAACATGGATCTTCTTCGTCGTCTCCTGAACTAAACTTGCACCAAGCATGCTCCTCTCCCCCACTTGAGTCCAACATAATGGTGTCCGACATGGCCTCCTGATATCTCGAGTTTTAACCCAAAATAAAGCTGCAAGTGCACAGACAAATGCAGTAGTATAGAAAGTATCGAATCCACAGAGACCAATGCTACACTTTGAAAATACGTGATTTTACTTAAAGCTAAGATAAATTAAAAAGATGGTTTTCGAAACGAGCAGGTGCTCGGAAATGTAAACGGTAATAAAATCAATAAAACAAGCACTAGATCAAGGTATTCTCCGGTGATTTCGGATTCTAAGGTTAAGCGACTATTCAGGGCATAAAATAAACGCGGTCTAGAACTCAAACATAAAATTAATATTGCCTCACTTTCGTGATGTATCAATAACTTCGTCTAACAACCGAAATACCTAAACTGTCGTTTGGATTTAGTAATGAAGAAGACGAGCATTAACGATTAGGTTCAATATGTTCACAATTAACCATAACAATCAACTATCGTTGGTTATGCACTAATTGCTCATCGATGATTTTGTCTAGCAATCTAAAGCACTTTTGATGAATAGATTTAACCTAAAAATCATAGAATAAGTGATCAATTTATTCTAAGCAATAAGAACATCTATTGATGAAGACATAAATAATTCGGCCCTTTTTGGCTCAAACATAATAATCCTAAATCACCATTGAAACCTTAATCTAGCTAAAGAACTACTCACAAATAAAGAATAAAATCGCAACAATCAAATAGAGAGAATTCATCATAAAATTATTTAAAAGGTAAGAGTTTAGAATTCTTCTCTAATAGGAAATTGTTGTGGAATGATTCGGAATGTATGATTTTCCAAGGCAGGGGCTCAGTGATTATGAACGATGAAACAACACCAACGTTTCCAATAGAATAATGAAAAACTTCCAAAAGTCAACAATGTCAAGCCTTCTGGAAAAAGTACAGAACGTAGCAAGAGAAGAGAAAAGAGAATAAATAAAAAAAGAACAGAGAGGATTTTAAGTCAAAGAGAATAGAATAGAATAATTGAAAATCAAATCAAAGTCTCCTTATTTTTGCTCGGCCAAATCCTCCTTTAATTTCCCAGCGTGATCTCCTCCAATCCAGTCAACATCTTCCTTAATTTGCACCAAGTCTTGATCTCTCATTAAGGGGAGGATCAAATCTTCTTAAAAATGGTAAGTCAACATCATCTAAGGGGAGTAACTTTAGGAGATACTTCTGAGCTATCAAGGGGAGAATCTGGCGTGTGGGGCCCTATCAAGGCCGGTTGCTTCAAGGAATAAATGCTTCTCGGATTCGGGTATGGGTAAAAGGGGCGAGCAGGTGCTCGGTCGGGTGAAAAGTCTTCTTTTTGCTCCAATTCTTCTCCTTTCCCTCAAAGAGCTCCAGCAGGTCCAAATCATGCTCCAAAGCATCCTAGAACCTGCAAAGATACCAAAAAGAACCAAAAAGACTCGAAAAGCAACATAAAACATTAAGTAGATTAGGCTAAAATCCTAATATATCACCTCCCATACAGAGCCTCATATGGAGCCATCCCAATACTCGCCTGGTAGCTATTGTTATACGCAAACTCAACCAGGTTCAGATGATCCACCCAATGACCACCGTAATCCAGCACACACATCCTCAGCAAATCCTCAAGTGTTTGAATCGTTCTCTCCGACTGCCCATCCGTCTGCGGATGATACGTTGTACTCATGTGCACCTTCGCGCCCATCTCCCTCTGAAAAGCCCTATAGAACTCAGAAGAAAACCTCGGATCCCTGTCTGACACGATACTCGTTGGCACCCCGTGCAGTCTCACTATCTCTCGCACATAATTCCTAGCCAATACCACTGCTCCATCGGTCTTCTTGATGGCAAGAAAATGTGCTGACTTCGTCAGACGATCCACAATCACCCAAATCGCATCATAAGTCCGTGACACTGGCAACCCTGTCACAAAGTCCATCGTAATCATATCCCACTTCCATTCCGAAATGGGCAAACTCTGCAATAACCCACTCGGAACCTGATGCTCAGCCTTCACCAGCTGACACACATTGTATGCTGCAACACACCTCGCTACGTCCTTCTTCATCCCGACCCAGTGATAATACCGCTTCAGATCTCGATACATCTTAGTCGCACCCGGATGCACAGGCAACATACCCGCATGTGCCTCTCTAAGAATCTCTTGCCTCAACTCCACATTATTCGGCACACAAACACGCCCCTTCACAAGTATCGTCCCATTCGCCGAGACCGAATACTCTGAACCTGCAACCCTTAACGCGTCAATCAATCCCTGATCCTTTTCCTGAGCCGCACGAACTCTGCTCAACAAATCTGCCTGGTTAGCTGCCTCTAACCCCAATGGCTCCTGAGATATCACACATAAACTCAAAGTGCTAATCTCAGACATCAAAGCCTCCAAATCTCGCTCCTGAGCCTAAGCAACTCTCTTCCGACTCAACGCATCTGCAACCAGATTAGCCTTCCCCGGATGGTACCCAATCTCCAGATCGTAATCAGCTACCAACTCCATCCATCGTCTCTGTCTCTGGTTCAGCTCTGGCTGCGTAAAGAAATACTTCAGGCTTTTATGATCTGTAAACACCTGAACCTTTTCGACATAAAGATAAGACCTCCAAATCTTTAAAGCGAAAATCACGGCATCCAACTCTAAATCATGGGTGGGGTAGTTGCACTCGTGCTTCCTCAACTGCCTCGAAGCATAAGCAATTACCTTCCCATGCTGCATCAACACACAACCCAAACCAACCCCTGAAGCATCCGTATACACCACAAATGGCTCACCCGGCTCGGGTAATGCCAACACTGGAATACTAGTCAACATCTCCTTCAGCCTCGCGAAACTCTCCTCGCACGCTGAAGTCCATACAAAAGGGACATCCTTCCCTGTCAACTTCGTCATCGACTGCGCCATACTCGCAAAACTCTTGATGAACCTTCTGTAATACTCTGCCAACCCGATAAAACTCCTGATCTCGGTGGCATTCATCGGTCTAGACCACTCTCGAATAGCTTCAATCTTCGCCGGATCCACAGAAACTCCCTCTGCAGATATCACATGACCGAGAAAACCGATCTCTCTCTGCCAAAAACTGCACTTGCTCAACTTAGCATACAGCTTCTGCTCCCTCAACTTCTCCAGAACCACCCGCAAATGCACCTCATGCTCCTCAGGACTCCTCGAATACACCAGAATATCATCAATAAAGATGATCACGAACTCATCAAGATACTTCTGGAAAACCCCGTTCATCAACCTCATGAACGCTGCTGGTGCATTCGTCAAACCAAAAGGCATCACTACAAACTCAAAATGCCCATATCTCGTCCTGAATGTTGTCTTCCTAATGTCCACCTCATCAATAAGAATCTGATGGTAACCCGAAGCCAAATCAATTTTGGAGAACCAAGTAGCCCCACGCAATTGATCCAACAACTCATCAATCCGCGGCAGAGGATACATGTTCTTCACAGTGACTCGGTTAAGTCCTCGGTAATCAATACACAACCGGAAACTCCCATCTTTCTTCTTCACGAACAACACCGGTGCTCCCCACGGTGAACTACTCGGCCGAATAAAACCCTTACTCAGCAAATCCTCCAGCTGCTTCTTCAGCTCGGCCATCTCTGCTGCAGCCAACCTGTAAGGTGCCTTAGATATCGGAGTCGTCCCGGGTTCCAACTCAATCGTGAAAGGATCAGAACGAGAAGGCGGTAATCCCTGCAACGACTAAAAAACATCTTTGAAATCCCGAACAACTTGAATATCCCCAACTGCAACCTCTCCAACCGTCTCCGGTATCATAATTGTCACCAAGTACGCCTCACACTCCTTCGCTAACAGCTGTTCTGTCTGAATAGCCGAAATCAACAGACTCCAGGAAGTCGGTCTCACACCTTGGTAAACCAACCTCCCTGCCTCTCGCTCAAACACCACTCGTCTCCGGTGACAATCCAAATGGACCCTGTACCGATCCAAACAATCTATACCCAGAACAACATCGTACAGCTCTACCGGACTAATGATCAAATCTGCTGGCATCAACTCTCCTGCCACTAGAATATCTACTCCATGCGCTCGCCCAAAAGTAACCAACGTCTTTCCTCCAGCCACTCTTACAACTCCCGGCTGCTCCCCGGAATCACTCTGGATCCCGCTGCTCTCTGCACACTCCAGCGTAATGAAGCTATCGGTAGCTCCAGAATCGAACAGGATGTGAGATTCACACCCGCCCACTACTAAGGTCCCTACACAATTCATGTGTCAAAGAACCCTAAAGCTTTACCACAGACACATAATTCCAGAAGAAACTATTCACAACTCTAGAATTCACAAAGCTAATGAACAATATGTAACTGTGATCGGCCTGGCGCTAGGGCCTCCTGTCTCCACCGAAGTGTACCTACGCGATGCTGCAATCTGCTGCAATGGCTGCACTTCGACCGTAACCTCCTGCGCTGGCTGTATCACCGCCACCGCCATCTGCCGCTTAGGGCACTGGGGATAAATATGCCCCGGCTCCCCGTAATAGAAACACACCTGAGCAGCTCTAGTCTCCTTCCTCTTCGGACAGTTCGCCACTCTGTGCTCCATGCTCCCACAGCCGTAGCACCCTACACCACTCTGACTGCCCCGAACCTCACCCTTCTTCGGACACTTCGCCACCAGATGATCCATGCTCCCGCACTCGTAGCATCCTGAACCACCCCGTCCTCCCTTACCAGCTCCTAAAGTGCCCTCCCACTTCCTCTTCTGCCCCTACGCAGGCTTACTGCCTACGCTCGAACCCGCCTGCTGCTGCGGCCTCCTCTGGGGCTGAACCGATAGACTGACCACTACAGCCTGCTTGACCCTCAAATCCTCCTCAACCCCCGCAGCCGTCTCAACCAAATCCGCCCTCGTGGCGCACCTACTCGCCCTACACATCGTCCTCAGCTCTGGCCTAAGACCACGCAGAAACCTCCCCATCTGAGCATGCTCGCTCTCATAGTCTTTGCCTGCATGAACCAGAAGTCGACTGAACATCTCGTCATACTCTCGGACCGACCGACCCTTCTGCTCCAGTTCCACGAACTGCGTCACCAAACGATCCACCGCCTCCTGTGGAAAATACTTGGCGTTAAACTCCGCCAAGAAGTCTGCCCAGACCATACCCGCCTGAGGCCTCCTACTCGTAACACCCCTCCACCAGAGATTTGCATCACCCTCCAAATGGTGAACCGCAATGTCCACTCGAAACTCCTCTGGACACCTCAGCGACTAAAAATTACGCTCCAGTCTACTCCTCCACGCATTCGCCTCCTCAGGCTTGGCACCGCCCAAAAAGAACCCGGTAGTAATCCTACCCATCTGATCCAACATCTTCAGGTAGGCTGAAATCTCCCCTGCAGCTGCAGCAAACGGCTGTACACCAGCCACCTCTGGCTGTACACCCGGAGCCTGACCCGGAGCCGGTACCCCCGCTGGCAATCGCTCCAAAATCTGCTCCATCATCCTCTCCATGCGATCCACACGGCCATGGAACTCATCTCCAGCTGCATCTGCTCGTGGGTCCGCTGCCCCTTCGGCAACACCGGGACCCCCCCAGCCCCTACACCAGCTCTGCCCACTGACCCCTCCTGCTGTCTCTGAGAATCTGCCACCTGCTCCTGCGGAGCACCCTGAGCCAAACTCGCAACGGACTCACCCACAAGACCTCGTCCACGACCTCTAGTACCTCTAGTCATCTCTCACTGCACTATCAATAGAAAATGCTAAGAATACTAGAAAACATATTTAACACAAAACACATACCGTGGAATCACATCAAAGGCTCGAAGAAGATGATCTAGGATTTCAAACCCACATAGCAATTAATCAGTTACTCACAGAATTAATTAAAATGTCTCTACTTTAAACCAAAAGGCTCCCCACCCACCCACCCACCCACCCACCCTAGAACCGCTAGGGCTCTAATACCAAAATGAAACAACCAGACTTTTTTTTTTTTTTTTTCAAAGTAGAAATAGTACTCCCATAAAATACTAAGTTTTAAATATGAATAAATACTAAGTTTTAACACCATATTTCAACACACAGTTTAAAACATCATAAACACACAATTTAAACATATTAAACACACAATCAAAGACGGAATAAATATGAACACATAAGACGACCCTAGATCATCTCCTCTTCACAGCCGGATTCCACGATCACACTTTGTCTTTACCTACATCACATGGATAAAAGAGATGTGTGAGTATTATCACAAATACTCAGTGAGGCGGTCATCCCATCTACTTGGCTACATGTTGGCGGTCATCCCATCTACTTGGCTACATGCTTGGGTAAATGGAACATCAAAACACTCAAAAATACAACACACGTCCAAGTCAACAAAAGTCAACGAAAGTCAACAAAAAGTCAACGAAAATTGACTGTGTCGATCGACACAGCCTTTACCGACATCAACCCACTTGGTTCACCTAACCCAACCACTCTACCGACATAAACCAGCCGCCATGACGTAAGCGCTGACGTCATCTGTGTCGATCGACACACTAGGTGTGTGTCGATCGACACGACCAAATCGATCCAAAACCTTGCCGAGCCCATCTCCTTCCCGCGACCGTAGCAACACGTACTGATGCCCGTGTCGATCGACACACTAAGTGTGTGTCGATCGACACATGTCCCAAAACTTCCAAAACTCGGACATACCTACACATAATCCGATTCTGTGCAACATGTATCGATTCAAACGCTCAACCAACACCTCAATACTCAAGTATACTCATAAAAAAGCAATATTCATCAAGGAAACCAACATCAATTCACCCTCAAACACATCGAAAACACCCAAATACCCGCGACTAACCATGGTCACACACTCACCTTATTGTGAAGGAAATAACTTTTTACTCTCTCCACCAAATCACGATCTACGACCATTTTGGAAACTAGACACCGAGAGCTTTCTACCGGTGTATAGATCGTTCACTGGTTCCAACTGGTTCGCCGGCAAATCGTCTCGGAAAACCCCTACTCGAAACGAAAACTGCACGAACCACCCATATTCAAACCACCATAACTTCGTGAATACTCAACGAAATTACAAACGGTTTTCACCCACATCAAGAGGAAAGATCAGAGAACTTACCCACAAAGTCTCCCACCGATCCAACTTGATCTTCACCTCCGTTCGCCTCCTTCAAAACCCGGCAGTAACACACCCTCTCAAGAACTCAACTCTCAAGAACACTCAAGATCACCACTTCTCAATCTCAAATCTCTCAGTCCTCACACGAAATCTCTCTGATTTCTGATCTGAATCCAAGCTCAATGATTACTCTTGCCTTTTATAGGCAAAAACCTCGGTTTAACTAAACCGAACCGCAATTACAAGCTTCCAAACCGAACCACTCGGTTTAACAATCTGCGTCGATCGACACACTTCCTTTGTGTCGATCGACACACGACCAAAATATACAAAAATTGGTTTGCGGTCGTTACAATAGTTAATAATATTTAAATAAAAACTGAAACAATTCAATATCATCTATATTTGATTAGTTTTTATTTTAAATATTATTATTCATAAACCAAAAATTCTTAAAATCGAAAACTAGAAAAACATTTTTTTTTTGTACAACTTAGAAATGAAAAGTTTAACACAAGTCCAATGAACAACACTACATATATATATAGAGGTTTTTATAGTAACCCATTGAAACGATATGAATTTCTCTTGGCTGAGGGATGACAAGTTGGTCGTGGCCACTTTGTTGTGTATCTTAGAGGTGTGTGCATTGTGTGGCTAGATGTTGGTAATCAATTCTATATCAGTAAATTGCTCAAATGAAAAAAAAAATCCTTGTGTATATGAACCCTATCATCTTTCTTTGCGAATGGCGAAAATGTCATCTTACCGTAACCGTAGAATGGATGTGTTACTTCTGTAAAGCAAAATAATAACTATACATTTAGAGTTTTCTTTTTTAAATTATGTGGGGTTTAAAAGCAAATGTCACTTGAAATCCACATATTTACTCAAATCGATCATTTAAAATCGTTCCATATTGTATGTATATTTCTTCTGAACCAAAATCGTCTATGCTATTAACTTTCCGATGTTTTTGTTGCAACAAAGAAAATGGATGTTTCATACTGCATTGTCTTGGGGTCCAACATTGCATTGCAATGTTACTAAAACTCAGTTTTAAGAATGTGGAGATGAGATTTTAGGGTGAGAAGATCAATAGTAGTGATTTCTTTAAACGTATTTCATATTCGGATTTGAAATAGTTTGTAAATTGAAAGTTTGATCACAAATATGGGCTTACTATACATCAATACCATACAAAGTAATAATGTTAGGTAGATCAATTTTTAAGTTATATGAAAGTATTACAAGTATATTTTTTATCTGTAAGGAGAATAGTAACCAATTAAAGTGTCATACGCGGAGATAATACAAAAATAACTATTGTATTAACTTCATTCATTATATAGCTAAATAAAGAGAGGTTTTGTGATGATGATATTATGATAAACAAATTTAGGTTTTTTTCCTAACAATGAATGAAGTTTCCAAAAAATGTGGAAACATCATTCACATTTTTTTATATTTCATCCACATAATTTAGTTTAATATATCATCTTTTTACGATATTTATTGATTAATTATAATGTGTAGTTCATCATCGTATTATAGGATCCAAGAATGATATTACTATAATTTCGCTTATAGTTATTGTTTATTGTCTTTGTTTTAGCTATTTTTTAGTTTTACGTGTTTCTTATTCTCATAGTGAAGAGATTAGAGTTCTATTGCTAGATGAACTTGCAACATCGCTTCTTTGTGAACGTTCATGCGATGCATTGAAGAATACTAACCAGGTGCGTTGTACCTTTAATTCAATATAGTCAAATGTGTCTTACAATATATTCTAATAAATATTGGCTAATTAAATAGGATGATCGGATGGTGTTGCCTATTGTACTTCGAAAGTTGGTGGGAACGAAAATCATTTTGAAGCTTCACATATCAGATGATAATATCAAGTGTAGGGGGTTAGTTATGTTGTTACCGGATATTCTGATGATAACTAAATTGATATTGTTCTCTTAATAATTTATTATTGAAACATTGTTAACGTTTTGTTGGTTTCATAATATTATTAATGTTTTCTATTGATTTATTCACATCTCTCTAATATTAAAAGAGAAGTCATTTTAGTACAATGTCCAAAATCCTACGAGTTATTACTGAAATTGCCATGAATTTTAAACTATAGAAATTCAATTGAAATGGGTAATTTTGGAATTTTTCAGTGGCAATTTCCGTAAATTTAAGATCAATTTCGGACATTTTTTTACCTGGATTTCGGTAAAAAACGCGGATCCTGGGGCGCGACCCGGTTCCGACCCGTTTCATTAATGGCAAAAATGTAATTTTCTGCCTAAAAAAAATCTGGGTCATCGAGGGTTTCTTCTTCTTCTTCTTTCTTCTTCAACGAGAGCATTTCATCTCTCTTTCTCTCAAGATCCTTAGCGAATTAGATCGGACCTTTTATAATGAATAATAGTCGGTGTCGAACGCGGAAATTAGCTCCGGTTCGTGGAGGAATTGAATGATTGAGTCAAGGACTTGAGCACCGACGATTAGACGGTTCTGTTCGATGCTTGAGATTCCGGTGAGTTCTTCGATGTTTGGTAGAGTTAAACCATCGGAGTAAAGGGAAGAGATGAGTGGTGCGTATTCGAACCAGAGAGCTAATCGACCAGCGAGGATTTCGATTTTACTGGCGGAATCGAGTGAACGGAATTGGGTTGATACGGGAGATGACGGTGGTTAGAAAGGTTGGTATAGTTGTTGTCGCGGTGGTGGGTTTTTGGGTATCATGTTTTCTTGTGATCGCCGGGAAGAGGAGACGATAAGCATTGGATCGGAATTCCAAAAGGTAAATATGTTCAATGCTTTTTTCATTTTTTTCTTTTTGTGGGGATCAACAAATGCATGACATATGATTCTTTGATTGTAGTCACAGTTTTGGTATCTTCCTTAAGTTTTAATGGAGAAAGATATTTGTAGAAGACATTTTTCAAGAGAAGGGATTGGATGTGTTTGGGTGTTTATGAACATGTTTGATTTCAAGCATGGTGGATCTAATCAAAAGCTTTTGATGGATAAAAACCGTGGAAGCAAATAATCATAGGTTTTGTTTCATACACATCATTATAAATTTTGTCTGAAATTAAAAGATTCTCACTTTTTTTGGGTTAATGAAATAATGCAGGTAACATTGGAATGTTTGGGACTAAGGTCGAGAAGCAACTTACTTGTGAATGTGACTGTGACTGTGAGGTCTTGGTTAAGTTTGTTTTTGTTGGTTTTGAGACTCAATCTATTTAGTTGTGTAATGGGTTTTGAGGAATCAAAACTGATGTAGATTGTTGTTGTTGTATCAGGAGAGTGAAGCTGGAAGGCAGAGTGTTAAGAAACTCACTGAAGAGGAGACTCGGCAAAAGTGTGATTTTGAATGCAGAGGAGGCACAAAGGTGACTGTTTCGGTAGGACGGTAAAGGATGAAGGGTTTGGTTCTCTATGGAGAGGAAACACCGCCAATGTTATCCGTTCCTTCCCCACTCAGGTTAGTTGAGTTTCCATACTATCTTTGTTTTTAGTGGTTTTGAAACAGAATAATTCTTTGCTAATCCCCTGTTTTTTGTTGTTCCATGCTAGGCCTTGAACTTTGCATTCAAAGATTACTTCAAAAGGCTATTCAACTTTAAGAAAGACAGAGATGGCTACTGGAAGTGGTTTGCTGGTAACTTGGCATCTGGAGGAGCAGCTGGTGCTTCTTCCCTTCTATTTGTGTATTCCCTTGACTACGCCCGTACCCGTCTGGCCAATGATGCCAAGGCTGCGAAGAAAGGAGGTGGTGGCATACAGTTCGATGGTCTTGTCGATGTCTACAGAAAGGCACTCAAGTCTGATGGTATTGTTGGTCTTTATCGTGGTTTCAACATCTCCTGCGTTGGTATCATTGTCTACCATGGTCTATACTTTGGACTTTATGACTCTGTGAAGCCTGTTCTTCTCACCAGAGACTTGCAGGTTCTCTCTCTCTCTCTCTCTCTCTCTCTCTCTCTCTCTCTCTCTCTCTCTCTCTCTCTCTCTCTCTCTCTCTCTCTCATGATCTGTGTGTTCTTATTTATCGCCGGTTGGTTTTGACATGTTGTGGTCGTTTCTCTTGAGTCATTTCAGGACAGTTTCTTTGCTAGCTTTGCCCTTGGATGGGTCATTACTAACGGTGCGGGTCTTGCATCCTACCCGATTGACACGGTTCGCAGAAGAATGATGATGATGGGTTCGGAAACTGTCAAGTACAAGAGTTCGATGGACGCCTTTGCTCAGATCCTTAAAAACGAAGGAGCCAAGTCACTGTTCAACGGAGCTGGCGCCAACATTCTGCGTGCGGTTGCAGGTGCTGGTGTGCTTTCCGGTTACGACAAATTGCAGCTGATTGTGTTCGGTAAGAAGTATGGATCAGGTGGTGCCTAAGCAGCATCAGTTCGCCTTGCAAGATACTGATGAGAGATGTTGATGAAATTTTGTTTACTTGAGAGAGGCAAAGATCCCTAAACCAAATTTTATATCCTAACGGCAACTTTTTCTTTTACTTATTGAATACTTCGTGTCTGTTAAAAAGAATTTTGAATTTAATTGAGTCTTATTTTCGTTACTCCTTTCTTGAATGTCAAATTTGATGAAGAACGGTCAGAGTAGGAATCCTAATATAATAGGCCTCCAAAACTAATAATTTAATTCGTTTTAATTCATTTATAAGGCTAAACCACACGATTAAATCGAATAATAGAAATAAACTTTAGTGAAAATTTAATTTGATAAAAAATTGATGGAACGAAATAATCCTATTAGTTATACAAAAAATATTTCAATTTTGTTCATATATTTTAACATTAATTTTCTTTAATATTTTTGTTTTTCTTTTTTAGTATTTATAATTTATTTAAATATTTCCAAAAACTCATATTATAATTAATGCGTTTGAAAATTTAAAAACTTATATATTTTATTACCAATAATCACGAGATTTATGGTTTCCTTAACAAAGAGATTTCCATATTCTAATTTTCGTATTTATATTTAATAATACATATAAAAAAATATTTAACAAAGAAGCTGATTTTTTAAAATGACACGGTATGTAAATTGTTATGTTTATAAATATTCGTACAAAATGACATTAAGATGGTGTTTTAGTACATGGATTGTAGACAATATACATGGATCCTATCACTAGAAGCATGTGTGGGATTTTATAAAAGTATCACAGAAAGCAAAAGCTATTGAAGAATTGTTTTAGAGATGTACATACACTTTAAAATAAGTATTAGACGGGTTAACGCATACATATCTTAATTATATTAAACAGAAATAAATATAAATAAGTTGTGTACTTTGTATTGCTTATAAAATTGGTTTTTGGTTCTGAGAAGTTACCAGCGCGTGTAAAATTGACAGGAACAACAAAAGTTAAAAAATGAAGTTTTTTTTGTCAACTACACATTAATCCAATTAGGTAGAAAGTTGTTTGCAAAAAAAAAATCTACAGTTCTAGAACGTGCAAAACATGCCAAACAGTTCATCTTTAAAATAAAACTATGAAATAGCCAAAATATAGAAAACCCAGAAAAACGGTTGTGCATCTCCCAGAATATTCCCGAGAGGATAGAGAAAGTTAAATCCATCTAATACTTTTAAAATGGGAAAGTAGCCGTGTTTCTCATTTAACCCAAAAACATTATTTAATAGACTAAAATCTTAGGAAAAAAAGTATTTTCATTTAATCGAAAAATTAGATCACATGAAATAAATAATTGCAAATTATACAAACATCTAATAGTTTCTAAATTCATAAATTTTTCAATTTTTAATATATTTATTGTGATAAATATGAGTATTATTTATATCAACAAATCTATTTTATAAAATATATTTGAAATAATAGAAAACATTGAAACATAAACAATAAATTTATTGGAAACTACTCAATCTTTGTCTAAACAAAAAAAAAAACTCATATGAACCTATATGTAGGTATGTTAAAATGGATCAATACTCATGGGTTATCGACATAATTTAAGTGGGTTAAAGTTAATTTTTTTACCCATATAAATAAATGAGTCTTCGGTGGGTTACCCCTAATGGGTTTATGAATTTAGTACATAAACTCATTAGGATCATGAGTTACCGATTGATTTATCACAAAATTTATCAAAAATAAAATAATAATATAAATGTAAATTACTTTAAAAGGTTATCAATTGTTTTTTAAAAAATTAAAAGATATGTTTTCTTCTTATCATCATCCAACTAAGATCGAAGTATCTTTTAAAACTAATCAATGGTTTATTGCTTTTATTGTTTTATTGATTTTATTAGATTTATGATTTTTATTTTATTTTATTTTAAGATACCTACACATTTTAATTTAATTTGTTAGTTGAAAATTTGAAAACGTTGGTCCGATTTATAATAATATGGATTGTTTGATTTATCTATTAATTTATTCTTATATTTTAATTTTATATGTGAGTAACTCATATAACCCATTAAGCCAATAAGTTTTATATTCTTAGATTTGGATATGTAAATTCAACTCATATAACATATGGGTCCGGGTCACCCCTATTAAATCTCAAATCCATCTGGGTTTGGGTCGGATCGAGTTACCCATTTTGACACTCCTTGGCTAAACCCCTTATTTAAAATTTTTAAGTTGATATTAATATTCCAGTACAATACGAAAACTACGTTTAGTTTACAACATATATAACGAATGTTCCCGCACATAGTGCGGGTGAGAATCTAGATTATTGATTACTCCTTCAGACACAAGATTACCTTTCAAACTGCGTCGTAGACAGCTATCTTTATCCGTTGCCTTTTGCGATAACCATCAACTAAAGTCAAGGACAGTCTCTTAGAGAAGTTGGGTTGTATTTGCCTCGGCCAGTGTTTTCGCATAGTCAGCTATATGTGGCTATTTCTAGAGTGACTTCCAAGAAAGGTTTGAAAGTTCTTATTGTAGATAGCGATAGTAAGACTCAGAAGAAGACTATGAACGTTGTTTTCAAATAGGTTTTCAAAAATATTGACTCGCAATTGTTGTGTGATGAAGGTAATATTCATCTATTCAACTTCTTTCAAATTCGTCTCTTACAACAAGTATTTCTTTTTTTTAATATTTTTTTTTCTTTTTTTTAACATATTAGTTTCTGAACTTGATTAAAGAATTTGATCAATCTTCGGCGATGGAGACTCTCAAGTATTATTGTTTTGCTTTTTCGATCAAATCTTCGGGGTTCCACCTACAATTTATGTTTTGGTTTTTTTTTTACTTATTTAGATTTGTTTAATTACATAGAAATTCAGTACGTTTGTCATATTATAATTCATTCTTATTCCATAAGTAAATACAACAGACATACGTACATGCCCAAAACTAAATATTATAATTTATGTATACCAACTATAATGATTATTCATTATAAAATTTAGTACTTAACATACTTATTCTCTACCTTCAAACTAAAAAAGATAATCATACTTTTTTAAAATAATCGATTCTACTTACAAACTAAAACAATACATATCACACTTTGAACATATTATATAAGACACAATCCAAAATTTTAGCTTACAACATATAAAACGAATGTTCCAGCACAAAGTGCGGGTCAAAATCTAGTTCTTCATATAATATATAAGATTATTAATTGGTTAGTCACATTCTTTATATAATATGCATCGTTGTAGTACGTTCATTAATTACTAGCCCGCGCAGGGCGCGGGTACCAACTAGTAATTGGTTAAATAACCATTTAAAAAAAATGCTATGAAATTCTGTGTATAAAATATAATATGACAGTTTTACCCTTTTTCTTCCTCCATTGCTTTTTCTTCCTCCATTAACTATCGCTCTTTCTTTCTCCATAATGGTTGCTCATTTCAATATAGTCTGAGATGAGATGGAACCTGCGATTATCCCAAGGAATTAAATATCTTTCCTTTCTTCAATCGAAATGATCAGCAATGATGGATCTATTGAATTCGATGATTGTCGTGAATATTCATGTTTTATGTGATAAGCTTTGATGAATGATTGATCTAGAAATTGGAAGTACGAGAGGCTGAATATTTAATTTATTTTTGAGAACTTGGGAAGATCATAAGGGCATGTTCAATGGAGACTTTTTTGGCAAAGTGTCTAAAACCTTTTGCGGGATTCAAGATCGAATCCATATAAGTGGGGGAGAATTGTAACGCCAGTGAACCAAAAATAGGATTTTTGGTGGGTGTCGATCGACACTAAGGGTGTGTCGATCGACACAGGGTCGAGTTCTTCCGAAGTTTTGGGCAGTGAGTGCCATGTCGATCGACACGAGATGTGTATGTCGATCGACACGGGTTAAAATCAGATCTAGGTTTGGGAAACCTAGGGTTTCATATAAAAGGCTCCCTTAGTTTTGGTGGCCGAGGAAAAGAAAGAAAAAGAGAAGAAAAAGAGAGAAAAAGAGAGAAAAGAGAGATTTAAAGGATTTTGAGAAGTTTTAAAAGGAAATTCTTGTGGATTCTCCTTAGATCTCAATCCTAGATTGTGTGCTTTCGTGGGGAGAGCTTGGAGTGTTGGATTCGTGCGGGAAATCGGAGATTGAAGCTCGTGTTCTTCGTGGTTTTCTCCTCTTTTCTTCAGATCTAAGGTGAGTTCGCGACCATAGGCTCTTGAATGATGGAATAGATGTTATATGTTGTTTGTTGTGTGTTTTGGTGGATTTGGTGGTTGCAAATCACAGGGATTGATCGGATTTGGGAGATTTGGCCATGAGAGGATAGGCCAATCTCCGTGGGCAGCAGGTTCCCTGTCGATCGACAGGACTGCTTCTTGTCGATCGACACGGGGCTATGTGGGCTGTCGATCGACAGAGGTGGTTCCTGTCGATCGACACTGGACTTGCTGTCCGGTTTTTCTGTTTTCGTGTTTGCTTGTTCGGTGCATTGTTTGATAGCCCTGGTATTTCATGTATTTCTTTATTCAAGTAATTGGCCTGTAGATGGGACGACCGTCACACTAAGTATTTGTTAAATACTTACGCAACTCGTTTTTCCCAATTGTGTTGCAGGTAAAGAAAAAGTTTGATCGCGGAATCAAGGCCAGAGGAGGGGATGATAGGTCTTTTTGTTGTGTATAGTCTAATCTAGTTAACCCTGTGTTAGGATGCTAGACTTATTTTGTGTAATACCGGATTTAATATTGACGCTATTATCTGGATGTTTGTATGGCTTTTTGTGTGGTTGTTGTTCGAATGATTATCGTTGAACTCTGTTATAAAGTTAATTTAAAAAAAAAAAAAAAAACTTGTGCGTCACAGTTTTGATTTGTCTATCCCTGTACTTTTGTTGCTTTTGTTTCGTGCATCAAAAACCCCAAAACCGAATATATTTTCACTTAGCCTATTCTCAATCATATAGATGTGTACATAACAACTTAGTCTCCTGTGGATCAACCCCTAAGTACTACAATTGTCAACTGTGCACTTGCAGATTAGGGTTTATAAATTTTCAAACTCTTTTGCATCTATTTTAGATCGCATCAAGTTTTTAGCGCCGTTGTCGGGGACTAGTTCGTTTACCTATATATTTTTGAAAAAGATTAAGTCTAAGTTTTTGTTTTTCCTTTTTGAGTGTTTTTTCTTTTTGCTAAATTTTGTTTTTTTTGTTTTTTATTTATGTGTGTTTCAGGGATTCATCAGTGGAACATCACATACAAAAGCCTAGGAGAATGGCGAGTTCATCATGAAGAAAATCTAGTGAGGATTATATCCATATGCCTCATGAACTCCATCAACCGCTGTTTCTTATAACAATTGGTATAACTACAACTTGTATCAACAACAACTATCTTGGGAGATACAGAGACGTGACCATCATCTCGTGTGCAACCGAATCAGCCTCCACAGCACCACGTTCGCCCTAATTCATCTCACCAAGATGACCGATTTGAAGTTTCAATGCGTTGATTCATGGATGATACCCAAAATAGCGTCCAAGGAGTCGAAGCAAGGATCGAGACCATCAATTCGTTCCTTGGAGAGAATATGTCCTTACCACTAAATTTCAAGACTTAAAGACATGCTTGATCCACCTCGAAGAATTTCAAAAACAACACTCCCTTGATCTTCAAAGCGACGCTAGAAAAATTCATAGTTTGGAGCGTAGTTGTAATGGTCTTTGGGAAAGATTTGAAGGAGAGATCAAGAGCACTAATGACCACGTTGAGGAGCCTACTCTTGGCCTCAATATAACAGCAATCAAAGCTCCAAGGCCAAGAAAGCTTTAGACGAAGCAAAAGTGAACTACCAAGAAACGTATTCAACTACTTTTGTTTTGCCAGAAGGACAAAAGCAACACACTCAAGCCATCAAGGATATTCAAGTCTCTCTAGATGGAAAGTTCAACCACTTTATGGGGAAGTCTACTGCTCTAAAGAAAAAAGAGATTGATATGTCCAAAAGGCTCGAGAAGATCGATGAACATTTGAGGTACATGGAAGAAACACACCGTTCTAGAACGAACGAAGAAGAGCAAACCCCTTTGGCCCATTGCTGCACCACAAAACCACTTAGAAAAGACCTCTCCATCTCTGATCAAGAGAAGAAAAACGCTCCAAAACCTTTACTAATGGCCAAACCATACAACCGAAGATTCACGGTGGGAATTTCAACAAAACCGCCAACGGAGAACGCTGGTTTAGGTAAAAGACCCTACAAGAGACCTCGTTGGATAAGTGATGAGATGCTGGAGGTATTCAATTCTCTAGTTAGAGAACTCTCTCCCACCCTCTCTTTTGAAGACGCTTGGAGAACAAAGCCACCACTACAACAATGCTTCAAGCAAAGCATGGAAGACGAAGTCATGATTGAGGAGTTGTTAAACCATGTTAGGAATCCTTATAAGTACCTAAGGGTCCTTTCTAACACTCTTGATCCAGGTTCTATCACTATCCCTTGCTCAGTCTGTGATTATACCTTCGACAACTCTTTATGTGATTCGGGAGCCAGAGTCAACGTTTTATTGGAATCTCTTGTGAAAAAGATGAAGATAACCAATATTCGTCCTTCAACTATGAGAATTTAAGTTGCAAATGGTACATAAACACTCTCATTGGGTGAAATATATAATTGCCCCGTGAGAATTGGCGATTGCCTTGTATCAACCGACTTTGAAGTGGTCGATATGCAAGATTGCTCAACACCTTTTATAATTGGAAGACAATTCTTGGCTACTGCTAGAGCTATCATGGATTACCCTCTCCAAAGGTTGGCATTTCCTAAGATAGATATACACATCTTCTACTATGCACCATCACCCGGTTTTCGAGCCAAAGATATAAGATACCTTCCTTCGGAGAAACGAGAAGTCGCAATCAAGTACCCGTTCCATTTACACGATGAAGACTACGACCATGGAAGAACTTATTCACATCCTAAAGGCAATCTCAAGCCTTTAGACGACGTTTCCTCCGTCTAAAAACCCCAAGGAGACGAGCTAATTGACTTTAAACAAGCGCTTTATGGGAGGCAACCCAAATTTTGAGTCTTTATTTTATTTAAGTTTTTAATCTATCTTTTTCTTTTGGTTTTTATTTTTCTAAACATTGTTATTCATTTTTTTTATCTATTCATGAATTTTTCAGGATTTTACAAAATTTTAAAAAATGTGTTTCGGAGAAGAAACCGAAGTTCTAAAAAAAAATGTCATGGGCGTCTCAGACACCGGACGGTCACACCGGACACGAGGTTTCGTTCGGTGTCCGAGTAATTTTGGTTCGGCACTGTTCCGCAGATCGATTGTCCCACGCTCCAAAGCCCCGGAAGCGGGAATCTGTCCGATGCCAGGACCATTTTCTCGCGTGTCCCGACCCAAGCGTCTGTCCTTCTTCGTCCGTTCTGCAGCCCTGTCCGTCCAATCCACCTTCCCATATCCTCCTCGTCCCGTGTTCATCCACCCCGCACCCCAGCGTCCGTTCCACCTTCCCGCGTCTGTCCTGACCCATCACCCACCATCCATCATCCAACCGTCCCACCTTCCCCATGGACCGGATCGAACCGCGGTGCACACCGGTTCGACCCATAGAACTGACAAGGTAAGTTTTTCTTATTTTTCTATTTTAATTCATTTAAAATGGTTTTCATTTAAATGAACTATTTCAAACTAAAAATATTTTTAATTGTGATATTTCCTAAATAAAATTTATTTGATTTTTGAACTTTCACATTGCACTTTTAAAACTTTGGTTTGATTACGTTTGATTTTTAACTTATTTACATATCTTACATTTATCTTTTCATTACTCGTTTTTACTGTGAAATGAACTTGGTTTTGTTTGTTACTTCGGTATCGTGAACCTAGGTCCAAGTTCCATCTAACAAGTCATTTCAAATGTTTTTGCAAGGAAATTTGGTACTTACACAAGTTTGAATTTCGAGATTCTTCAAGAATGTAAAGCCTTATCTATAAAAGATGTGCACTAAAAAAGAAGAAAACATTGACGTCTTTTCAACCAACTTATGGATTTTATACTTCACAGTTTTAATCAAGAATTTCGTAACTTCGCCAGTAGCTGTTCAACTACCAATATTCAAGAATTTCCAATATGATTCGGGGAAGAGTTCCACGATGTAGGCTTCGGTCTCTGGTGATCTATAACGATCAATGTTGTAATGTCCTACTCGGTCATGGCGGAATGCATTGGTGAGGAAACTTGAGAAGCACTATTTTTATGCCTAGAGAAATTTTTGGGGAGTTTCAACACCTTTCTTTGAACACCATCCATACTGATCCAATTTTGGGAGAAATTGAGTTTCTAAACCCGGTAACTTCGTTTTATTCTCCATCTTTTTATCTATTTATTTTTATTTTTATTTTCCTACACTTCTCCCTTAATTTGGTTTGATTTACATCAGGATGATGTAAGTTAAGCCTAGGGGAATTGTTGCTACTAACGCGTTTGTTCGTGTTGGATATTTATGTTTTAAAAAAAATATATCAAAATTTGGTTTCAAAAACCGTTTTATTGAGTCAAAATAAGTTGGGAAAAATGACACTTTTCTAGATTTAAAAACGTTTTGATTTCAAAAACCAAGTGCCCATTATTGCAGAGTTTGTTCCGGACAATTGATTCAAACACCTAGTGACCGAATGGAGTCCAAGGAGATTACTACTTGCATTATTTTGATGGATAAGATTTCGACTCTCAATTTGGTTTACTAACATGATCTTTGACTATCTCTTGTTAAGGACATTAGATCAAGGAAACGAATCACATTCATGACATCTTATCCTCTTTTTAACACTCTGTTGCCATGGATAGCAAGCTCAATTTTAGTTGGTACCCTATTTAAGACCTTAACCTTTCTTTCATACCTCATGCACTTCTTTTGATATGTCCTCTATGGAGATATGTGTAAAAACGTCAGAGAGAGTGGGGTCGGCGCAATTTTTCAATCACTAGAAGATGCGACAATCAACTATAAAAGGAAGGAGTACAACAACATCAACAAAATTTCAGAAAAACTTGGCCATTCCTTGGATGCTTAAATCATGGTAACAATTTTGTGCCTTACTTGACTCATATCATATGAGACCATTTTCCCAATCAAAAAAAAAAATCAAAGAAAAAGAAAAGAAAAATCATATAAAGAGAAAGGAAAATAGTTTTCAAAGAGTCTTATGGCCAAAGAATACCCAAGGAATGTCATGATACAAAGGTGAGATGAGTTTGAGAGTTTTACAAGTCTAGTGGAGAAAGAAGTCAGAAAGTGGTTAGGGCATTGTGGATTTCAATAGATCCATTCTCTCTTGCGATTTTGCATAATATCTCGTACCCGGAGCTTTTCGTAACCCTAAACACTTTTATCCTCACCACTAAAATCACCATTTCCTAACACCTAGCCGTATTCCTTGAAATTATCCTTGATCAAAGATCTTTACGAATCTAAGAGGGTAAAATAGTCTATTGATTTGAAGTTGAGATTTTGTGGGGATAGTAATTTAGGACATACTTTCGAATTCATGATGGGAGATGATGAAAAGCATCCATGAACTCACATTCTCTTTACGTAAATTACAAGTGGTGGATCTGTTAACCAAAGAGGTGGATCTTGTCATGCCGTTCTGTCTAGTTGTTCCAGATCCATCGGGAGGCGTCTTCTCCTCGTTGTTTTGACCAGTTGCTCCAGATCTGTTTGGAGACGTCTCCTTTGGATCGGCGCTTCCGTCCGTTGTGTTGTCTACGTACCTTTTACAAGGATCAAGCGGCTTCGTAGTTCTTGAATGATATGATTCTTGTCTGAATTTTGGATAGGTAGTGTCGGCGCTACCGAGGTACCGCAGGTCTCGGTCAATACTATTTTGCTGAGTAAGGAGAACGATGTTCCTGGAGCGTCTTGATTCGCGTTGTACCCAGATTTGGCCGCAAATAAGATTGAGGCCATTGAGGAGCTCGTGGAGAAGAGCAACGCCGAAGCCTTGGGAGACGGAAAGACCGTCTAAACCCCAAATCCTCATGTTTTTTTTTTAGTAGTGAAAAATTTGTTGCCTTTAGGAACTCTTGATATGATTATGTATTTTTGTCTTTCATCTGAGAGTGGTGCGAGATGATTAATATGAAACGGCTTATGGTGTTACTCTTTTGTTTTTTTTTAAAAAAAAAATTGCACCAAGTATTTCGGTTCTACCCGAAAAATTGTTTCCCAAAATATTCGCCGTTAATAAAGGGTGTTACCGATTTACCAACTGTTTGTTGAATTTGTTGAATTGGACATTTTGGTTTACGTATGTGCTCCCGTGAGTACGTCCGCCCCAAGAATGACACTTAGATTTATTTGCACCAGCGTTCTGTTAGCTAAGTTTTTGAGTTGGACATTTCGTTAGCGTATCTTCCGAGCCGTTAGGTGTGATGAAAACCGTTGTACTCTTGTGTGGCTCGGATATAGGCGTTTGATTTGTTTTTCCATGAGGAATACTGTGGAAGGTATCGAGCCATCCTCGCAAATGTCGTTATTGGGCTTGATGTATTTATTTATTTATTTATTTATATATATATATATATATATATATATTTTTTGTTGTGTCGTGGTCGGCGACTAAGATTCACCGCGCCGCCGGGTTGTCAAGTTTTCGAAAGATTGGGCCGCGGCAAAGGGAATCGGCAGTGATGGCGCGGCGACCCGAATCGGCAGTGACCACTTTTCGATGTCTCGGTGAACCAAATCGGCAGTGATGTCGAGCCGTGCCGGCGTAACCCGAGATGCGAGGGGTTTGAAGATTGATCTGTGGGTCACTGATTTCTGAGTTGACACGTCATGTATGATTTATCGCCGGTGCTCCAAAGAGAAGATCCGTTTTGTCATGGGTGGCCCGTGGACTCGCTGTCACCGTTTTTCGGATGCACAGCGACAGTGTTCATCTTGAGCCATTGAACGGTTGCGCCGTGATAATCGTTTGCGCCGTGTTTTCATAATGTCTGAGCCGTTGAACGGTTGCGCTGAGATCTCGAAACATCGAACAGTTGCACCGTGTTTAAGTCCGAACCGTTTGAATGGTGGCACCATGATAGTCGGTTCCGCCGTGTTTTTGTAAGTCCGAACTATTTGAACGGTGGCACCATGATAATCAGTTGTGCCGTGAACCAAAAATCAATGTATCTCTCTAACCATTGGTCCGAATGACTTCAAACTTGTTTTGGATAAAAGCTGACTCGATTATCTATCTCCTACCCAAATTTCAGCGCGGTATGTTTTTACCCTTGGCCGTGCCAAGCCAATCACTACGGCTCGGGTTTGAAAAATTCAGATTGATACATCTTTAGTTAATCGGGTATATCTTGAGAACCGCAACTCCAAATGATGTTATTTTACTTGCGTTGGAAATCTAACTCAAATTGCATCATATATCAAAATATCAGCTCGTTATGTCTTTGGTACTGGCCGTGCCGAGCCGATCACTACGGCTCGGGTTTGAAAAATTCAGATTGATACATCTTTAATAAATCGGGTATATCTTGAGAACCACAACTCCAAATGATGTGATTTCAGCTCCGTTGGAAAGCTAACTCAAAGATCTTTGTTTTCACTATGGACCCATGCTGTTTAGTGTATCCTCGAGCTGATACGATATGTATAACTCTTGTATGGTAGGTCCATTTTTTGCTCGGTAATATCGGCTACGCAAGTTTGAGGGATGATAAATTTGAATCCAATCCGCAAGAGTTGAAGTTAAACCCATCTCATGATGATGTTAAAGCTGAAGTCGAGCCGCGGGGATGGTGAAGCAAAATCGAGCCGCGGGGAGGCGTAAAAATTTGGAGTTGATTCTCATGAGTTGTATCAGTAGGTTGATTTCCGAGCTGTGAGAGTGTAGAAATCGAGCTGCAGGACACCTGTGAAAATTAGGAGTTAACTCTTAGTTGCAGAATGTTCTGCTGATCTGTGGCTCGTCCGATTTTCTGTTATTTATCAGTCGATCCACTCCTAAAGTATCGGAGAAATAGAATAGACAGTTCACCCATGACTTTGTTGTGGAGAACTTGTCGAGATTTGCTGATAGACTTTGATGGCTCACCCGTGACTTTAATGCGGAGAACGGAACGTGTTTAGCTGATAGAATTCGACGGCTCACCCGATTGAATAGATGGCTCACCCATGACTTTGTTGCGGAGAATGTACCATGTTTAGCCGATAGAATTTGACGGCTCACCCGATTAAATAGATGGCTCACCCGTGACTTTGTTGCGGAGAACATGTCATGATTAGCCAGTAGAATTTGATGGTTTGCTTGCAAGAAGCGTGGCTCGTTTTAGGGAGACGGTACGGTTTTCGAGAAACGGATCATTCGTAAGGATTGTGGTTCATTTCCTATAACACGGGTACGCAGCTCGAATTCTGGTGACAACTGGTCGACAAATCAGGTCGACGGCTCGTTTAAATACTTTGTGGGTGATCGGGTGCACAGTTTGCAAGAACAGTTTGTGGGTGACCCGATGCGCAGCTTGAAACATATTTCACGAGTGACCCTTTTTGCAGTTTGGTCAAGTTACTCTCCTAAATGGTTCGCTTACAAAAAGCGTGGCTCGTTTTGGAGAAGGCATGAGATTCGGGAAACAGTTCGTTTGGAGAAAGTGGTTTGCTTAAAGGAAGCGTGGCACACTTTCTAGAGCGATGAGACAATGTCTCGCCGTTTATAGATCAGGTTAACCGATGATGTAATCGTCGGTGTTATGCTCCTCTAGAGTCCCCGATGATGTTGGTGATTCACGCCGTTCCGTTTGCGGATCGTGCTCCTTTTGTCTACTCCCGGTTTGGTTTTACCGCCGGAGTTAAGCAAAACGGCGGTGGCGGCGTGGAAAGTAACCGACGATGGCAAATCTCTCGGACTTGTTGTCCCCGATCTGGATTTGTTAACCAAAGAGGTGGATCTTGTCCTGCTGTCTGTCTAGTTGTTCTAGATCCGTCGGGAGGCGTCTTCTCCTTGTTGTTTTGACCGGTTGCTCCAGATCTGTTTGGAGACCTCTCCTTTGGATCGGCACTGCCGTCCGTTGTGTTAGATGTTTCCGATTATCTTCTCGAACTTGCTCGTGGTTTCCTACAATTAGATTTGTCGGGTTCGCGGTAGAGCTGCAAAACTTCTAGGTTAGAAAACAAGAACAATTGAGAAGAAAGAGTTTATTATTAGCTGTGTAGCTGTGAAAGTGTGTACAAGGGTTTTTGCTAAGAATTTGTGATCCCCCTTAATGGGGATGATACAATGATATATATAGTAAACTAGGTCGGCTAGGGTTTTCACTTGAGCTGCACTCCTTAATGTCGGTCAGTCCATCAGCTGTTCGGCCCACGTGTGATTCGGCTCGGCCCAATTATTAAGGTTGCACCGAATTGGGCCTAGTAAGTTGAAGTCCATTTTGTAAGTCAATTCATCCGGTTTATTTCGGTATCACATGTGGTTTTCGGGTCTTCTAACCGGCTGGTGGATTCTAGGCATTTTTGGGTGCTCTCCTATATCCAGACTTAGTCATTTTCGTCTGTTGATCTTCAAGGGGTGGACCCCTACACTTAGCTTATTCTCAATCATATAGATCTGTAACGTAACTACTTAGTCTCCTGTGGATTGATCCATAAGTATTACAATTGTCAACTGTGCACTTGCATATTAGGGTTTATAAATTATAAAATATTTATAAATTTTAAAACTCTTCGCATCTATTTTATACCGCATCGTGCTCTTGATACGAAGATACAGTATTGTTGAAGACCGGGAGGAGCATTTGAAAAAATAAACGAAGTCAAACCCTAGTATTAGAAGAACTGTGAGTAAGATAGTAAAGAGTAATTATGAACCTGGGAATTGGCATAGGAGAAGTTCTCAAAGTTAACGCGATCCTCGGGTATGAACTATGACAATGGAGGAAGTCTGTATCCCGGTTTCCTCAAGTGCCTAAACAAGTGAGCTGCAAATAATTAGAATTATACTCAAAGTCCCAATAGTACATCAATTTCTTTGATCCACCACGGGATCGAAAAGCACTGTTGGAAGCTTTCCTCTTGCCGTCATTGACAGAAAGAGGACGTTGACCAGTAATTCTGTCACCAAAGCTTCGTGGATCAATTGAGGCGACACCCGAGCGGGGTTACTTCCGGCAATTTAGGCAAGTCCAGAGGATAATGCAGGTAAACCCGAGACCACATCAAATTCTCATGATGGAACTAGGGTAACCTCCAAAGGTTGAACCGGTGAGGCGGCTCTCTCAGGTGACTTTGAAGTCACTGAAACGACGAGGTGATTGTCCTCCAAAACAACGACAGCTTCCGAGACAGCTCCTAAAGCTGTTTCCGAGATCTTCTTCACTGCCTCATTGGCTTTGTGTTGTGTACGGTAGCTAAGCGACATAACCTACACAAAAAAAAATGTTGTGATCTCTCAGTAAGGCACTTTATCTCGCAACGTCAAAACCATGAGGTAGACAAGATGCAACATATCTAATCATCATCCAACATGAAAGATATCTAATCATCTTGTAACATATCTATGCACACTATCTTGCAACTATCTCGCAACGCGGAAGCTAGGACAAGAAAAAAATGCATCACATTTAATCATCATTATCCAACTTAAAACATATATGTACACTACCTCGCAACGTGCAAGCCAAAAGAAAAACAAGATGCAACATATCATATGAAAGATATATGCATACTATCTCGCAACATGGAAACAAGAGAAAACAAATTAAGCAACAAAAAATTGAAAAAATCAATAAGAAATGTTCCAAGGAACACTAACCTCGACAATTTGGGTCGTACAGTCCAAGAGCTCAAAGCCCCGCTGGGGATTCAGATATTTTAGTGCGAGTAAATGAAGATCAAGTCGTATCTCCTAGACATAGGAAGTCTAAAAAAGTATCGAGCGTGATCATATCTGGAGCATTCGGCAAGGGCACCGAAACAAAAAATAAACAACAAGAAAAAATGAAATTAGTACTCATGATGCAAGGCGAGGAAGGCAAAAGCCATGTTAAAAATTAAAAAAAAAAAAACAAACAAATTCAGAGACAATGTATACAACTAAAAAAACAATCATTTTCATAGTTGTACCAATCTTAGAAGACCAGCTTGTATTAACCAAGGAAGTTAATTTCCCGCATGAAAACTCGTTAACAATGAAAGAAAAGAAGCGTTTGCTCCATTTTTCGTCCTTAGGAGGACGATTGGTTAAAATGCGATGTTCTTCCTTAATGGCGACAAATAAAATGTCTTTGCATCGTCCACTCAAGTGGATCATGCATACTCGGGCCAAGGTGGGAATATCAAGTGGCAAACCGGGATCCTCGGCTAGTGTTTCAATTCTAATGACCTCTCTGATAAATTGGGACATAATTGAGGAAGAGCAACTCCAAGTTCGTGAGCTAAATGAATGAGGATCTGGGGAATCGGAAAACAAAGTCCACATTCCATGAAATAAACTTCGTATTCGCAACAAAACCCGGGTCTAACTAATTTCGGATATTCGCCGGTTGCGGAAAGAACTAACCCGATCTCGTTTGGAATATCTCATGTGGCGCAAAGAGAAACTAAGTCATCATCTTTCATTCGGCTATATTGATGTGGACTAAAAAGAGCTTCAAGGTGGAATACGCCATCTGAGGAAACAGGTTGCGAGGTCTTGCGACTAAGGATGAGACTTGAACGATAATAATCTCGATGGATCGAGGAACTGGGACACGTGGATACACAACAAGAAACAACTTCGATATCCGAGCCACCAAGATCAAAGAAAAAAAATGGGATTTATTTTTCAAGAATGGTGAAGAACGTCAACCAAAACCAAGTGAAAAAAATTGTATGAATCGAAATTGATTTTTTATAATCAAATCAAGGAGCCATAAACATTAAAAAAAAAAAAAAGGAGAGGAAACCCATGGATTTAAGATCCAATTACCCAAAAATATCAAGAACACTCAAGAACACCACTCAAAATTAACCCTAAAACATGGCTAGTTCCAAAAGAAACATGTTATGAACATGAAAATAAGGAGATTTGTGGTAAATGCGGATCAACAACACCTAAAAACATACAATATCAAGAACAATAAAAAAAGGTAGAAGAAAGCAACAAAAGAAAAATATAATAGAAAGAGGGAGAGAATGTCGACCACATGAATGAAGAAGAGGAGGAAAGAAGAATACCTCGAGAGGATAGAACGGTTGGGGAAAGCTAATGAGAAGTGACTTTTCATTGCTCTCATTTATACACGAAAATGCACCATGTAGAAGACCGTACAACGCAAGATATTTTTGAATTCTAAATAAGGAAATACCGTTTAATATGAATCTCGATTGCGGAAATAAAAATATCCACCTAGACCTCGCATCAAGGAGCGGAATCATGTAATTATTTATTCGTCTAAATCTCGAGGTTTCCTGAAAAGAAAAATTTTAACGCAAGTCAGAAACTCTGACATTAAAGGAATGATAATTAAAATTTTATTTCGCATCCCGCTAGTTCTCTCGTGACGCGGACGATATAAAATTTTCTAAATAGAGCATAAATCGGATCCTACCAGGAAAGAATGTCATATTACGCAATTAAAAGATAAACTTAAGTCCTCCAAATTCTAATATATGAAAGTATCCGCTTGAAAGACTTTGGGGCAAACTGTTGGCATCAGATTTCGTACAAGGGAAATCCAACCCAGGAACCTTGAATCCGGCTTACCGGAAGGATAAGTCTCGATCATGACAAAAGTTATTAAATTCACATAATTCGGATCCGGCGTGATTTTGATTAACAAGACCTTGGATATGGACTTCGAGTCTCACTAGTTAACATGGGCATTAAAATGGAAAGGTTGGCAAGGTCCAAAAGATCCACGAGATCCAGATCTGCAAAGTTAGAGGAGATGTAGGGAGTCTCAAATTTAAACCATGTAACATCTAAGTCAAAGGGAATGATGAGAGTTAAAGGAGATGATTAATGTATAGTGAGATTCTCATAATTGTAATGAGTATATAAACAAAACAAGTCTAAAGAGGAAGAGGACTCTAAACTTTCGAGGAAATATTACATAATAAAAATTATTCTTTTTACTTAGCCAGTTTTACGTACATTTCATCTCGCAACCAGTATTCCGATCATATAGTTAGTTTTCCGGTGAACGGATCTCATCTAGCGACCTCGCTCCGATCGTACTTTCATATTCGGTTCTTTATATTTTAGTGTGATCCGAGTCGAACCAGATTCAGAACTCACAATCTTTACTCTTAGACAAGCTACTCAGGAGATACATGTGTTCGTCATTCGTAACAACTTGAATAAGCGTCGTCATAAAGTGCCCCAGAGCGACCGATGAGATGGTGCGAAGGAGGGGCGAGACGGTTCAGGTAAAGATTCATGGTCAACCCACTTCTGTTTCTTCTTGACACCATCATCAACAATCCCCTTTCTCTTGTTATCCATAATGCGTTGACGGATGGAATCATCCTTTCCTTTTCCATCATTTCCGTCCTTCTTCCTAGCTTGGTGAGTAACGAGTTGAGAAGAAAGTGGCCTCTTTTCGGAAGCCGCGGTGACGGGTTTTGGAGCCTTCATAGTAGGCGGCTCACCAGAAGAAGCGGACGGATTGGATGAATCCTTCGCGGATTGACGGCTCGGATGATGGCTCGGAGGAGGCAATTTTGATCCTCCTGGATTTGAATTATCTGTCTTTTTGGCCTCCGCGGCAGCTTTGTGTCGTTTCTCCTCAATCAGTTCTCTGTCACGGTATATTGGTCTTCTCATTTTGCTCGAGTGATCTGAAGACGATGGTGATGATTCAACAGCAAGACCTTCTAAAATAACTCATGCTCTTTCAACCCAATTAAGACAACAACCTCTGTTCCAGTCACACTTACGAACCGCGAGTTATTTCTAAATATTCGACAGATTGGAATGCTTCACGAACTTCAAAGGACGAACTGCAAAATAGAAGAATAATTAAAATTGATCAAAACCACGAAATAAACGGAGCCGGGGCCCTAAAGGATCCTACGTATCGGTTACCGATATGTTGCCATTTAGTTTTGACTTAACGGAGACAGTTGGGTCCCACGCAAGCCCCCGTACTTCTGCATTTTAATCTTTTGACTCAACGGAGACAATTGGGTCTTCACAAAGAAAAAACAATCTTCTGCATATTCATCTTTTGTAGGAATGAGCCGATGATCCGTTTTAGCGCTACGCATGAAACATAATACTTTATCCCTTATTTTAAACCAAGACTCAGAACTTCAAGTAAGCACTTTAGCTGGTCCGCTCCGATCTCTATTCCACACTCGTAACTCCGAATAAGAATCCCAACCCAATGACAGATGCCTCGGGTATGGAGCTGAGCAAGCACCAAATGATAATCCCACAAAAAGAGAAGAATAGCTTCGGGAATCCATAGCAATAGACGATAGAGGTAGAAGAAACTCTCGTAAAGAGTAAAGTACCCCTTAGGAGGGTCGTTCGCTCGATCCAAAAGGATTCGGCGCCATCAGTTCAACCACATCTGGAATGCTGAACCATCATCTAAGTGTACAAAGTGTGTCGTCGGTAGAAAGACTCGTACCACGAGGATGGGGTCGAAGTACTTCTTTCTTTGCCATCTTTTTCTTTTTCAGCTTTTCATATGCTTGCGGAGAATCCCTCGTCTTGGTCTCTTCAGAAGAGAAATCAGAGAGAGAAGGGACGGTGATCTCCAAGCGTTTCGAATCCTCTGTACTTGATAAGACACCCGAAGACTTCGGCTCGGGAGAAAAAGCGTTGTTGGAATCATCGGTCGACATAAGGAAAATAGTTTGTTCTCTCCAAAAATGGTTCGCTTATGAGAAACATGGCTCGTTTTAGAGAGATAGCACAATTTTTGGAAAACAATTTGTTCACAAGGAACGTGGCTCATTTCCGTAAATCTCTAGAGAAAACAGTTCGTTTACAAGAAACATGACTCATTTTCTAGAACACGGTTAATCGAGTACACGGTTTAGATTCACGAAATAACGACTTGGTATCAAAGTCAAAATCAATATCTTGACGAGGATACGGTTTGGATTCTTGAAATGACAAATGGGTAGACGAATATTCGGCTCGGGAATGAACGCATCGACAATCGGTTCGGTTCATGGCGAATCTATTACGACACCTCGATTTAGTTTACGATGATGTGGTTCAACAATCAATTCACGGCAAAACGACTCATGATGGTTTCGACAAATCAAAGACGACGGATCGACAAATCGGCTCGGCGCAACGAAACCACGGAGAAATGGATTGACGAATCAGAGACACACTAAACAGATCGACGGGGTGACAGAATAGATCGACTCGATGGGACGACGGCGATGAATCGGATCCGCGGCTCGGATTGGATAAACGACTCGCGGATCAGGTTTTCAACAACACAATCAACTTGTGATTTTATGAACAAAGATCGGTAAACTCGTCTTCGTCGTCGGAGGATTCAGTAGAGTGGTGGTGCTGTGAATCCTAGCTGTCAGCGGCGGATTGTAAAAAAATAAAGAAATGGAGAGCAAAAACATGAGAGAGAAAGAAGGGAGAAGAGAGAAAAATACCTTTTTCTTTTGGAATGAAGTTGTGACGAGAACAATTCACCTCTCCGAACCCGCAAAAACCCTAAATCTTCTTTGATCCACAAGGCCCGAGCCATTAAATCACGAATAAAAGCCATTGATCCGTGGAAAATTAAAAGCACGGATGGACGGAAAATAAAAATTACGGATCAACGGCTCGCCAAATTTGTGAAACAAAAGAAAATCAAGTCTAAGTAAACCATTCAGGAAAATAAAACAATCGTCTAAGTGTGAATATAGGCGAGCACGCGTTGACATCCAAGACCGACCACCCGAGTTAAGGCATCGTAAACCACCCATGATCATGAACCAAACCTGATGACCCGACGTGAAGTTTGCGGGTCGTAGCTTAACATGCCTTATGCCAAACGGCCCAAAGAATAGGTAGGTCGAGCCGAGTCAGATGTGGGCCGAACAGTTGATGGGGCGACTAGCCGATGGGCCGACTTGAAGAGTGCAACTTAAGGAAAAACTCTTACCAACCTAAAACTCTATAAATATCATTGTATCTCCCTCATAGAAGAGGATCACAAATTTTACACAAAAACTCTTGTATTACTTTTAACAGTTTTTCAGCTAATAAACATCTTCTTTTTCATCTCTGTTTTTGGAATCTAGCTCCCACAATTTTTATGATATTAAAGTATATGCTACACTCATGTATTATCAATGTAGTCAGATACGTTCATGGATTTCCATATCTGACGGAATTTATTTTACGAAAAACTATTCGAGTGTGCTGGGAAGAGTGCTTGATTGGATTAAAGTATATAAAAAAAATTTCTCCTTGAAAATAACAAATATATTTGTAAGTGGATTTCTTTAGTTTTCGTACTACGAACTAAAAAACTATATCGCCGATCTTATTAGGTGGTGTTATAATATATTGCAAAATATTGTATTAAAATATGAGTTTGTTTGATTTCTTTGTATTTGGGTCAATCCTTAAAATGGGAAAGACGATGTATGCTTATACTAACTAATGTTTCTTGAACGATACAACTACTGTGCCAGAAACAATACAAGTGCCCGAAAGTTGTGTGTTCAAGTGTACCCTACTCCAATCAAACATTTTTTTCACTTTTAATTAAACTTTGTCATAAAAAAGTCACAATTTCGATGGATTGTATAGGGTTTACGGTTTGGCATAACGTCATAGAAGAGTCACAAAAGAGTTACACTTTTGCTACGGATTAGCTAGTCCCAATAGGATTTTGGTCATTTTAGAAGAGAATTCAAGAGTAATAGGATTATATACATCCGTATATTATTCATGTGTAGACTAGTAATGTTATATCTAATTGTTAAATGTTCACATTTCCAAAATTTTTGAAACATTTCAAAGTATCACCAAAGTCTTATAATAAATTCCATCTTATTCCATTCTCATCTTTATAATAAAATATAAAAGACATTTAAAGTTCAATATAACTCAATATAATCATTCACACGGCTCATAACTTGATAGAAAACTTACTGTAAAGCCATTAACTTACCAATTTTTCATATAAATTTTTAGGGCTTAGGGTTTCCAGCTGTGACCACCCATAGAGTCAAAATTTCGTAACAAATTTGTGAATTTCAAATTAATTGGGCTTCCACCAAAATTTGGTCCGCCACATTTTCCTTCTCATCAATTATTTTGCGACACTTTAACGACTCTTTTGCGATGGTTTTGTAAAACAAGTATCGAGACCAAATCTCAAATTCTATTATTCTAAAAAAAATAGGGTTTTTTCATGTATCTCTTTGTCTCTCTAATTCTTCCATCTGATTTTGTCAAAATCTTAAAATC
Source organism: Draba incana (assembly GCA_963576765.1). Lineage (NCBI taxonomy): Eukaryota > Viridiplantae > Streptophyta > Magnoliopsida > Brassicales > Brassicaceae > Draba > Draba incana. Next base: position 12,561,463 of record OY755215.1, read on the forward strand.
TCTTCTCATTTCTTCTTTTTTCTTCGTCGATTTCTCATAATCTTCCTATTAATCTCTCTTTCGCATCTCTTTCAGATCTATTCTTCAGATTCGCAAGTTTTATCTTTACGAAACCCTAATTTTTATTATCTCTCTCAATTTCTTCATGATTTCGCCACTAATCTCTCTCGATCCGATGTCTTGGAGAGCTAAAGCGCCTGCAAAGGCTAAAGCTTCTGTTAAAGGGTCTGTCAGTACTGCTAGTAGAGGATCCGGTAGAGCCGTTGGTAGAAGAATCGCTGGACCTAACAGTAGAGGAAGAGGCGGATCCGTTGGTAGAGAAAGAGGCGGATCTACTCTTAGAGGAAGAGGCTGAGATGGCGTCAGATCTATTGGTAGAGGAAGAGGTGGAGTTGGCCTCAGAGCCAATGGTAGAGGAAGGGGCGGAGCTTTTGGAGGTATTGGAGACATTGGAAAGGGAAAGGGACTTGTACATGGACATGTACAAGCATTTGGTGGGTCCAACTCTCGTCATCCATCCACAAGCGCCAGTGGTGGTGATGCTAATGGAGAACTGATGTGACAGAGTTTTATCCCAAAATAGTTCTGCAAGTGCACAGACAATCGCAGTAGTATAAAGGGTATCGAATCCACAGGGACCAAGGTTACACTTTGGAATTATAGATTTTAAATTAAAGCTAAGATAAAATATGGGTTTTTGATTGTAATGAAACAATGAACGAGACAGCAAATTAAACGATAAGAAATTCAATTAAAAACAAGCACTAGATCATGGTCATTCGCAGGTAATTTCGGACTAAGGACTGGGCAACTATTCAGGACTCAATTTAAGAACGGTCTAGAACTCAAACATAAAAGTAATATTGCCCCACTGTCGTGATGCATCAATATCTTTGTCTAACAACCTAAATGCCTAAACTGTCGTTTGGATTCAGTGATGAAAACAAGCATTAATGAATTGGTTCAATTTGTTCACAATTGATGGTAACAATCAACTGTCGTTGGTTACACACCAATTGCTCACCAATGGTTTATCTAGCAACCTAGAGCACTGTCGTGAATAAGTTAAACTTGAAATCATAGATTAGGTGTACAGGCTAATCTAAGCGTTATGAATCCCAATTGATGAAGACGAATGATAATCTATCCTATTTGGCTCAGTCACTAATCAATCCTAATTCACCATTGAAAGCCCTTAATCTAGCTGAAAGGACTACTCGAACATGGAGAATAAAAACGCAGCAATCAACGAGAGATAATTCATAATGATAATAAAAGAGATAGGGGATTTAGAATTCTTCTCAATAGATGCTGTGGAATGATTCTCCGAATATTACAAGCAAATCCAAGGGAATGAAGAAACACTTGAAGGACCTCAAGAACATGGAACAAGGAGTCCTCAGTCTCTCAAAAACGTGAAGAATGGAAAAATATCAGAAAAATGGAACTCTCTTTTGGAAAGTGGTTGCCTCTAATTTATAGTAAAAATTAGGGCAACTTGGTTCTGGGTGACCGACCGGTCGGTCTGGTACCGGACCGGTCGGTCCGTATTCGGACGTCTCAAAAATCTGCAAGTCTTCGGGTCTGGGACCGGTCGGTTCCCTCATCCGGACCGGTCGGTCCGGATTCCAGGGAGCTTCGGCTTCGGGACTTCGGGCGTAGACCGGTCGGTCTTGTGGTTGGACCGGTCGGTCCGGTTTCCAGGGAGCTTCAAGTCTTTGAGTCTTCGGGCGAGCAGGTGCTCGGTCCAAACCGAGAGGTGCTCGGTTATGAAAAACGCCATCTTTTCTCCAGATTCGTCCCTTTTGCTCCAATGACCCCCAATGACTCCAATCCATGCTTGAGAGCCTCCTAGAACCTGAAAAGACACAAAAAGAACTAGAAAGAACCAAAAATACTAAAGAAACAATACATAAAAGAGACTAAAATACTAATATATCAAGAACCCAACGGTCAGCCTACTCAAACCTCACCCGGAGGTTTTGCTGGTAGAGGAACCGGCGGTGTAGCGTCATCGTATTCTTCTAACCCTCATCGAAGAACACAGTAACCGGCTCCATCTCAGTCAACAGAACAAGGTTACCCTCTTAGTTTCCTTGTCGTCACAACAAACAGCAACTCCAATTTCCTCCTAAGAACAACATGTCTCCGCCTCATGCTCAATGTGAACTTGATAACAACGAACATGAAGAGGATTATGGTGACTTCCATTTTGATTATGGTGAAGACGAAGTGGATCCAGATAATCCAGAGGACCAAGACTTCAAAGCTCTGTTGGATAACCTTTCCAATCTTCCAAGGCGTACTATTCTCTTCCTCTTCTCGGAATATTCTTTTCCATCCTCTCTTTCTCCTCTCTCTCTCTCTCTTTCTCTCTTTCGTGTTACTCTCTTTCTCATCTATTTTGTGGACAACTTGTCCTTCGCTGTCCACCACACATACGGTTATAAAAACGGTGGTTAATGGTGTTAGTGACGGTGGACGGGATGGTGGCTATCGGAAGACAATAAATACCAGACCGAGAATAATAAATACAAAATAAAGTAAAAAAATATAAGACGAAAGACAAACAATACAAGACATAAGACAAAAAATACAAGACGATGACAAGAAATACAAAACAGATGTCCATCGTCCCGGAGAGAGAAAGATAGAAAGAACGAGAGAGAGAGAGAGAGAGAGAGAGAGAGAGAGAGAGAGAGAGAGAGAGAGAGAGACACAAGACGAGGATAAGAAATACGAAGCATACGTCAATCGTCTCCGAGAAAGAAAGAGAGAAAGAGACAGCAAGGAGGGAGAGAGGAGAGAGAGTACGAGAGAAAGAGAGAGAGAGAGCAAGGAGGGTGAGAGGAGAGAGGAGAGAGAGATGTTTCATAAAAAAAGAAAAAAAATGGAGAAGATTATGAATAGTTGAATGTGCCATTTTCGTAAATACCCAAATTCATTAAAGGTTATATTGTCTTTTCGCGTTGACGTCCGTGCATATTGTGACATATTGTGGCAGGCCTAAGAGACGACAGAGCCGATCTCGACGATGTTGAAGCGACGGCGGCGGCAGATCCGAAGCAAAACTCCTCAAACGACGGCCACGAATGAAGCTCCAAACAAATCGACGATAACAGATGCAGATCGGAGTTCAAGTCGGCTGCGTACAGCGAAGAGTCCCAGCGACGGCACGGCAAGCTCCGGCGAGCTCCGGCGGCGCAGATCGGAGGTGGAGAAGAAGAGGCACAAAAAGACAAAAAAAAAAAAAATCAGAAACCATAATTTCCGCTTCAGGACAAAAAAAAATTTAGGAAAAAGGGATTCTGAAATTTTTACCTTTTTTACTGCAGAAAAAGCAACTCGGTAAAAAAATAGACTGCCTAGGAGGCCTATTTATACCAGAAGGATTTCCTAAAATTCCTAGGGTTTTTCAGGAAAATTTCCAGAAACTCTTATAACGGGCTTTAAAGTCCAGTTAAATGAGCCCAATAGTCTTTTCAGTCTATTAACCTCATATTTAAATGCAAGCAAGTCCAGGAAAACACGACAACATCAATTCAACATGGAATTACTGCAACTTCCAGAAGTCGATGATAAGACGTCAACGCCTGGCTGCTTCATGGTCCATCGCATCGATCTCAAACTTCAACAACTTATACCTTGGCATTATCTAGCTCAATACTACCAAGCTGGGAGGCTAATTGTAGGGGTCAGATACCACCCCTGCGAGATCGATGCAACGACAAGAACAACTTATGTATTTCACCTCGGCGACGAAACAAGTCAAATCTCATCTGAATTTCAAGATCACCGACTTATCTATCTCGACAATGTCTCAAAACACATCGACACAGTCTCGCTAAAGACTCGAGCACATCTTCGTCGTCTTAGGAGACAATATAATTTCAAACCGAGATGAAAGTATCAGAAACCCGTCCACCGAGCTGAACATTAACTTATACGTGGGAGCTTGGCGATATCTATAATAATCTTCATTGGTGAGCTAAACATTGGCTCAAACATGGGAGCTTGCCGACAATGACAAAATATCTATTGACCAAGCTGAACATTGACCGAAACATGGGAGCTTGGTAAATCAAAAACCTTTCGAAGAAAGTAAACGACAACGAGTCGAATCATATCCGCCAAGTTGAACATTCACAGAAACATGGGAACACGGCGACGATAACTATAACTCCAATGAGAAGTGTGTGACTTGTGCTCTTTTTCCCTTGATTTGGTTTTTCCTACTGGGTTTTCTAGACAAGGTTTTTACCGAGGCTTGCTCACACACTTACATGCTTTTCTCATTGACGATAAGCTGTTCCAAAACACGAGTCTACAAGGACTCTCTGCTGAGCTAAGCGTTTACAGAAAACACGTCGAACTCGGCAACATTTACAATTCAGCGGAGCAAAGCTTTATGATTTCATCTCATCAAAACATATTGTGGAAAACAATGGCAACGTCTGCGACGTATCTTCTTGAAGCATCGACTTCACTTGCGACTTTTTCTACCTTGACACTATCATGCCAGATACTGCCAAGTTGGGGGGCTAACTGTAGGGGTCGGATTTCACCCCTGCGAGATCGATGCAACGACAAGAAGAATTTTGCCAAGTCCAGAAGAAATCATAAACATGCTTACAAGGGCCCAATATGTAATTAGGCTCATAATAGAATTAGATCCATATTTAAAATGGGTTTAATGATATTATGGGCTTTGCTATTTTATTTGCTTAATGGGCCAGGCCCAATTCTAGTACTTAAACCTAGATTAGAAAAGCTATATATAGCTCAATGTATTCACCTAGAAAGGGGATCAAAATTTTTCACAACAAACATTAATAAAAGCTTTCATAACAGCTATAACACCTCTCCTAAAACCCTTACAAATTTAATTGTGCGAGTTACGACTCCTACGATTACCATCCGTGACATGGGTTATATGTTTTTACCCTATCACATATAGAGTAAATAGTGCTTTCACCCTTTGACTATGAGAACGACGTGAGAGTGAACGAAAAAATTGTTTGGACTTTACTTTTAGATATTTTCCTTACCTTGCCTAGTCTTTTGATAAGCGAGTATGGGCGCCTTGGAGTGGTTACGGGGTAGTGACACCCCGATCCTTCTTCATCCTTGTCTATGAATCATTTAGTTTTTAGCAACAAGGCCTTGTTACCATACATTTATCGGGCTCATGATTTTTCTTCTGGATGGATGTGGTTACTGATTAAATAGAACATGAGCCTGCTTGAGTTAGCAGAGAATTGGGTTTATGACCCAAAGAAAACTTTTGTTATAAGAGTGACTTGCATTTAGAGCAGGGATTCTATCCTGACACGTAATCAAGAAGGATGCGATGATTCCAAAGAAGATTCTTCATTATTATTTTTTTGGTGGATACCAAAGGAGATGATTTCATCCCAATAATAAATAGTAATTGATATTTTATTTAAAAGTAATAAAAATGAAATGATTTATCAATTAAAATGCATAAACGTTATATATCATCTGATTACAAACAAATGGAGTATATTTATATATTTAGATGTTAAAGTAAATTTAGGAAGATAAAGCGAAAAAGAGAAGGCACAAGACACAGCGTGGAGGCAAGAGGCGTGCACATGGGAAGGGAGAGAGGCAACGAATAAGACTCACAGCGACGCTGAGTCAACACGCGGGTCAACTCGTCTCCTATAATCAATTTTTAGTTAATTCCTTAATTGAGACTCTCCTCCTTTCTCGCTCCCTTTTCTCTTTCTTTTCCAATTTTAGTCCACAAAATCAAAATCCTTCTTCTTCTTCTTTTTCCTTTTTCTCTGTCGGTGCTCTCTTCTCCTCAAGATCTAAATCTCACCATTTCCAGGTACGTCTGCAAAATTCTCTGTTTCCTTCTTTGATTCGCATTTCATCACGAATTCGATTTTACGCAGATCCAACAACGATCAATGACTCTGAGCAACGGCTCCAATGGTGATGTCTCTTCCGAGAAGAAACCATTCAGGATCTTCGTTGGTTACGATCCACGCGAAGATCTCGCATTCCAAGTGTGTCGCCATTCCATCACCAAGCGATCTTCAATCCCAGTCGAAATCACACCGATCATCCAATCAGATCTCAGAAACAAAAATCTGTATTGGAGAGAAAGAGGTCAGCTCGAAAGCACTGAATTCTCTTTCTCTCGTTTCTTAACTCCACACTTATCCGATTACCAAGGCTGGGCTATGTTCGTCGACTGTGATTTCCTCTACCTCGCCGATATCAAAGAACTCACAGATCTAATCGATGATAAATACGCAATCATGTGTGTTCAACACGATTACACACCCAAAGAGACTACGAAAATGGACGGTGCGGTTCAAACTGTGTACCCGAGGAAGAATTGGTCATCCATGGTGCTTTACAATTGTGGACATCCTAAGAACAAGACGTTGAGTCCTGAGATTGTGAATACTCAGACCGGTGCGTTCCTTCATAGGTTCCAGTGGCTTGAGGATGAAGATATTGGCTCTATTCCCTTTGTGTGGAACTTTCTTGAAGGGCATAATAAGGTCGTTGAGAACGATCCCGCTACGCAGCCTAAAGCCGTGCATTATACTCGGGGAGGACCCTGGTTTGATGCGTGGAAGAATTGCGATTTTGCGGATCTTTGGCTTAATGAGATGGAAGAGTACAACAAAGAGAAGAAGAAAGGAGCTGATTTGGTGAATTAGATACAAGGTAATGTTACTTACCAAGAAGTAATTGGCTTTAAGGTTTCGATATAGTGTTTTGGCTTTGTAGAGCCAGGGATCATAAGTCTTGTGGAGGAGGGCTTTGGAATTTCATTTTTTTCTGAATTGAATTTGTTAAATCATTTGCAAAACTACATACCAATATTAAGGTGATACGGTATAACCTTATTCGTTTGTTTCTTGTCATTGTACCTTTTGATTGAATGATACTTTTATTTGTAATTGCTCTTGGATGAAGCAACTTATTTGGTATGTGACGTTTTGTAGCAGTTTATTTTTGTTGATTGATTAATGAATGAGTTTAATCGGATAAGTTTGCTAATAAACTATTGCATCATCGTTTAGTAATAGTCTTAACTATCTGATTTAACCATCATTCCTTTTCTGCTCATGTCTAGCGCAGTAGACTCAATTACTTAGACCTCTTTCATTAACAAATTATTTACCTGCATCCAAAAAGAGACATATGCATTTGATAAATGCTCAATGAATACAGCCGGCCCGTCTCGCTAGGCCATAGTCAGGAATTGCACTCATACTACACAACCAATACTACTTATTATGAACACATTTTCATCGAACATGTCTGTCTAACCATATTATCGAGCAATCATCTCATACTTTAGAGAGAATACTAGACTCTCAATTGCGTTATCCGATCTAGATCCCCGATCAATTGGTTAGTTCATTGAGACAACAATGCATACTACATTAACATGATAAATAAAAACCAAACAATCAAAGATTATGCAAAATACATCAATCAAAACATCCTAGAACTGGAGTCAAACTTCAAGAAAACATATCCCTAAATTATAAATCCAACGCCACTTTAGTATATGTGACGGACTGGACAAGAGTCGGTAGACTTAAGCCTTAATTAATACTTTTATTGTTGTGTAACTATCCCAATGCAAACTCAAAAATATATACTAGTCCCGAATAAACGAAAAACCAGGTCCTATGCGCAATCAAAAAACTAATTTCGAGCTTACTTCATTAAAACCTTTATAAATTAATATTTGATATACTACTAATTCAATAAATCAATAAAACCATTTAATTGCGTAATTCAAGAGGAAGTTTTTCTTTAAAAAAAAGTAAATTTATCTGAAAGGTTGAAGCATATTTACACACATGAACTGATCATATTTTATATATATGAAGCTTATGATCGTAATAATGCCTTCTCCGAGACGTTACATGTAATCTCTATCAGCTGAATTAGAAATATTTAAACAACTCCTGACGGTCATGTAGCGATCAATGTCCATCTCCATGACCCGCACGCGGTGAAGAACTGCCTCCTACGCCGCTCTTGTTCTCGTTGAGGCCCTTTTGATCCCACACCCCTTGTCCTATTTCTTTTCCCGGAAAAAAAGATTTCAAATACTAGTAATTTCTAAGAATTCGAAAACCGAATCACGGAAGAGGCGAAGTCTCTTATGATTGAAAACTTATTTTTATTGAGAGTTTTGTAATCATATGGTAATCCAGCGAAGACTGTGTTCATTGATGCAAAGAACAAGAGAAGAATCAAAGTCATAAACCGAACAACATACATTTTTAAGGATCTTTTGACTTGGTCTAAAATCTTAAGTTTGATAATGTAATTTTTAAATTCATGTATTTATAGGTCGAGAACATGCCAGTAAGGTTAGGCGGGTTGCGTCGTTAAATTAGACTTTCGGCTAAAAAATATGCTGATTTAGATTCATTAGCACGTTATTAGTAGAAGACTATCTTGACCCAAAAAATGCATATATTTTGTAACGAAAGAAAAAACAAACATGTCATCGTCTTCCTTACGACGGCTTTGGTTTTTGAATATTTTAGTTCATTTTGTACTCACAGAATTATTTTTTTTGCTAAATTGTAAATATCATATAACTTAATGATGAGGTATTACAGTAGAGCATTACCTAATAGAGAGTAATCTTGGCAAACAAGAATAAAAACAAGATTACAATAAAGATTGAATTGGGGAATTTGAGTAGTGCTACCTAATCCAACAATCCATAAGATCCTTGCTTCCGATGCCTTCTTGCATTAATGATGTTCTTGACGTCACGGTCTATGAGCTTGAATATAACCAGAGGAGGAATTAATAGACTGGTTGTTGTGCAGTATATTGTTCCTCTGCTTCCAATGGAAAACCAATACATGAGTGATGTTCTTCCTGATGAGAGAAGGAGCTCGTTGAGATGATTGTTGGATCCAAGAAAGGAGCTCTGACCAAGAGTTGAACAGACTTTGAGTAGGACACAGCCGTATGAAGATCTGGCTCCAAATAGGAGTGACAAATCTGCATGACAGCATCAGGTGGTCTTTAGTTTCAGGGAAGAATGAGCAACGCAACAGAAGTCAGATTGAACAACTCCCCAAGCAAGGAGACGTTGTCTCGTTGGAAGCCTGTTGAGATTGGTAACCCACATGTTGAATGCATGATTCGGAACTGCACCCTTATACCAAACCACGTCTGACCAGAGTTGGACATCCTGTCTAGGCCTAAGAGCTTCCCAAGTTTTTGAGGCTGAGAATCCATTACATAGGGTGTCATCCACTATCCAAACAGTAGAATCTTGAGTATCATTTTGGAGAGGTAGAAGGATATTTGACAGCTGAGATAAAACCATGATTGTAGCATCAGATCTAGGATTGCGAAGCCTCCATCCTTGAGCGTTACAAGCCTCTGCAACAGTAGCATAAAATATAATATATCATATAAAATATAGGTATGTATAATAGATTTTGGTTTAATCATTATAAACATATTAGATTTGAGTTTAATTGTCATCATTTATATATGTTTCTTATTACATCTCCAACCATTTTGGTGTAGGATTTGGTGTTGGGTTGGAGAAGATTTTACACTAAAATGAGATTTGGTGTAGGATTTAATGTAGGGTTGGAGATGCTCTAACAGGCAAGTATCACAGGCTACGACCCAGTTAGCGACATCCTTCTTCATCCCGACCCAGTGATAATACCATTTGAGATCTCGGTACATCATAGTCGCCCCTGGATGAATAGAGAACTTACTCGCATGAGCATCCTGCAAAATCTTCTGTCTCTTGTCCATGCACCAGAATAATCTCATTCGAAGATACCTGATACTCAAAACCATCAACCTTAGATACATCGATCAATCCATGATCCCTCTCCTGAGCTACTCGGATCATGCTCAGAAGACCTGTCAGATCTGCTGCCTCTAACCCCAAAGGCTCAAGCAAAAGTAGCACATAACCTCAAAGTGTTAATCTCGCTCACCAAGACCTCCACATCCTGCTCCTGAGCCGAAGCAACTCGCCTCCGACTCAAAGCATCCGCAACCAAGTTAGCTTTACCAGGATGGTAAACTATGTCTAGATGCGTAGTCTGCCAGCAACTCCAACCATCACCTCTGCCTCACATTCAGCTATGGCTGAGTAAAAATATGCTTCAGAATTTTATGATCGGTGAACACTTGAACCTTCCCACCATAAAGATAAGATCTCCAAATCTTTAAGGCGAAAACCACTACTCCCAACTCAAGATCATGAATTGGATAGTTTCCCTTGTGCTTCCTCAACTACCTCGAAGCATAAGCAATAACCCTTCCTTGCTGCATAAACACACAACCCAGGCCAACTCCAGAAGCGTCTATATACACCACATAAGGCTCGCCTGGCTTAGGCAACACCAACACTGATGTGTTCTCATCAACATCGCCTTCAGGTTCGAGAAACTCTCCTCATACTCTGGAGACCAGACAAAAGAAATATCTTTCCCTAGCAGCTTTGTCATAGACTAAGTTATACTCGCAAACCCTTCGAAAAATCTCCTGTAGTAACCTGTCAAACCAAGAAAACTCCTGATCTCAGTGGCATTACTTGGTCTAGGCCACTCCCTGATAGCCTCAATCTTCACCGGATCCACAGAAACTCCCTCTGCAAAAACAATGTGCCCGAGAAAACCCATCTCTCGCTGCTAGAAACTACATTTGCTCATCTTAGCAAATAGCTTATGCTCTCGTAGTATCTCCAGAACCAATCTCAGATGAACCTTAGACTCCTTGAATACACCAGATTATCATCAATAAAGATGATCACAAACTCGTCCAGGTACTCCTGAAACACTTTGTTCATCAACCTCATGAACGTAGCTGGTGCATTCGTCAAACCAAAAGGCATCACTACAAACTCGAAATGCACATATCTAGTCAGGAAGGTCGTCTTCCAGACATATGCCACATCAATCAGAATCTGATGATATCCCGATGACAAGTCAATCTTGGAGAACCAAGTAGCACCTCTCAGCTGATCCAACTACTCATCAATCTGCGGAAGAGGGTACTTGTTCTTCACAGTAACTAGGTTAAGTCCCCGGTAATCGATACACAACCGGAAACTCCCATCCTTCTTCTTCACAAATATCACCGGTACTCCCCACGATGAACTGCTTGGCCAGATAAAACCTTTACCCTTCAAATCCTCTGCTGTAATCCCTGCAATGACCAAAATACAACTGTGAAGTCCTGGACAACTCGAATACCACTCACCACAACCTCTCCAACAGTCTCTAGCATCGCGATTGTCGCCAAATATGTCTGGTAACCCCTCTTAATCATTTGTTACGCCTGAAAAGCAGAGACCATGAGACTCCCTGAAGCCGGTCACACATCTAAATAGACCAACCTCCCTTCCTTGCGCTCAAACGCAACTCGACCTCGATGACAATTCAGATGCACTATGTACCAATCCAGTTAATCCATCCCCAGAATAACGTCGTACAGCTCCACAAGGCTATTAACCAAGTCTGCTGGCATCGACTCACAAGCCACTTGAATATCAATGTCCCTCGTATAACTAAGAGTCGCGAGAAAATTCCCTCCAGCGACTTTGACTATTCCTAGCTGCTCACCAGCATCACTCCCAATACCGCTGCTCTCGGCACTCTCCGGAGTAATAAAGTAATTTGATGCTCCAGAATCATATAATACGTGGGAATCAAAACCGTCCACAAATAAGGTCCCTCCACAAACCCTATATGCTGAGAACCCTAACATTTTATCACAAGAAAATAACAGAAACAAACAACAATATTCAAAAACAACATAATTTACCAAATGTGAGTCTCAAATTTACCTGTGATCGGTCTGGAACTAGGCCCACTAGACTCCACTGACGTGTACACACGCAACGCTGCTACAATCTGTTACCGGTGTCGCTATTTGTGCCACCGACTGCACTGATGCCACTGCCATTACTAAAGTTTAGGACATTTAGCCTTTATATGCCCAGGCTCTCTGCAGTGGAAGCACACTCGCGTATCCCGCAACTCAGCCTTCCTAGGACAGCTCGCCAAACAGTGCTCCATGCTCTCGTACCCAAAGCATCCACGACCACTTTGGCTCGACTTGGAAGTGTCCTCCCACTTTCTCTTATGTCCTTGCGCAGGGTTGCCGCCATTGCTAGGAACCATCTGCTGCTGCTGCCTCCTCGGCTGAATAACTGGATCAGCAGGAACATCTACTACTGGTGCCTGATCCCTCGAAACCTCCTCAATAGCAGCAGCCGTCTCGACCACTTCTGCCCTCGAAGCGTATTAGGTTACTCTACATCGCGTCCTCAGATCAGGTCAAAGTTCTCTTAAGAACCTCTTCACCTGAGTCTGCTCATCCTTCATGCCTCTACCAGCATAAACCAAGAATGGACTAAACTCCGCATCATACTCCCGCACAAATCGGTCACCGAGAACCAGCTTCACAAACCGCGTCTCTAACCGATCCACTGCCTCTTGAAAAAAATATTTGGCATTAAACTCAACCAAAAAGTCATCCGACCTCATCTCCGCCTGAACTCTCCTAGTTGTCACACTTCTCCACCATAAATGTACATCACCATCCAGAGAGTGAACCGTCCGGTCCACTCGATACTCCTCGGGACACCTGCTACGGTGGAAATTCTCCTCCAACCTCATCCTATACTCATCAGCCTCCTCAAGACTGACACCACCTGAGAAGAATTCTGAGCCAATCCTTTGCATTCGCTCCATCATCTTAACCGCAACTCTCGGCTGCACCTCTGCCATTGGTGGCACCACTGGAGCATGTACTGGTACCACACCCAGTAACCGCTCCAACAACAAGGCAACAAATCTGCCAGACGATCATCTCGGCCCTGAGCTACACATGCAGGAGCACCCCCACCCGGGCCTACTGCAACACCAGCCACTTCGGCACCAACCTTGGTACCGCCAGTCCTCACGCTGGTCTCACCCACAGACCCCTCCTAATGTGTCTGGGAATCAGTAACCTGCTCCTGCGTCGCACTCAGGGCCAAACTCTCGGTGAACTCACTCACTCGCCCCCGACCACGACCTCGGCCATGACCACAACCACGATCTCTAGCAACTCTAGCCATCACTCACTGTATTTTCAAAAAATGCAGACTAAACTACTAGAAATCAAAAATAAAAATCACACAACACTTACCGTGGAATCTCATTGAAGCCTCGAAGAGGATGATCTAAGACTCCAAAACTCATAAAATTGACTAACTACTCATAATCAATTTTACCACATAGTCTCAAATCAACAATTTATTCAACCGTCCTAAAACCGTAAGGGCTATGATACCAAACTGAAACAACCCAACCTTTTTTTTTTACAATTAATTCTGAATTAAATATTCCCATAAATATTTAATTCTCAATTATCAATCATACCAAACAACAACCAGCGGAAATCATCAAATCAAAATGAACCATAACTAGCCCATAATCTATTTAATTCATAAATCAAATCAATACCCAATTCAACAAACCAACTTAAACCAGCTAACATTCCAAATCATCATTTCCGTAATAACCAACAACCTAACACCAGTTCTAAATGACATAAAACAAACTCAAAGGAGACCCTAGATCATCCTCCTCTTCATTGCCATGATTCCACCATCACTTTTTTTTTTACCTGCATCACATGGAAAAACGAGATACGTGAGTATTATCACAAATACTCAGTGACACGGTCATTCCATCTACCGGCTATACACACAAACGGAATAAAGTGCTAGAAACAATTCAACAGATCAAGACACAAAAGAATCAAACGATTAAACACACAAAATAGCATAGAAAAACACAGAATCTCCAATACAAATCCCAATTCAATCCTTAAACACCAATTCACTCAATTCTAGCACTTTATCAAGCTCAGAAAAGCCATGGTCGCGCACTCACCTTGGCTTTGGGATTGGGACTCGATTAGGGACAGAGATGAACACGAACGCAGCCTCTAGCAAGACCCAAAAGCTACTGGTTCTCCTTCTTTATCACCTAGAACTCACCACCGAGGTTTCCCCTAAAAAAACCAAGAGCAACACGCTGACTTCGAATGAACACTTAGAACAGAGCTTACCTTAGAATCAAGATCGAAAACCCAATCTGGAAATTAGACAGAGAGATCTTTCCAACGGTATCTAGATCATCTCATGAATCCTTCTGGATCGCCGGTAAAACGCTTTCCAAGTGGACTAGTCGTAATGCGGATCTGTACAGATCGGTCACGGGAAAACAACCATAGCTCATAAGATAAAGATCGGAACGACAATCCGCTTTCTCTATCAGAGAGTAGAGAACGTACCCAAAAAGTTTCACACTGATTAGATCTGGTTTGATGGCCCGTTTCTCTTCTCCACCGAAACGGGTCAGCTCTCTCCTCTCCTTCCTTTCAATCTCAACGCACAACTCACCCAAACCTCTTTCTTTTTCTCTTTCAACACGAAAATCTAATCTCTAAACCCAGAAAAAGAGACTGCTCCCTTTATAATTATCATCTTAAGGTTTTCCTTAACCCAAACCGAAGGAACCGACGATTAAAAAAAATCAAACCGATCCGGTTCAATTTAATTGGTTCACGGTAACATATACTATATTAATCAATAACAAAGAGAGAGCAAAACTATATGGGGAATGAGCATTAAGGGTACAGATGAGATCTTAGTATGATATTTGTAAGAAATTCTAGTGTTAGCTTCTAGGACTAAGCAATCAAATAGAAGTAGCCGCATTTAAAAGGATAACAAATAAAAAACATGGAATATATCCATATAAACTAATCAAAAAACTTAAATAAAACATCAAAAAGACTAATAAAACCAACGAATATATCCATGTGTACTACCAAAACAAAGACTCGAAATAATCGCATTCAAATCCAACTAAACAAAAAAAACGAAAAATGTTCAATCGGACCATTGTTAATGGTCTAACAATGAAAAATATTTGTTTGCTACTAACTTTTTAACCAATGACGCCGACGAAATTAAGTGAATCCTTTGGTGGGTGGTGTTGGTCTTAGTAAAAAAAAAAAGGAAAAAAAAAAACTAAAGTAATAATAAATGGATGTACATGATTGGCCCATGCCCCAACAAAAATGGCACCAGAAAAGTTTGTGGCAGTAAAACACTGAGACAGTATCACGTTACATCTAAAACAGAAAAAAAGAAAAAAGACAGAAGAAGCAATTAGCAGCAAGAAAGAAAATCACATAATCTCTCAGACGTAGCCACGTTTCTTGTATATCCATTATAAATGAAAGCGACTCTCGCACCTTACTCTCTCACATTCCTCCCCCATCCTACTCGCTTCCGATCATCACCACCGTCGCTTCGTCCTTCCTCGGCCTTTATGACGACAACGAAAACGGCGCGTGGGAGCGTGGCTGTGACGGCTGCTGCTGCGACTTCCCTGCGAGAAGGAATAGCGGAATTCTACAACGAGACTTCTGGATTGTGGGAAGAGATTTGGGGAGACCATATGCACCATGGCTTCTACGACCCCAATTCCTCCCTTCAACTCTCCGATTCCGGTCACCGGGAGGCTCAGATCCGAATGATCGAAGAGTCTCTCCGTTTCGCCGGCGTTACTGGTCCGCTTCTCATTCCCCTCCCTCAAAACTACAGATATACTTGTAAATGAGTAGTTACATAATAGTTTACATGAGGTAGTCACATGTATATTATTTTACATGAGTAGTTAGACATGTATATTGTTGTTTAATAGTCTGTTTATATAGGATTTTAGCTGAGGATAAACTCATATATAGTCTAAAAACACTATCTTCTTCATGTCTATTAGATAAAAAAAAAATTATTGGGTATATAATGTTTACCCTGTTATAATATGTTTCTGGTTGGAATTGTTGTTGTTATTGTTATATTAGACTTGAAATTGAGTTTGATTCAATATAAATGATTGTGATTGAAATAAAGATGAAGAAGAGGAGAAAAAGATAAAGAGAGTAGTAGATGTTGGGTGTGGGATAGGAGGAAGCTCAAGGTACCTTGCCTCTAAATTTGGAGCAGAGTGCATTGGCATCACCCTAAGCCCCTTACAGGCCAAGAGAGCCAATGATCTCGCGGCTGCTCAATCGCTTTCTCATAAGGTATCATCTCTTTCCACCGTTTATATGTGTGTGGAATCTGATCTAACTTACGCAGTCCATGTTGGAGCAGGTATCGTTCCAAGTCGCAGATGCCTTGGAGCAGCCATTTGAAGATGGGAGATTCGATCTGGTTTGGTCGATGGAGAGCGGTGAGCATATGCCTGACAAGGCCAAGGTACTAATTATGAGTCAAGTGACTTAGAATGAATGGTTTCTTTTAAAAATATACTTATCAAAGATAAATTAATGAATGCAGTTTGTGAATGAGTTGGTACGCGTAGCGGCTCCAGGAGGAAGGATAATAATAGTGACATGGTGCCACAGAAATCTATCCCAAGGGGAAGAAGCTTTGCAGCCATGGGAGCAGAACCTATTGGACAGAATCTGCAAGACATTTTATCTCCCGGCCTGGTGCTCCACCTCTGATTATGTCAACTTGCTTCAATCCCTCTCTCTCCAGGTTTTCATTCGTTATATCTCTCACCTTTTTTCTTGCCTGATGTTAAATTCAGTAATTGGAGTTGGTAAAAATTTTAATATATATGTATGCGTGTTTGTTTGTAGGATATTAAGTGTGCAGATTGGTCAGAGAACGTAGCTCCTTTCTGGCCTGCCGTTATACGAACTGCGTTAACGTGGAACGGCCTCTTCTCCCTGCTTCGTAGTGGTATTTTTTCGCAATGTGTTTATATCATTGATGGTTAAGATAAAAGAAGAAAGTTGAAACTAACGCATGCATGTACACAGGTATGAAGAGTATAAAAGGAGCCTTGACAATGCCATTGATGATTGAAGGCTACAAGAAAGGTGTCATTAAGTTTGGCATCATCACTTGCCGGAAGCCCCTCTAGATTTTATATTAAACGCTTCCGTTTTAGTACTTGTCAGTGATTCAAATGCTATACAAGAAGATTGAATAAGAGTCACATGCGAATCTGTTGATGCATGAGATCCCTTATCCCTCATTTCCTACGTTCCCTACTTCCCTTCTTTATTTTAGATGAGTAAAATAATGTGTATTGTTGCAAACTCTAAACTATATACTAGTTTAGACTTACAAGTTACATGTATTGTTGTTTAATAATCTGAAATCATATATTCCTCTTCCTCAGCTTTCCACAAAGCTTTATAGTACTCTGCCATATTTATATACAAGCCTATTGAAACCCTAGTACCTGCTTTCAGTTTGCTCCATAAACTCCTCTCTCTTGATCGAAGCCGGACAAAAATACCAAAACTCAAACTCAGGTTTCATAGCCATTCTCCTCATCAAAGCCTGACGAAAAGAAGGTCCATAAGGAAGCGGTGAACCAACTACTTAAAGATGTAATTATTTTAATTACTTGGCCTTAATCCATAACTATTTGTCAGACTGACCTAATTTGATACTATTATTACCAATTAGAAATTCAAAAAGAACACTCTGGTTTTTTTTATCACGAATTAAATCTCAAGACCAACATTTCAGTTTCTATCTATTCTTCTTCCTCCATCATGCGGAACCTTCCGGTTTCATAGACATGGTACATCCACACAGGCTGAAGCAATTCTCTTGCAGCCTCAAGCTTCTTCACTTCATCTTCATCTCCTTCTTCACCAATCTCTTGCTCTATTATCGGATAAATTCTTGGAAGTGAGACCAACATTGTGTCCAGACCTCTCCATTCTCTATCTTCTCCACTAACCAACTTCACACATAGAAAATGCAACACTCCTAGAGCTGTACTGTAATCTTTCTTCTCTATACACATTGCTGAGCATATCAGAAGAACATAACCAATTCCATCTACCATCTTGGAATTACCTTTTAGCAATGAAGCTATGGCGTTTGTCAGTCTTTTAAATGTCGGGAATTGGAGATGGAAATCTGAGGTCTCATCTTCTTTGTCGATTTCATCTAGTTCGATCTTCGCACATATAAGAAGCCATGACGGAAACCAGAGTTTGATGTGGTTGAATGAGCTGGTGTATGAACTTTCTTCATCCAAGTTGTTGTTGATGAAACAAGGTCCTAGTGCAAGAACCAAATCTGGTATCCAAGGGTTTAAAGCTGTCACAAGTCTTGATGCATAAGCCGAGCCTAGAGATATCTCAACCGTTGTGAATAATCCAAGCAGGTCATTTGCTAGGTCAAAAGCTTCAAACAAAGGCTCGGAAGCTTCGGTTGTGTTTCTCATCACTAGGTTTATCAACTTTCCGGCATAACTGATCGAGCTTTTCATACACAGAATCATGTCCTTCATATCTGTATCCTCAGACTGTAACTTACCGGCCTTGACAATGGAGATGGCATACTTTAGATATGCAGATGTGAACTTCAACATCCTTGCTTGGAAGTGGGAACATAGACCCATCTCTGTAGACTCAACAATAAACTTGAGAATTGCGGTTAGCATCTTGAACTTGTTCAGTACCCCTCCTTCCATTGATCCCTCAGAAGCTGCATGAAGCATGAAAACAATGTTAGAAAACTTGTATTTTCATTGCAAACTGTTACTTACCACAAGCAGAGCAAACGTGATAATCTTCTTTTCGGTTCTCGGTAGTGTTGGTTGCACTTACTTATAGTCGCTTTCTTGCTAAGGTCAGCCGCTAGAGATGTGGTGCATGGTACTCCACTTTCACCTGTCTGAAATAATTCATCTGTACAGCCTAGAATGTGGTCCATTGTTTGGTCCAGAATATCCTGCTAGAAAATGGTAATTTGAGGAAAATTAGTAATCTGATCATTGTGAAGAGTAAAGAGACAAAAAGGGAGAGCGAAAGGTCCTTGCCTCGGCAATTTTCTTATCATTCTTCTGAGCATCCACATTCAGATTCTGAAGAGTCATTTGCAAAGCAAGAGAAGTATATGCCAATACAGGGTACATGTCCATGTATTCACAACAAGAGGCTTGTAGAATGCTAGTCTGTGAGACAACTTTCAAGGCAAGGAATAACTCCTCAATATCAGACTCAAGTATAGCTTTCCGAGCATCTTCGGTAATGAGTAAATCCTTTATTTGCCATGCTATTCCTACAGCAACTGAGTAATCTTGTTTGAAACTGATTGTCTTTTTTCCGCTAACATGTTTCCACCTTGCCGAAGATTGTCCAGAGGACTTTGATTTCTTCCTAGTCTTGGAATGCACATTCTTTCTTTCTACTTCATAGCCAAAATTGATCTGACAACGGTATGCAGTCTTCTGCAGGATACTGGTAAAAGTTCCAATGAGGTCACAGAAGGCATTAGAAGAAAGGAGTAACTTGTGTACAGACCTCAGCTCTGTCTGGCGTCCTGCATCCCCAGGTAAACCACCACAATTGGCAACTAAAGTCATGCAATCTTCTAAGACGTCAGAGACCATATCAGGGGAGACCATAGCAAGAATATCAAAGATAGCTGACTGAGCCTGTGCAGTGGGTGCAAAAGCTAGCAAACTTTTCATTTTTTCTGCAGGTAACAACTCTTTAAGAGAGGCCATACACCCAGAATCAGCAACAAGATCTTTGCAAAGATAGTACGCAGCAAGAAGCAAGCCTTCAATCTGGTTTTCCTCTAACTTATCACCTGACAAGACTGAATTCAAGAAGAATCCAACAAGCTGCAGTACAGATGGAACTGTTGCTCCTAATGATACTAAAAATTCACAAAACCTTGCACCAGCAATTGGGTTTCTTTTTATGAGTGCCCCACATCGCGTGCATGCCTCTTCAGCTCTCTTTCTTGATGGAAAGTATGATGGTATTAGCAGTCGAGCGATTCCCTTAGCAACATGAGTCTGATCAGAGGCAAGCACAGATAATAACACATCCAATCTCACTACCTGCATATAATAAAGAAACTATTTAAACCAGTGAACTGAAAAAAAAGTACTGCATATCTGAAACAAACATGGAAGGCCTCCTCCTACCGTGTTAAACTGAAAAGTCCGAACATCTCTTAAAAGAAGGAGCAGATCTACCATGGCAACCCGTACTGAAGTAACATTATCTAGCATCAAATGCCCCAGTCTTGGCAGAACCACTTTAAGAATTCCATGGGATTGTGGGTTCGCAAGTAGATAAGTTATACCATTAACCGTTGAAAGCCTAACCTCACTGCAGGATTCATGTGACATATCATCGAAAATTTTTGTGATGATCTTGGTAATTGTTGCTGATGGGATCACTTCCCAGAAAAGATAGAAAACTCGGCATAGACCTTCCACAGCAACAGACCTCACATCTGGGCATTCATCGTTCATTAGTTTTTCCAACAAGTAGAACTGTTTGTCAAGCAGTGTATCTTTTGCTTCTTTTGTTGCATCAGGATCCTCCATTGGGAAAAGATCCAGAAGTAAATATAAAGCATTTAAACGAACATTTGAATTCGCGACCTGCAAAGAGCGAAATATCATGGGCTGAGCAAGGCCAAAGAGGAGCTTCTCGACTCCTTGAGTTGTCCGTTGGCTGATAAACCCTGCCAAAACCCTCCTTAGAGAGGCAGCAAACGCGCAAGAAGTGGCGTGAATAGCACTCTCAATTACGCCCCGCAAAAACCCATCTTCAATCTCACCTTTCAAATCTTGCTCTACTTCTTTCCAAGCCCTAAAGAGAATCACACCAAAGCCCTCAAGCACAGATTTCCTACCAAATGGAATCTGAGCCTTAACAACAGCAAGACCGGCTTTCATCAACTGCCGGCTAAGTCGAAAAGCGAAAGAGATAAATCTCTGTCCGTCTTCCGTCTTCACATACAAAGGTGAAACCACACACCGCATCAGCAGCATCCTCAGATCTTCAATGCTCTCGTCCTCGAAATCGAACAATGTAAATGCCTCTCTCAGCATGTAGACTCGATGAACATCTACTTTCTTCTTCAACGTCAATGACCTCGAAAGCAGAAACGGTAACGACTGAGAAATCAAAGTTTCTCTCCCCACGAGACTTTCCTTCCACCAACACTCGCAAAATCCGGCAATCTCGAGGCACAGAACCGGATCCGACTCGAACAGAATGAGATTATTATGCAAAGATTGTGCAGCGGGAAGTAAATCGGAGGTAGAAAACGCGTTTTTAGGGTTTAAAAGGCAGAGATGAAGTATATGAGAGAGGACCTGGAGAGAAGCAAGGATCTGATTGAGATCCGAATCGGGTACGGATCCGGTAACACGTTGACGTTTCGACGGAGGGGAAGTTGAGGGAGAGGGAACATCGTCTTCTCCGAAATTCTCGAAAGTGTGTGTGTGTTGGAGTATGGAGTTGTGAAGAGCGAGTGGGAGAGAAGATGAGAGGTCGGAGGAGGGTTTGACGGCGTAAATGATGCTCTTCAGCGACGGTTTTGACGATTTTAGGGTTAATTTGACGGCGGATGATAGGAATTCTTCGGCGGATGTCTTGAGAGATGACCGGAGCCTCTTCTCCATTTTCGGCAATTCCGACTCAATTCCAGACTGTTTTCTTTTTTTTTCAATTTTTTTAGTAAAAAGGGGGAGAAAAAAAGGAGAGAGGGGGAACGAAAATTTTTGAATTTTGCTAAAACGACCGCCTATTATCCTTGCTACTTCTGAGTCATATACAGTCGTCGTGTTGAATTGCATTCTATGATACTAGAAAACAACATAAACATGTAAGTTTACCCTAATGATTACATACTTGTAATCTATCCCATAATCGCCACTAGAACAAATGAATCAACAATTTCATATTGATGGAGTTTTCGGTTATGAGAAGGAAGAATGCCTAATCTTGATCCATTGCATTGTTAGGCATGATGATGATTCCTTGATGATTGTTTGATCTTCTTCTTCCCTTCCTTACTGCGATCTCTCCTTCGACGGAGCCGGGGTTTTCCGATTCCGATCACAATCTCTAATCTATCTTTTCTGTTTATGTGTTTTTTCTTCTTGTCTCAATTCTGAAAAAACAGAACTTGTTATCTGCAATAACTTCCTCCTCTCCCTTATATATGAAGGCCCACGTGATTTTAATTAAAGGGAGGAGGATTTGTGTCTCTTAATGAGACACCCCTTCATTTAAATATAACACATAAATTATACTTTAATACATATACATTTATATAAGCTAAACCATTATATATAAATGCATATAAACCTTAGATTATATTCTTTATTGGGTGGAGTAAGAAGGTTGACATCAAACCTATTCCGGTATCTTATCTTTGATTCGGTCCATCACCGTATCCCGTTACATACCGGAAACCTTAAGCCTTACATTAAACTTAAACTATAATAGTTGGACCGTTAATACTTCGGCCACACTAACGGAAATAGTCTTCCATTCTCCCACTTGGCCGTGTATTAACTTAATTGTTCAATTTCCTTTAAAGCGCGCCCTTTCATTAAGCTTAATTATTCTTTAAGTACCATAAAATCAGAACTTATCGAATGAGGCGGTCCCCTATCTTTTACTGCGATAAGTTCCCTTCCATCATCACAAGCAAATTCCAACTTTACTACTTCTTTAATATTTGAGAGGTTACTTAATTCTCAAAAATTTCTTTATGTTGAGATATAACCTTATTCCCAACTCATATGTTATCCAAACATTACATGTACATATCATAATGATAACATATTAGGTTTTGCAGAAGAAAAAAAAACACCTAAAAACTTTATTGAATTCATATTAACTTGAGGTAGCAACTTTACAATAGCATAGTATCAATACAGCAAGGTCTTATTAATTATTCCCATCCTCTCTACATGGCCAATGAATATACCAGGAGGGAGCCCTTTGGTTAACGGATCCGCTACCATCATATCCGTTCTTATATGCTCAATTGCTACTCTACGTTTCTGCACTTCTTCCTTTACAGACAAGTATTTTATCTCCATGTGCTTAGCACCTTTCGAATACTTGTCATTCTTTGAGAAGAAGACTGCTGCGGAATTATCACAATAAATTCTCAGCGGCTTGGAAATACTGTCAATAAGTCCAAGTCCTGAGACAAAGTTCCGCAGCCACAATGCTTGAACTGTGGCCTCATAGCATGCCACAAATTCTGCTTCCATGGTGGAAGTAGCAATGACGGACTGCTTTCCACTCTTCCATGATACTGCTCCCCCAGCTAATAGGAACAGATAGCCAAACGTCAATTTTCGAGTATCGACGCACCCGACATAGTCTGAATCAGAGTATCTGATTATTTCAATCCCTATCACATAGTTTACCTCACCCATATCCTTCATTTCGAAGTTCTTGGAGAGATATTTCTTTACATCACTCAACATACTCATATCATTTGTAGCCAACAATATATCGTCAACATACAATACTAGAATGACAAACTTGCTCCCACTGACTTTCATATAAATACATCAATCAACGATGACCTCTATGAAACCGTATGACAAAATGGTATCATTGAACTTTAAATACCATTGTCGGGAGGCCTGTTTCAATCCATATATTGACTTCCTCAGCTTACACACAAGATTTTCTTTCCCTGCAGCCACATAACCTTCCGGCTGGTCCATGTAAACTTCTTCCTCAAGTTCTCCATTAAGAAAGGCAGTTTTAACATCCATTTGATGAAGCTCTAAATCATAATGAGATACCAATCCCATGACAATTCTTAAGGAATCCTTCTTTGAAACTGGAGAGAAGGTATCCGTATAGTCAATGCCTTCCTTTTGAGTGAACCCTTTAGCAACAAGGCAAGCCTTGTACCTTTCTATGTTACCTTTA
This sequence comes from Draba incana, assembly GCA_963576765.1. Lineage (NCBI taxonomy): Eukaryota > Viridiplantae > Streptophyta > Magnoliopsida > Brassicales > Brassicaceae > Draba > Draba incana. The sequence goes on from OY755215.1 coordinate 12,585,289, forward strand.
GAGTTTCGGTTGGTCGTAAAGATCCATTTACACCCAACGGTTTTAAAACCATCAGGTAACTCTACTAGGTCCCACACTCGATTCACGTTCATAGAAGACATTTCTTCCTCTGAAGCATTCGACCACTTTTCAGAATTTTCACTTTCCATGGCTTTTCTGAATGTTCTCGGTTCTTCATCAAGACTAAGGTCACATTCATATTTAACATCATAAACCACATAGTCATCAGTAATGGCGGATCTCCTTTCCCTTACAGATCGCCTTAATTGGTTTTGTGGTACGACGTTCTGTTCTTGAATAACGACTTGTTCATTTTCGGTTTCCTGAATTAGTGGGTCCGTATGTTCCTCATTCTGTTGTTCTGTTTCGATATTAGGATGTACACCGACGACAGGAACAACAACTTGGGTCGGAACTACGGGTGAAGAATCTTCTACCCGAATTTCTTTAATGTTCACTCCCCTAGATTCTGAACTCCCACTAGATTCACCATTTTCAATGAACCTAGCATTACCAGTCTCGATAATTCTCGTACTGTGGTTAGGACAGTAGAACACAAACCCCTTTGACTTTTCTGGATAGCCAATGAAAAATCCACTGACCATCCTAGAGTCCAATTTCTTTTCATGCGGATTATACGGCTTTACTTCAGCTGGTCATTCCCAGACACGTAAGTGTCTTAAACTGGGTTTCCTTCCCGTAATTAGTTCAAATGGGGTCATCGGAACCGCTTTACTAGGAACCCAGTTTAAAACATATGTCACAGTCCTTAATGCGTATGTCCACATTGACATTGGTAGTTTGCAATTACTTAACATGCTCCTAACCATTTCCATTAAAGTACGGTTACGCCTTTCAGCTACACCGTTCTGCTGAGGTGTTCCAGGCATTGTGTATTGAGCACAAATGCCCTTACTTTCCAGAAATTTAGCAAATGGACCTGGACATTGTCCACTCTCGGTGAATCGACCATAATATTCACCACCTCTATCAGACCTCACAACTTTTACTTTCTTTTCAAGTTGCCTTTCTACTTCATCAATGAACACTTTCAATACGTCCACCGAGTGAGTCTTTTCATGCAACAAATAAGTATATCCATACCGTGAGTAATCATCAATAAAAGTGATGAAATACTTCTCACCACTCCATGACGGAGCATCTATAGGGCCACAAATATCTGTGTGTATTAACTCTAAGAGTTCACTACTTCTTGTGGCTTGTTTCTTTGTGATGTGTTTGGTTTGCTTTCCTTTAATGCATTCTATACACACATCCAAGTCACTAAAATCCAATTGAGGTAATAATTCTTTCTTTATTAACCTCACCATCCTTTCTTTGGATATGTGACCTAATCTTTTATGCCACAAAAATGCTGAGTTTTTACTAGTTGCACTACGTTTAATTCCTTGATACTCAATATTAAACAAACATTCAGAGAAGGCTTTATCAAGATTAAACTTATAAAGTGAATCACATAATGTACCATTACCATAAAAGTATCTGTTATGGTACAAAGAAAACACACCATTACCAATCTCAAAGTTAAAACCTACATCATCCAACCTACTTACTGAAACAAGGTTTCTAGCACACTCAGGTACAAAGAGACAATTTTCAAGATCCATAAAACATCCAGTGTTGAAGATCAATCTATAAGTCCCAATGCCTTCTATTTGCGCCTGTAACACCCGTGAACCCAAAATGGGATTTTTGGGGGTGTCGATCGACGCGATGGGTGTATGTCGTTCGACACCGGGTCGTTTCCTCGAGAAGTTGGGCAGGGGGTGTCGTGTCGATCGACACGGTGTGTCTGTCGATCGACACGAGGCCATCATTTCTCGAAGGTTTGGGCAGAAAGTGCCCCGTCGATCGACACAAGGAGTGTCTGTCGATCGACACGGGCAAAAATAAAACCTAAATTGTAAAAATTAGGGTTTTCCTATAAAAAGGCTTCCACACTCTCTTTCTCCTGGGTGGCCGTGGAAAAGGAAAGAAAAAGGGGAAAAGAGAGAGAAAAAGGGAGATTTGAAGGATTTGAGAAGTTTTTAAAGGAAATTCTTGTGGATTCTCCTTAGAACTCAATCCTAGATTGTGTGCCTTCGTGGGGAGAGCTTGGGGTGTTGGATTCGAGCGGGAAATCGGAGATTGAAGCTCGTGTTCTTCGTGTTCTTCATGTTCTTCGTGTTCTTCCTCTTCTTTTCTTCAGATCTAAGGTGAGTGCGCGACCATAGGTTCTTGAATTGAGGATTATACGTTGTACGTTGTTGTTGTGTGGTTGGGTGGTTCTTTGTGGATTGAATTTGCAGGTTTTGGTGTTGATTTGGGGAGATTTGGCCATGAGAGGATAGGCCAAACTCGGACAGAAGGCTCGCTGTCGATCGACAGGATTGCTTCCCGTCGATCGACACGTGGTTGTGAGCCGTCGATCGACAGGGTTGCTCCCCGTCGATCGACACGTGTAGTACTATCCTGTTTTCTCCGTTTTCTGTTGTTTGCTTGTTCCGTGCATTGTCTGATAACCCTGGTATTTCGTGTATTGTTTAATTCAAGTAATTGGCCTGTAGATGGGACGACCGTCTCACTAAGTATTTGTTAAATACTTACGCAACTCGTTTTTCCCAATTGTGTTGCAGGTAAAGATAAGGTTTAATCGCGGAATCAGGGCCGGAGGAGGGGATGATAGGTTTTTGTGTGTACAGTCTAATTCTAGAAAAACCAGTGTTAGGTTGCTAGACTTATTTTGAGTAACTCCGGATGTAATATTGACTCTATCATCTGGATAATGGTACGGCTTTTTGTGTGAATGTATGGTTGAATGGTTGTTAACCTTTTATGAATTAAAAAAAAAAAAACTTGTGCGTCACATTTTGGTATCAGAGCCCTTACGGTTCTAGGGCTAGTGGTGGTTGTGTTGAGCTGAGACTATGTGTGTTAATTGATTTTTGTGTGTTTAATCAATTCTAGTCTTAGTATCATCCTCTCCGGCCTTCAAAGAGATTCCGCGGTAAGTTGTGGTGTTTGTTTGTTTTTCCTCGGGTACTTATCTGCTGTTGTGTTGCAGTGAGATGGATACCCGAGCTAGAGGTCGGGGTAGAGCAGTAGCCCGTGGGGGCAGGGCAGTGGCCCGTAGGGGCAGAGTGGGTGGCTGTGGTCGTGGTCGTGGACCAGTCGCGGAGTCGGCAGAGAGCACGGCGCAGAGTGCATCCTCGGGTGGGGCAACCGCGTCAGAGTCCCAGTCGCTTGGTGCCAGTGTGTTGGCTGGTGCCGGTGGAGGCGAGGGAGTTCCAGTGGGCCCAGGTGAGGGTGCTGCTATAGCTCCGGGTCGTGATGACCAGGTTGTGGGATTGCTGACTCAGTTGTTGGCACGTTTTCCGCCTGTGGCTCCTGAGCAGGCTCCAGGTGTTCCTCCAGAGGCAGGGTTGCAGCAGGGGGCTGTAGTGGCTGAGGGGCAGGTGCCGTCTTACCTAGAGATTATGGGGCACATGCAGAGGATCGGTACGCCGTCGTTTGAGGGCCGTGTGGGTCCTGCGGAGGCGGATGAGTGGCGCTTGAGAGTGGAGCGTAACTTCAGATCGATTCGTTGTCCCGCGGAGTATCAGGTAGAGTTAGCCATTCACTATCTGTGTGGTGATGCGCATCTGTGGTGGCAAGCTATCGAGGCTCGGAGAGCGGTGTGGACCTGGGGAGAATTCTTAGCCGAGTTCAATGCTAAGTATTTTCCTCAGGAGGCTCGAGATCGTCTGCAGCTCAGTTTCATGTCGCTTCAGCAGGGAGGCCGTTCTGTACGCGAGTATGATGCCGAGTTTGGCAGATTGTTGGTGCATTCGGGCCGCGATATCGAGGATGAGAGGACTCTAGTGCAGAGGTTTTTGCATGGACTTCGGTTGAGTATCCGGTCTCAGTGCAGAGGTGCTAGTTATGCCTCGAGGGCAGAGCTGGTAGAGCTGGCGGCAGCGATCGAGGAGGATCAGCGCGAGCAGGCTGGTTCTTTAGTGGTTCCGCGTGTGGTTGCTCCTGTGGCTCAGCCGAGGGGCCAGCGGCAGCAGCAGCAGCAGAGTAGTTCCGGTTCTGGTTCCGGCAAGGGCGGCAAGCCTGCGCAGGGACAGAAACGGAAATGGGATGGTGCTTCTAGGCCCAGTCAGAGGGGCGGAGCATGTTATGGTTGTGGCAGTTTAGAGCATCGTTTGGCGAGTTGCCCCCGTAAGGGTGATCAGCAGCAGTTGTCTCAGCAGCCGCCGCAGTTGCAGCAGCGGGACTTGAGGGTATGTTACCACTGTCGCGAGCCGGGGCATATCAGGACGTCGTGTCCCAGGTTGCAGCAGCCGAGTGTTGCAGCGATTCAGCCAGTTGAGGTGCAGCCTTTGAGTCAGGTTGCGGCAGTGCAGCAGCCGATAGGCCAGATTGGACCTGCACCGCGCGTGTATCCTTCGTCAGAGTCCGGTCAAAGCAGTGGAGCCGGGCAGATCACAGGTAAAATTCTAGACTCAAACTTCGTGAATTCTTAGAAGTAGAATTTTCCTTGTTGTTGTGGTTTGTGTTCTGTTATTTATTTGTGATCGAGTCTCAGGGTTCCCAACGCATGTGGTATGTGTAGGGACCTTGTTAGTGGGCGGCTTTGAGTCCCACGTGTTGTTTGATTCCGGAGCATCGCATTGCTATATTACCCCGGAGCGTGCCGAGCATAGTGGCATCCGGAGTAGCGCGGGTGAGCGCGCAGGCGTGGTCGAAGTGGCTGGAGGTGGATTCCTGGCTACTTCGGGCCGTGCTAGGGCAGTGGATGTACGGATAGCTGGGCATTCGATGCCAGCGGACTTGGTGATTAGCCCAGTGGTGTTGTATGACGTAATCCTAGGTATGGACTGGTTATCGTTCTACCGGGTTTATCTGGATTGCTTCAGGGGCAGAGTGATCTTCGAGCGGGAGGGCGGCAGGTTGTCATTTCAGGGTTTGAGGCCGGTTTCTGATAGTCTCGTGATCTCGGCTATTCAGGCAGAGCGGATGATAGAGCGGGGTCGCGAGGCTTATCTGGCAACGATTGTGATGTCGGAGTCCAGTGGTGAGGTTGCTTTGGAGGATATCCGGGTTGTTCAGGAGTTTGAGGATGTTTTTCGATCGTTGGAGGGATTGCCACCATCTCGGTCCGATCCTTTCACGATTGAGCTTGAGCCTGGAACCGCTCCGATATCTAAGGCCCCTTACAGGATGGCTCCAGCAGAGTTAGCAGAGCTGAAGAAGCAGTTGGAGGACCTTTTGGGTAAGGGTTTCATTCGACCGAGTGTGTCACCGTGGGGAGCACCGGTGTTGTTTGTGAGGAAGAAGGATGGGAGTTTCCGGTTGTGCATCGATTACCGGGGGCTTAACCGAGTCACTGTGAAGAACAGGTACCCTCTCCCGAGGATTGATGAGTTGTTGGATCAGTTGAGGGGTGCGACCTGGTTCTCCAAGATAGACTTGGCTTCAGGTTATCATCAGATTCCGATTGCTGAGGCGGATGTGCGCAAGACGGCTTTCAGGACGCGTTATGGGCATTTTGAGTTCGTGGTGATGCCTTTTGGTCTGACGAATGCGCCTGCAGCTTTCATGAGATTGATGAACGACGTGTTCAAGGAGTTCTTGGACGTGTTTGTTACCATCTTCATCGATGACATCCTGGTTTATTCGAGGAGTTCCGAGGAGCATGAGGTGCATTTACGTTTGGTCCTCAAGAGGCTTCGGGAGCAGAAGCTGTACGCTAAGTTGAGCAAGTGCAGGTTCTGGCAGCGAGAGATGGGTTTCCTTGGTCACATTGTGTCTGCAGAGGGAGTTTCTGTGGATCCAGCTAAGATTGAGGCTATTCGGGATTGGCCTAGACCGAGCAGTGCGACCGAGATCAGGAGTTTCTTGGGTTTGGCAGGTTATTATCGGAGATTCGTCAAGGGCTTTGCGAGTATGGCGCAGCCAATGACGAAGCTGACCGGTAAGGATGTTCCGTTTGTTTGGTCACCGGAGTGCGAGGAGAGTTTTGCGAGACTCAAGGAGATGTTGACTAGTACGCCGGTGTTGGCACTACCCGAGCCGGGGAAGCCTTATACCGTGTATACTGATGCTTCGGGAGTTGGTTTGGGTTGCGTTTTGATGCAGGAGGGTCGAGTCATCGCGTATGCTTCGAGGCAGTTGCAGGGTAGTGAGCGTAATCGGCCTACGCATGATCTAGAGTTGGGAGCAGTAGTGTTCGCTCTGAAGATCTGGAGGTCTTATCTCTATGGAGGGAGAGTTCAGATCTACACGGACCACAAGAACCTGCAGCACATCTTTACTCAGCCGTTACTGAACATGAGACAGAGACGCTGGGTCGAGTTGTTGGCGGATTATGATCTGGAGATCATTTATCATCCGGGCAAGGCTAATCTGGTGGCAGATGCCTTGAGTCGGCGGAGGTCCGATTCAGCCCACGAGCGGGTTATCGAGGAGTTGGTAGGCGAGATTAGCACGTTGCATCTTTGTACTTTCTCGGAGGAGCCGTTGGGCTGGGAGGCAGTTGATCGGGCAGATCTTCTTAGTAGGATCAGAGTGGCCCAGCAGAGCGATCAGATGTTGCTTGATTCGTCGCGAACAGCAGGGTCTGAGTATGTTGTCTCTCCGAATGGGACGATTCTGATTCGTGGTCGAGTGTGCGTACCACGGGATGAGGCGTTGAGGCAGGAGATTCTGAGTGAGGCTCATGCGAGCAAGTTCTCAATTCATCCGGGGGCGACCAAGATGTACCGTGATCTCAAGCAGTATTATCACTGGGTCGGGATGAAGAGAGACGTGGCAGCTTTTGTGTCTAAGTGCAATACGTGTTCGTTGGTCAAGGCCGAGCACAAGGTTCCGAGTGGCAAGCTGCAGAGTTTACCCATCCCGGAGTGGAAGTGGGATATGATCACGATGGATTTTATGGTCGGGTTGCCTACGTCGCGGACGTACGATGCTATTTGGGTGATCGTGGACCGATTGACCAAGTCAGCACACTTTTTGGCCATTAAGAAGACTGATGGAGCGGCTAAGTTGGCTAAGAAGTTTGTGCGAGAGATTGTGAGGCTGCATGGAGTGCCAGCCAGTATTGTTTCGGATCGAGACCCCAGGTTTGCATCCGAGTTTTGGGGAGCCTTTCAGGCAGAGATGGGCACTAGGGTGCATATGAGTACAGCTTATCATCCGCAGACTGATGGGCAGTCAGAGAGGACTATTCAGACTATGGAGGATTTGCTGAGGATGTGTGTTTTGGATTGGGGTGGTCAGTGGGCAGATCATGTGGGCTTGGTGGAGTTCGCGTATAATAACAGTTTTCAGGCGAGTATCGGTATGGCTCCTTTCGAGGCTTTGTATGGGAGGCCATGTAGGACGCCTTTATGCTGGACCCAAGTGGGGGAGCGCAGCATTCATGGGGCCACTTATGTTCAGGAGACGACCGAGAAGGTTCGTATTGTGCGTTTGAACATGAAGGAAGCCCAGGATAGGCAGAAGAGTTATGCGGATAAGCGTAGGTGTGAGCTTGAGTTCTCACTGGGAGATCGCGTGTATCTCAAGATGGCTATGTTGAGGGGTCCTAACAGATCCATAGCAGAGAACAAGCTTAGTCCGAGGTTTATGGGTCCGTTCCGGGTGGTGGAGCGAGTTGGACCAGTGGCTTATCGGTTAGAGTTACCACCGATCATGAAGGCATTTCATAAGGTTTTCCATGTGTCGATGTTGAGGAAGTGCCTGCATGAGTCGGAGGAGCTAGTGCCAGAGATCCCTGCGGATCTTCAGCCGGATATGACAGTTCCGGCGGTTCCTGTGAGAATCCTGGAAAGGAGGATCAAGGAATTGCGTCGGAAGAAGATCCCGTTGTTGCGTATCCTATGGGATTGTGGCGGTTGCCAGGAGGAGACTTGGGAGCCGGAGGCGAAGATGAAGCTGAAGTTCAAGAAATGGTTCGACGAGCAGGTCGCCATTTGAGCTTAGTTGCCCTTGTGGTTCCAGTATCGTGTAGGCCTTGTGCTTGTAGTGTTTTTGGTTCATGTATTTTTCGTTTCGTTGTACGATATACATTTTCCTTGGAGATTTATGAGATGTGTTTTCTTATATTTCTGAGTTATCAGATCGTGTTTCTGATTTATCGTTTGTGTTGGCCAGTGAGGTCGTGTTTTGTGGCGATATTCCGGGTCTAGGGAGTATCGAGTTGGCCACACGAGGTAGTTCAAGTCGATAGATGTTTATAGGCGTTTTGCAATTTACTACCCTAGGGACTGCGGTCTTGAGTAACTCATTCATTTGTTTTGAGAGGATGCGTCCTCTCGAGGGATTGTTTAGCTTTCCCTGTGTACCCGGAACTCAAAGGATTCGTCCTGAGAGTGGAAGGGGCACGTAGCATCGATAGCTCAAAGGAGGCGTCCTGCGAGTGGGATGCTGCGCACCGATAGCTCAAGGGATTCGTCCTGCGAGTGGGGTGCGGGACACCGATAGCTCAAGGGATTCGTCCTGCGAGTGCGGTGTTACGCATATAGCATCGATAGCTCACAGGAGGCGTTCTGTGAGTGGGATGTTGCGCACCGATAGCTCAAGGGATTCGTCCTGCGAGTGGGGTGTGACGCGCGAGACACCGATAGCTCAAAGGTTTTGTCCTGCGAGTGGGGTGTGGAATGAGTTAAGGGTAATAGATGTGTAGAAACGGGCTTGTAAACATGAGACTGAACGGGAGCCTCGGGGATCGAGTTTCAGGATCTCGGATTGTTTCGACCGGGATATCGGATGTAGTGTCTTGGTTGTGCATGTTCTTGTTTGATTGTTGCACAATCGATCGATCCACTTCTGGGTCTACTGCGGGTTGTACATGTTCTTGTTTGATTGTTGTGCGATCAGTTGGACAGACCTGGGCAGGGTTATGAAACATTGCATCAGTATTTCGGGCTAGAAACCTTGCGAGTGTATAGTGTGGATTGGTTGTGGAGCGTTGAGATTGTTGTGTAAATCTCTAATGGTTGGCCGGTGCGGGCCAGAGTGGAGTCTCGGGTAGATTTGTGTTTTGGGATTCGAGGACGAATCCAGTTTAGTGGGGGAGAATTGTAACACCCGTGAACCCAAAATGGGATTTTTGGGGGTGTCGATCGACGCGATGGGTGTATGTCGTTCGACACCGGGTCGTTTCCTCGAGAAGTTGGGCAGGGGGTATCGTGTCGATCGACACGGTGTGTCCGTCGATCGACACGAGGCCATCGTTTCTCGAAGGTTTGGGCAGAAAGTGCCCCGTCGATCGACACAAGGAGTGTCTGTCGATCGACACGGGCAAAAATAAAACCTAAATTGTAAAAATTAGGGTTTTCCTATAAAAAGGCTTCCACACTCTCTTTCTCCTGGGTGGCCGTGGAAAAGGAAAGAAAAAGGGGAAAAGAGAGAAAAAAGGGAGATTTGAAGGATTTGAGAAGTTTTTAAAGGAAATTCTTGTGGATTCTCCTTAGAACTCAATCCTAGATTGTGTGCCTTCGTGGGGAGAGCTTGGGGTGTTGGATTCGAGCGGGAAATCGGAGATTGAAGCTCGTGTTCTTCGTGTTCTTCATGTTCTTCGTGTTCTTCCTCTTCTTTTCTTCAGATCTAAGGTGAGTGCGCGACCATAGGTTCTTGAATTGAGGATTATACGTTGTACGTTGTTGTTGTGTGGTTGGGTGGTTCTTTGTGGATTGAATTTGCAGGTTTTGGTGTTGATTTGGGGAGATTTGGCCATGAGAGGATAGGCCAAACTCGGACAGAAGGCTCGCTGTCGATCGACAGGATTGCTTCCCGTCGATCGACACGTGGTTGTGAGCCGTCGATCGACAGGGTTGCTCCCCGTCGATCGACACGTGTAGTACTGTCCTGTTTTCTCCGTTTTCTGTTGTTTGCTTGTTCCGTGCATTGTCTGATAACCCTGGTATTTCGTGTATTGTTTAATTCAAGTAATTGGCATGTAGATGGGACGACCGTCTCACTAAGTATTTGTTAAATACTTACGCAACTCGTTTTTCCCAATTGTGTTGCAGGTAAAGATAAGGTTTAATCGCGGAATCAGGGCCGGAGGAGGGGATGATAGGTTTTTGTGTGTACAGTCTAATTCTAGAAAAACCAGTGTTAGGTTGCTAGACTTATTTTGAGTAACTCCGGATGTAATATTGACTCTATCATCTGGATAATGGTACGGCTTTTTGTGTGAATGTATGGTTGAATGGTTGTTAACCTTTTATGAAATTAAAAAAAAAAAAAAACTTGTGCGTCACAGCGCCTTCATCCTGTTTCCCATGAACAAGTACCTTTCAGTTCCTTTTAAAGGCTGGATCGAACTGAATCCCTGTTCAATATGAGATACATGAGTAGAAGCTCCAGAATCAAGCCACCAAGTATTTCTAGGCACTTCTACAAGATTCAATTCCGAACAAACATATAAATGTTCTGTACCTTTCTTGTCGAACCATGCCTTTCTCTTAGGACAATCTTTCTTAATGTGTCCCTCTTTCTTGCAAAAGAAACACTTGACAGCCTTACGGATTTTGCTTTCAGGAGTCTTGAAGACAGCCTTATCCTTCTTTTTGCCCTTGCTTGGTTTCTTGGAGCTGCTAATGGCAGTATTTAGTCCAGCAATTAGTGCAATGTTGTCCTTCTGTTTCTTTAATCTCGCCTCCTCCTGAACGAGCATGGCCTTCAATTCCTGAAAATTCCACTTATCCTTAATGGTGTTGTAATTCACCTGGAACTGACCATACTCTTGAGGCAGAGAGTTCATAATGAACTGTACCAAGAAGGACTCATGCACTTCCATCCCCATGGACGTTAACTTTGATGCCAAGTTTGACATGTGAGTGACATGGTCATGGATTGTCTGAGACCAATCGAACCTCTTCGTAGTTAGCTCACTCATGAGACTACCTACAATCGATTTGTCAGCGACATCCGATTGGGATTGTTCTTTGATTTTTAAGATGAATTCCCTTGCTTTCTCTGTCTTAGGCATGGATGGCTTTATACTGTCCGCCATCGACATCCTAAGTAAATTCAGGCACAGCCTGTTAGAGCGCTCCCAAGACTCATAACGAGACTTGTCCACTTCAGAGCTCTCAACCGTAATGGCTGCTGGCTCCTCATCTGTGAGTATAGCCTGATCAAGAGACATTACACCCAAAGAGAACCTTATCTGTTCAGACCATTCCTCATAGTTGAGCCCGTTGAACTTCACGACAGAGTTTGCTGAAGCAAATGAACTTGATAAAGCTGCAAAATTTTATATATGCTTACCATTAGTGCTTTGAGACTTTAATAGATTCATCGACAATAAATAATCTAAACACTTTCATTTTGTATGTATTCAAGCAACCTTTGGGCAATACTTTAAACACATACACTTAAATTGATGCTTATTTAGATTTTCTTTAATAATTAATCAATCCATAGTTACAGTTGATAGCAATGCTACCTTTGGGTATACACACCATCAACCGCAGTACGGGTGATTAATACTTTAGTTGTTGTTTAATACACCCAATGATCCACCTTTGAGTGATCTCCTAGGATATACTAAGTAAGCAATTGATAAATCAATAAACTTTTCATGTCATTTAGCATCCTTTAATCATGATCAATTATGAATCTTTACTTTACTGTCACATTAAATATAACCAGACCACTTTGGTGATTAACAACTTATACATAATATGAACTTTTTTCTTATAGACTTTTATTAAAAGGTTTTATATGTATGTATTAACATTTCATAATACATTAGCCTTTCACATTTCAGAAAAAAAACTGCGGAAACGGTTTACGGTTTAAAATTTTTTTTTTTTCTCTCCGGGACGTGAACCGGCCGGTCCAACACATGGACCGACCGATCCGGCACATGGACCGACCGGTCCGGCACATGGACCGACCGGTCTGGCACATGGACCGACCGGTCCGGCACATGGATCGACCGGTCCGGCACATGGACCGACCGGTACAGGACGTGGATCGACCGGTCTAGATTCCAGAGACCCTATGCTGCTCACGGACCGACCGGTCCGGGACATGGACCGACCGTCCGGATTCCAGAGCCCTTCACGCGGCTCATGGACCGACCGATCCGGGACATGGACCAACCGGTCCCGATTCCAGAGCCCTATATGTGCCTTATGGACCGACCGGTCCAACACATGGACCGACCGGTCCGGTCTCCAGAATCGGTTACTGTTCATCGCGAAATTTAGTTTCAAATCTTTAAAAATCCCATAACTTTTGATTTACTTAATGAATTTTATACCGTTGGATAGATAATTTCATCCTCTACACACTGATATAACTTTTAGACAATTTTAAGATTCAATGCGTTGATTAATTTCTAAGAGAGAAAAAACGAGTTTTTTTCGGTTTTATCCATCAATATGCTTTAAAGTGAAACAAATGTTTCTAGGATGGCTCTGATACCACATGTAAGTTTACCCTAATGATTACATACTTGTAATCTATCCCATAATCGCCACTAGAACAAATGAATCAACAATTTCATATGGTTGGAGTTTTCGGTTATGAGAAGGAAGAATGCCTAACCTTAATCCATTGCATTGTTAGGCATGATGATGATTCCTTGATGATTGTTTGATCTTCTCCTTCCCTTCCTTACTGCGATCTCCCCTTCGACGGAGCCGGGGTTTTCCGATTCCGATCACAATCTCTAATCTATCTTTTCTGTTTATGTGTTTTCTCTTCTTGTCTCAATTCTGAAAAAACAGAACTTGCTATCTGCAATAACTTCCTCCTCTCCCTTATATATGAAGGCCCACGTGATTTTAATTAAAGGGAGGAGGATTTGTGTCTGAGACACCCCTTCATTTAAATATAACACATAAACTATACTTTAATACATATACATTTATATAAGCTAAACCATTATATATAAATGCATATGAACCTTAGATTAGATTCTTTATTGGGTGGAGTAAGAAGGTTGACATCAAACCCATTCCGGTATCTTTTCTTTGATTCGGTCCATCACTGTATCCCGTTACATACCGGAAACCTTAAGCGTTACATTAAACTTAAACTATAATAGTTGGACCGTTAATACTTCGGCCACACTAACGGAAATAGTCTTACAAAACAGCTTTAAAACAAATTTCCCAAAAAATTTGGCTTTTAATCTTCGTCTAAGTACAACATATAACATATTCGGTTTGGTCTTGTTTTACCACTAGTTAAAAGAAAATTGTTCTAAGTGTTTGGTGCACCCTTTAGATTCAACATCGAATTTTTTCCTTTTTTTTTTGCTTAGTTTCAGGGTTTTGAATCGATAAAGGTGTTAATATGAATAACGAGATGGAACAGGTTAGACAATAGTGACGAATTGAAGGCTTCATGAGAGCCGGCTAGATGTGTATCTCAAACCGAATTCAAAATGAGAAAGATAAAAATTTAGTCGATGGACAAATTCTTCACAAAAGTTTTAGGAGAATAGTTACCATTATCATGAAAAAGAGTCATTCGCATTGAAGATAAAGTTGTCAGTTTTCCTTCATATGTCGTTTGATTAGCTCATCTTCGTGGTACCTTACCGGAATATTGGGATTCAGTGAAATGTTAAAAGACCTTTACAGTTTTCAATACAGACTTCAATATTTTTGTTTTAGCTGTTATTTCATGTTTTAGTTTAGATGAATCTGTTGTATAGAATGTATTTTAGCTAACAATGTGATCCCATAATTGACTTCACCAAACAAAGTACACATAGCGTGCGTCAATCAACTATAAAAAAAAAAGAACTATATTGTGAAAATAGTAAAAGAAGAAGCAGAAAGACTGGTGTTTCTAACTTCTCCTGGGCACAGCAAGAGCCTTGAGCGGATGCTTCATGACAACAGTGAACTCGAGCTTCTCGGTTAAGTCAACTTTATATTCTTCCACCTCCTTCCACTCGAACTCCTTCACCATATTGGCCACATAGTACTCGAGATGCAGCATTGCGAGCCCAATCCCCGGACATATCCTCCTTCCCGCTCCAAACGGCATCATTTTAATCCCTCTACTTCCCGTTATATCCACTGTTTCTTCTTCTCCTCCTCCGATAAATCTCTCCGGCTTAAACGCCATTGGTTCATTCCACACCTCTGGATCCCTCCCTATCTCTGCCACCATGAAATTAATCGTCCCCTTCTTCGGCACCTTGTACCCTCCCAACACGGTGTCTTCCGTCACGCTATGCGGTAGCACGAAATGTCCCGGAGGATGTCTCCGAAGACCTTCCAGAACCACGGCCTTCAGATACGGCATCTTCTGCGCATCCTCTTCCTCGATTTCCTTTCCTTCTTCGTCTTCCCCGACTACGCTTTTGATCTCCTCGTGTAATTTTTCTTGGATTTCCGGATTTTTCACCAAATTCGCCATTATCCATTGCAACGCCGTGGCCGTTGTATCGGTCCCGGCGTTGAGAAATTCCGAACACAAGCTCATAATCTCGTCCTCGTTCAGCTTCCTCTTCTCCTCTGGAAGCTCCAAATCAAGCAGAGTATCCACGTACGCTTGCACATACTCTGTGTTCTCTTCTTCTTTCTTCCTCTCTTCCACAATCTTCTTCCGCGCACGTATCAACGGAAGCAAAACCTCAGACTGTTCTCTCCGGATCTGAAAAAACTCTTCCCATTTCTTCCGCATAATCAATTTGGTAAGCTTAGGCCAGAGGTTAAGGATATTGAATCTACTGAAGCTAAGGAGTTGCCGTCTCTGAACAAATTCCACCTGTTTGATTTGCTTCTCATCGAGCTTATCTCCGAAACACATGAGGACGAGAAGCGCGAACATGGCGTAGTGGAGATGATCCACAAGGACGATTGGTTTTCCTTCGCCTCCGTGTGTACGGAATCGATCGAATAGAATCTCGAGAACCCAGCGACGAGCGTGTGAATAAGATCTCACACGGGAAGGATTGAGAATCTCAGAGGTTAGATTACGGCGGAGAAGCCGCCACGTGGCGCCGTAAGATCCAGAGCTGATGTTGTGTTGATTGCTGGATACGATTTTGCTGATCGGAGGCGGCGGTGGACGATCGGCGAAGACGGCGCCGTTTAAGACGAGAGCCTGGTGGGCGAGGGAACGATCGGCGACGAAGATGGCGGGGCGGGAAGTGATGTGGAGGGTGACGATGGGGCCGAGACGGTGGTGGACGGAGTGGAGGTAGGAGTTTAGGCCACCTAAGCCTTGACGGAGCCATTTGAGGGTTCCGATGAAAGGGAAGAAGTTTGGGTCAGGAGGTAGCGGAAGGGAGGAGGAATTACGGCGGCGAAAAAGGAGATGGAGGAGGAGAGAGACGGATACAGAGGCCAACATGACTAACCATATCTCCATTTTTTATTTTTATTTTCATCTTCTTCCTCTATTCGTGTGTATATATATATATATCAATATGCACACGTATGTGGCCACATCAAAGCATTAAATCATTTTGTTTTCCTGGTCAATCTACGTGTACAACGTATTCTTCAAGCAAATACTATTGTTTTATACTTGGGAGTATTTATCTGGGAAAATTGGAAATTAAGAATGTTTTTTTTCTATTTGTCCATCTAAACTTTAATTACTTTAGCTTGTCCACATATGCTTTAATTTTATTTAGAATCCTAAATTGACTTTAATTTAATCGACTAGAAATACATAACCCTTACTATTTCGTGTAGTTAAAAAAATTGAAAAAGGTGAATTTATTTTAAAACTCTATTTGACAGAGAGGGTTTAGTATTGGGTAAAAAACCTAATTGTTTCTCTGCAAAATTCTTTTCCCGACGGGTCACTCATGAAGGTCTCTGATTGTTGACTTCTTCTCCTCCTTTTTTTTTTCTTCGCCGCCGACTTGCATATTCTCTGGTCTCCTTATTAGACGGCTTATTCTTCTCTACATAGTAAAAAAGTTCCTTCACTCTCTCTTCGTCTTCTTCTCTTGGTAAGTTATCCTTAAAGATTATCTCCGATTTTGTCATGCAATTTTGGTAGAAATTTTTGATTTTATTTCTTCGAATTGCGTTAATTGAATTTGAGTTAATGGGAAGTTGTCTCTTACCTTTCAATTAACTCAATTTCGTTTACACGTGTATTGGAAGCTTGGTTGACCCCAATTCATGTATCCGATTAACTCAAATTATTGGAAGTTGAGTTTGAGTTAACATGAATACATGAATAATTCGAATGCAAGGTAACATGAATACATGAATTGAGAGAGACAAAAATACATGAATTTGAGTTACTCGAAGTTGAGTTTGAGTTAATATGAATACATGAATAATTTGAGTTAATTGGAAGTTGTCTCTTACCTTTCGATTAACCTAATTGAAAGATAGAAATTGTCTCTTACACATGATAAATTCGTTAGTTTGATAGTATTTTTGTTATTCATGATTCTCAATGGATACATGTTTTTTGGTTTAGGTTTTTTGTAATAACATAATAGACATTGAAAAGGAACCAAAAGAAAAATTGATTTTTATGTAGATTAGAAATCAGTAGCTTAAGCTAAAGCTTAGAAATCAGTAGCTATTGATTAGCATGTATCACCAAAACAAGAAAGTCTAATGTGTTCACCTTTAGGCAGATTTGTATGTAATGTGATTTGATTTTTGCTCTTTTGTGTACTTATTGATGTGTAATTTTGACTCATGGTAATTTGTAGGCATGGAAGGTTCAAGCATGGAAGGCAAGTATCCAAAACGCTTATTCAAAGAAGGGAACGAGCCAAATATAGTTCAAATCAACAACAGCTGCAAAATGAATCTTCTGACAAAACTTGCTAGCGCACTTCCATTAGAGTTTGATGAAGTTAAAAAAGATCTTGTATTTGCTCATGTATTTAAAATACATGAGAATGAGCTAGGATACTCAGCTCGGTTGATACACAGCATTATGTGTAGGCAATTAGTTACAAGGAAGAAACATGAACTATGGGTTGTGTTTGGAAAGAAGCCTCTGCGATTTTCACTCCAAGAGTTTTATGCAGTTACTGGGTTTAATTATGAGGATGATGGGAGCTATGAATTTGAGGAATGGACTGATGACGGTGGGTTTTGGAGTACATTGCTGAATACAGAAACAAATGTATCCATAAAAAATCTAATGAAGATTCACCTGCTAAATGTTGATAATTGGACTCATGAGGATAGAATTCGGTTGGTGTATGTTTGTGTTATAGCTGGAGTAGTAATGGCTGTTAAAATTCAGAAAAACATCCCACATTTGTATATCAAATTGGTTATGGATCTTCGCAAGGTTCGAGCATATCCTTGAGGTCTTAAATCGTTTCAATATCTACTTGCTGCCATGAAGAAAGTAAAAACCAAACTGATTCAGCACTCCAATAGCTACATTCTGGATGGATTCTCCTACTCGTACATTTTTAAATCGATTCATTGGAAAAAAAAGAATGGCTTCACAACGAGGTGTGTTTTATCGCTTGTTGGTAATCCATTTTTTATTTTATTTACTACTAGCCATGAAGTGTCCAATCAACTCTTCATATTGCTTTTGACATTTTCAGAATATGGATGCTACAATGTACTTATTTCGAGAGAAGGCGTCTTTAGGTCGAATGACTTTTGATCGTGTTGGTTTCATGAACTGTGTGTTTGCCATGCAACTGAAGAACGAGCATCTGAAGTACTTAAATAACAAACGCCAACACAACTAGAGTCCTTTGATATTAGCATATGCCAACGGTGAATTACCTTCTCATGGGAAGACATGCAAGAAATGGGCTCGGATTTTGACAGAATGTATTTTCCTTATTGCGTTAACGAATCCCACTGGATCTCGGTGTGCATTAGCTTTAAACAACGGACCGTTGAAGTCTTCGACTGTGCCGGTAACAATAACAGAAGATACGTGGAGGGATTTGCGTTCACCGTCCCTCGAATCATGAAAGAAATTCACATAAAAGCTGATGGTAAACCTCCGGTATTGACTCAATACTCTATCATAAATACGCAAGTGCCTTCTGGACTCAATAAATCTAATTCAGATTGCGAAATGTATGCATTGAAATACATTGAATGTCACTTCCTTAACCTACCTTTGAGTGTGTTAAATGATAACAACATTTGGAACGCTCGTCATAGAATTGCAGTAGATATGTGGGAAGCAGCATGTGATCTTGTATTTGTTGAACGAATGTCTAAGTACGAACCTCCAAAGCAAGATTACGATGTTGTAGACGTTTTGTGAAACGTCTATGGATTAGTAGTTTGGTTTTCTTTTATGTATAAAATTTGTATTCAATCCTAGATTGATAAGTTTAACTTTTGTTTTATTGGATTACTCATCTTTATGGATTAATGGTGATTTTACACGAATTTTGTTAAGCGTTGGAAATTTTCAAACATTGTAATGGATACAACCGTGTAATCTCCATGTCTTTGCTTTTATGTTAGGTTTGGGTGTGTGTGTGATCCAAACAACTCTAATCTTTGCATTTGTGAAAAGAAAACACTAAGGTTTGAGGGAAAAAATCTGTCACAAACACAAATTTTAGGTTTCGAAATTTTTGGTTGTTGAGAAGTTGGATATTTCAATTTTTATAGATTTCTTGTTGATCAAGGTACAAAGGATTAATCGTTTCTTGACCCTTTACAATGGCGACCACGGAGGAACAAGATTGACGACTCTGTTTAGCATCGATATTGGAAGATTTTGTGAAGATTTTGTTAAACAACAAAACATTCGAGTTAGCTTTCATGTGGATTCGAGTCCGAAAAAAGCCGATGAAACTTATACGTTTCTTCAATCTCTCTGTTATTTCTCTGCTTTGGTTCATTCTTGATTAAAAATTTTCCCAATGCGGATTTGTGAAATTAATCAATAATCGAATCAAAGATTATGAAATATTTGTTTAATCGAATTAGATATCCAACCCGATTGAGGAAGAGAGTTTCAAAGACTACTAAGCAACAAATCCAAACAAAGAATCCAAAAACCATAGAAGAGAAAGAGAGAGAGAGAAGAAGGATGAGAAACAACTATGACATAGAATACACCATTATATGTCTACAGCACATGTCGTCCGGTTGTGTCCTCGTTGATGACACCGGCTACACTTGTGTCCCGTAGACTTTTGTGATCCTCGTTTTGATCGTATTTTGTCTTCGACTGTTTCGAATCTTCTTTTTTTCTTCTACCAGAGGCTTTTCGCGTCTCCGGTGGTAGAACCTTAGCATTCTCAACATCTTTCGGGACAATCCACTCTTCTTCAGGAATACCTATTGGATTAATGGTTTCCTCATATAACGATCTCCATGCACTAGTGGTCCACATTTCGTCGGCATATGAGTGTAGATCCTTGTGTATAGCAAAAGCGGCTTTTATGGCATGTCGACATGGAATTTTTACCAAGTTAAACTTTCTACATGAACACGTTTTAGATGTCAAGTCAACAACGTATTCACCATCACCTTTCACCTCAAACGTGTATTCATCAACTTGATAAGCTATCAAAGTTGAAGCTTTTTCTATCCTTCAATATTTTTCTCCACTTCAATGGTTAAAGGATCGGTATGGTTTCCACTTAATGTTCTACTCTAAAAAAACCACCGTGTCAACATTTCTCTAATGTTGTCTAACAAAGGAATTACTGGATATTCTCTAGGCGATTTCAATGCTGCATTTATCGATTCAGCATAATTAGTGGTTCTGATGTCGTACCTAAATCCAGGAAAATAACAGCGAGCCCATTTTTCCACATCAGCTTCCTGCAAATACCTTCCAATCGTCGGACTACAACTACAAATCTGGGTGAATAGTATATCAAATTCAGGAACCCTATAAGCTTTTGAAGCTTTCGCAATCAGACTTGCCAAACCCTTTCCCTTCTGACTCTCTATGACATTATTTATCAAATGATGGATGCAAATGCCATGTTTAGCCAATGGGTAAATTTGAGCGACCGATTTACCAATCGACAAATGTCTATCTGACACAAATGCTAAACCTTCTTCATCATCTATCACGACTTTAAGCTGCATTAAAAACCACAGCCACGAAAGATCATTCTCAGAATCAACAATTCCAAATGCGAGTGGATACAAATTAGAGTTACCATCCACGGCTGTAGCAACTAGTAGAACTCCTTTGTATTTGCTCTTTAAAAAAGTACCATCAACTACAATCACCTTCTGAATTGCCTTATAGAAGCCTCTTATTGATTGCGCAAAAGAGATAAATAGATATTTGAATCTACCATTGTAATCGGTTTCATACTTTGAATAACTACCAGGATTAGCTTCTCGTAGCATGTGCAAGTATTTTGGTATCTTACTATAGCTTTTTCAGGTATTCCTCGGACCTTGTTGACTGCATACTCACGAGACTCCCAAGCTTGGTTATAAGAAAGCTCGAATCCATAGTCAGTGCGCATGATGTTCATTATATCGTTTGGTTTTGGCCCTTCCTTCACACTCTTGTACTTGTGCATAATGAGATGTCCAATTTTTTTTGCTGAAGGTATCCTAGCGAATTTGCTTTTCTTTGAAGGAGCACATGTATGTTTACTAACATACTTATTGATTTTGAAATATATAGACCCTCCTCCTAAACATTCAGCGCGAACAGACCATTTGCAGGCAACATCTACGCATCGTATACACCAAAGTTACTTATCGGATTTTGGAACCCTGTAATCAAATTTATACTTCATCGCACAAACTTCTAGAGTTGCTTGTAAATGTTCCTTGCTTGTGAAGAGCTGCCTTATTTTGACCAACAATTCTTTTGGTGTCACTCCAACAACATCAACAACATCCTTGTTAGAATCATCTTTGAAGAACTCATCATTTGGTTTTTCCTCATTCATTAAATCTGCTAAATTTTTCACCAAGCACCTTACAACTTTTGTCTCCTTCACTTGACAAATGAGGCTGCTCATTCAAATCAAAATTGAGTTTGCTCCTTTCTGTCACTCTAAGTTTAAACGTGACGTATAAACGTATTGTACTCTTCTTTTTCAAATATCCAAAAAAATTCTGAAGTTGTCGCTTGTTCGTCATGACAACAGGAGGACAATCGACGCCTAGATCAATTGGAAGGAAACTAAACTCGACATCAAACATACCTTGTTCAATTTCGTAATCCTCGACAACCATTACCTTGAGCTCTTCAATAGATGTATTGGATTGAATAGTGAGTAATCTCGCACGTTTTTCTTCATCAACCGTAAATCTCCACTCTTTATTTTCAAACCACTTCCATTCACCACATGTTACGTAGATTTGCATCACGTTCAAGCTCTAAAATGATGAAAAAGAATGAAAATTTTGCCAAAAAACGTGAAATTGTGATATAGAAGGCGTCAAAAATTTTACTCTATTCTGAAAAAGCTAAATACGTATTCTAAATTGTAATAAAGACAGTATATTCAGTTTCCTAAACTGATTGATTCATTAAAGATATGGCAAATATTTAATTTCCTGATTTTTCGCAATCATTAAATAATTTAGAATTCATATAACACACTTTTTAGAATATAGAACATACATAAGGAAATATGTTCTAAATTTTTCATAACAAACGTTTTAAGAATATTTTATCTTGATTTTGTAAACAAATCTTAGAAAACGTATACTAAAAGTTCTAGAACATTTTACAAAAATTAGATAATATAATCTAAAATTGTACAACTTTTCAGAACAAACGTTTTAAGAATATGTATTCTAAATTTTATAAACAAATCTTAGAAAACATATACTAAAAGTTCTGGAACATTTAACAAAGTTTAGAACATGTAATCTAAACGTATATAAAATTTAGAAAATGTGTTTTAAGCAAATTAGAACGAATCATATAAGTCCCTAATTTTATAAAATAAAAATTGCAAATTTGATAAAGAGTCTAAGTTCTTTGTTAATTAGATGTTGAAAAAAAAAATTGAAAAAATATAATTATTTATATAAAAAGGGTAATTTAGGCATAAATTAGAATGAAGTAATTAAAGTTTAGATGGACAAAGTAGAAAAAAAACATCCTTAATTTCCAATTTTCCCTATTTATCTCCTTCCATTTTTATTTTAAAATGTTCGGAATAAAACTTATTTCGAAATTAGGCAAAATCAGGTAGAAAATTTGTGCGGTGTTTGTTGCATCTCAAGAGTGAAAATCACGAGATTTTGTAAAAGGACAGAGACGGTTTAGTTTGGATTGTATAAACCGACTCGGGGTCTACGTCAGATTCCGGGAGAAAGTCGATAGATTTCTTAACTTCGTTTACATTACTATGGATTTTTGTGACATCATCGATTGCGTATGTTATTGGACTTTTGTTAATAAGTTGAAGATTTTCTCTACCAAGGAAGAAAGTGGAACCAATGTTTTAACCTATAAAAAAAAGACACAATTAG
Organism: Draba incana; assembly: GCA_963576765.1. NCBI lineage: Eukaryota > Viridiplantae > Streptophyta > Magnoliopsida > Brassicales > Brassicaceae > Draba > Draba incana. Next base: position 12,607,647 of record OY755215.1, read on the forward strand.
CTAATTGCAATCCATTTTAGTGGATTGGCTCCTTTTCTGAATTTACATAATGAGGTCTAATCGGAACATGTTTATTTTTCTTGCAGTTAATGTTTAGTGATTTTTCGTCGGTGAATTTAATTATTAAGGGGTAAATCTTAGACCATGTACATTCATGATACCCCAATGGTATCACTAGCATTATTTTAGTATAAATTTTAATTTTTATTTATTTTTTGAGATTCATTATGATAATTTTAATAAATCTGCTTCCAGTGGTGAGACCGGTGTCGGTATCAAATAAAAAAAAAAAATTAATGTTTGCAAAATAGATAATAATCAAAGTAATATATATATATATATATATATATATATATATATATATAAGATTAAAAAAGGTAATATTACAAAACGTAAACACGTAAAATTGACTCGACAAAAAAAAACCATAAAATTTAAGAAAACATATAAAAGCATGGTGAAAAAACCCGTAAAATTCCATGTTGAGATGACGCTAAGTGTTTTCCTGGACTTAGTGCTGGGCAAATTATCCGTTATATTTGCTCCGATCCGATATTCGTTTTGATTCGATCCGAAAAATCCGGATATTCGTTACAAATCAAAGCAAAGCAAATAGTAAAATCTACTATCCGTCTAAACCGAAGCAAATCACAAATACTAATTTTAGAAATCCGAATATCCGCTCCGATCCGTAATTTCATATATGTTTACATATATTTGCATTTTTAACCTTTTTTAAATATATTAGACAAAAAATATTTATGGTAAAAATAAATAGTTACTAGTTTTAAATATATGTTTTCGTATTTTTCTTAAATAAAAAGACAAATATTTCATTTTTCACCATTTAAATCATCTACTTTTTAATTTTCATTAATTATATTGAGTAAAATTTTATAATTTATTATATTTATTCATTATTTAGTTTATATAGCACATTAAAATAAATATTTTTAATAAAAAATGTAATGTTTTAGTTTCGAGATTTTGGTTTAAAACGAATATCCGTGAATATCCGAATATCCGCAAATATCCGTAAAAATCCGGATATCTGTAATTCCGAATATCCGAATTTTTCCGAAGCAAAGCAAATCGGAAAATGAGATATCCGTTATAAACAAATCGAATCAAAAATACTGCATTTTTTCCGAATATCCGCTCCGTGCCCAGACTTACCTTTTTTTGTTAAGAATAAGCGTAGTATACTGAAGAGATTGTCGGGCTTTGTTATATTGAATTTTGAAGCCCGTTAGGAGAATCCTCCAGATAATAGGTCCTCTTTTATCTCTTTACTAGGATAAGGCCCGCGTTAATACACGGATTAACACATTAAATTATTTAATAAATATTTAAATTTTATTTAAAAACCCGCTAAATTTGATAGAACATAAACTATAAATCCGTAGAGTTCATTTATATCTTAATTCTTATGTCATAATTGATATAATGTGAATAAGCGGGTAAAAGTATTTAAAATTATTGAGTTAAATATTTAAATTATAATTTGCCACCCTCTGAATTACCAAAATGATTTTAAAATAGTAGTATTTATGCATAGAGTTTAAACCTTGAAGATCAATTTATATCTTAATTCTCATGTCTTAATTCATATCATGCGGATTCAAAAATATATATAACCGGAATATTCCAATAATATTCTTAATAAAAAAAAGGAATTATATTCTTACCCATTTTGAATATATTAGATATGTAATAAAATTATAGAAAAGATTCAAATAATATAGAGTTAAATAAAAGAAAAATCCATTAAATTCACTAAAGATCTATAGATAAATAACCTCATTAAAGACCCATAGAAAAATATTTTATCAATAATTTGTTAACATCACATATAAATCCATGATTGATAAATCTTATCGGTCTTTTAATTCTCATAGAGATTCATAGTCGCACATTATGAACATGCTTTAATCTTCTTAATACCGTCATGGGTTGAAGATTTTCATTTTATTTTATATCATAATTTGTTTTTTTTTATTTGTCTTAAATGAAATTTATATTCTCTCTATTTTTTTACGGTTTATGTTCTCTTTATTTTCTATATTATATTTTTATAATTAGTTTGGAATATTACATTTTTTCTCCATAATTCGGTTAAACTATTAAAAATTTTCCTTTTTTTTAGTTAATTGTTTACTATTAGGAATTTTCCTTTTTTCTATTAGTTTGGACTATTAGAAGTTTTCATTTTTACTTTTTAATTTGTTTTAATTAAATTTAAGTTTTAACACATGTCATCATCCGATCAATCTTAGATACATGTCATGATCTCGTGAGTTACAATTTCGCTTACGTATCGAGTTCTCATCGACCGGCTTCTCTTTTATATAATAAGATTTTTACCAAGTGACTTTGGCAAAATAAATGGTAAAACTTTTTTTTTTTGTCTCGTAGTGGATTTTTTTATTTATTTATTATTCCCTCCGTTCCAAAATATAAGTTGTTTTGGGTGTTTATTTTTGTTTCAAAATATAAGTTGTTTTGAGAATCCTAGGTATTTTTCATCTTTAAATATTGTGTGACCAATAATATTCTGTAGTCTTTTTTAGATTTGATTAAATTATATTTATTATGTATATTAAATGATATTTTTATAAGAAAAAGTAGTTTCTTAAACACCGTGCTTTTAGCAAAAACTACTTACTTATTAGAACGGAAGGAGTATATATTTTTTTTTTGGAAAAAATTTTCCTTCTTCTTCCTTTGATAATTACGATCCATTGTTTGCTCCTATATGTGTCATCTCCTCCGACCACCGGCCGATTCCGCTGCCACACCAGTTCTCCGATCGATCTTCGTGGATCCGATTGTTTGCTCCGACCGATCTGTTTCAACAAATGTTTTTTTTCTCTCTCTGTTTCCCCCGGAAAATCAACAACACGGTCCAATCCCCTCCTTCCACCTGTCTCTGATACCGTATCATACATCTCAGCTCAGTGATACGTATCAAGGCTAAAAGTGAACTGAAACTTATTTTTTTATTATTATTTGACCTTTTGATACCCAATAGATTTCACCAGTGGGAATGCTCTTAGATATTGACTATCTTTATAATATTTTAAGATTGTCAACAACCAATTCTCTCTGACAACACGACACGTGTCACCTATTTTTCTTAAAATTATTAGTTTAAAAAAATTCAAAATGGTACTTTTGGGTTTCGAACCCAACAAAGTTTTGTAATTTTTATAGAGAAAAATCACTAAACTATTAAAGACACTTGTGTATATCACAGAAAGAAACATATATAACCGACTACTAAAATTCTTTCTAAAGTCATTCAGAAAATCTTATTGGTGTCAACTAATTTTTTTATTTCCATTTTCGGCCACGAGGTTAAGGATATTGGAACACACCGAACAAAAGTAATTATATACAACTTCATGATAAAATAAAAAGATATGTAAATTAGATATTATAAAATTATATTTTGTAAACCAACTCTGTGATCAGTTAATTTTAAAAGCAGTTCAAAATTTCACTAACTTTTACCTATATAGTTATATATATTTTTTATATATTTCATATTATAAGTTTTATTTTTTCGACCACATACAGAACAAACATTCATTTTTTTACTATAACAAAGAGGCCAAGAAGAAGAAGTTAAAATTTTAAGCACAACTGAAAATGTAGTGTTCCATTAGTTAAACACATTTGTTTATATCATCATATCAAATCTTAAAAATGATGTTTAAATTTTAAAAAATATAACTTGCGAGTATAAATCTGAAACATCACTTAAGTTTACCAATGTTAATATATATATATATATAATAGTAAAATAAAATAAGAAAAACATCTAACTAACGTTTTTCACCCAACGCGTGGACTTTTTCTACTCTATTAATATGTTAAGGTTTCCACAAACCAAAGCTACGAGAAGGTGACATGTGTCACCTACTTTTCATATAATTAATTAATTAATTTTTTTGGTCAAATATAATTAATTACTAAAATTATTACTATTATTACATTAACTACAATATTTTAAATAAATTAAATAACAATCCAAAAATAATATTTTTGTTATTTTATGTATTTAACTAATCTATTATAAATATTTGAATAACTAAAGCTTATTGTGTTTAAATTTTTATGATTATAAAAATAATTACGACACATTTACAAAATCGAATTCTTAGGGTCAAATGCACATAGCCCGATTAGAAAGATCATTTTGGTCAAATGCACATAGTCCATTACCGAATGTTTTTTTACCAACTTTCCAAAGTTATTTAATTGTTTTATATATTTAATGGTAGTAATTATATATTTAACACCATATATATAAAGTTACGTGTAATGTTCCTAAAAACATTATCTTACATTTGTATTAACTCATATACTATATACAAATCAAATAAGTTAATGTCAATTTTTATTTATTTTTTACTAATATAATATTTTTATACATTATATAAAAGAGTGATTCATATGCAAAACAGAATAGATGATTAAATTTTTTTCTTATACCTCATCATGAGCTAATGTATTCCAACATAACATTTTTCGATTAAAAACACATTCATAACTAACAAAAGTACGTCAAGAAATAAAAACCAACTCTTTATATATGTAAATAGAAAAAAAAAATTAAAGAAGAAAAACAATGATAAGTAATCATAATATAGAAAGAGGTTTATAATAAATAATTATTTTACTATTAAATTTTAGCCATTTATTTAGATAACATAATTTATTCAGTTGTCAAATTTATGTAGTTAACAAAGTTGCAAATAAATATATATATATATATATATATATATATATATATATATATATATTTCCAAATAATAACCATCAATATTGAATTAGTTGAAAATCACTTTATATTTCTATGTCCATACAATATGGATAACACAAGCAACTAATTTAATTTCAAGTCAATTATTATTTTTGTTTACAAAGAATTGGTTGTTTTTGTCAAATATAAATAATAAGATAAACCATATTGATTGTCTATAAATCTATATAAAATTTTAAAACAAAACTCGCGCTTCGCACGAGTCATATTCTAGTCTATATAATATGTTAAGGTTTCCCAAAAGCAAAATTATGAGTATGACATGTGTCACTTATTTTATTTACAACCTTATAATTTTTCTAGTTTTGACATTTGTTTCCTAAATTTTGCGATTTCTGAATTGATTCTTTAAAATAAAAAATTTACATCAAATTATCTTCATAAATGAAATAAATATAGTCCAACATCTTTGTTGAGATTATTGTTTATGTCTAATGATTTATTACAAATGCTTAGTCTTCTAACCTATATAATTATTTATTATAAGCACCAAATTTAGGTAATATCTTATTTTTCTAAGGTAGAAATTATTGCATATTTTATTATGTTAATTTTAAAAAAATCACTGCAAACTACGATTCAAGGTTCCAATACGAAAAAACATAAAGATACATCTAACATCTTTGTTGAGATGATGTATGTGTCTTCGTAAAATCATTAATTTTTTTTACAAATGTGTTTCATCAAAAAAAAAGGCGAACAAACATTTTTTTAGGAAATCGTAGTGAATATTAATAAATATATATAAGTAGGGATTTGTTCCAAAAGATATGTCTTCTATATGCTGTAATTTTATGAATGGTCTATTTCTTTTTTCATATAACATTGTATATGTCCAACAATTTGTTACAAATGTTTAGTTCTCTAACCTAGATAATTATTTAATTTTACTAGAATATCAAATTTATGTAATAATAAATCATAGTGAATCAATAGGGTAGAAATTATTGCATATTATATCATGTTAATTCTTAAACCCACGCAACGCGTAGGCAATCTCTAATATCATATAGTCAACAAACACATGAAAATTGGCGGAATATTGTTTTACGGTTCTATAATGTTCAAGTTACCAAATAGAGTATGAAATGGTGAAGATACTATGGGTAGTGGCGTAGATAAAAGAAAAGATTGTCGGCAAACGAGAAAAACAATAATGAGAGAACATTGGATAAGATTGATCTATAGTGTACGGTTGTAAGTATAAATTTAGAAGATGGGGTTAAGATGAAAGTAGAATATTTCATGACGTTAATTGACCAAGTATGGTTGGAGATGTGGTCGGAGATGACTGGGAAATTGACTGCTGAGAATGTTGGAATGGGACATACTAGGAGAGAAGAATATTAGCTTAAATATTAAGCAAGTAAAATGTGTATTGAAAAATTTAGCATTAAGTAAGAGCTTAGAGATCATATACATTTCTCCTTTAAATGAGTAAGATATTTATAGAATTTACATTTGCATGCTAGGATGGTGGACTATGCGTCCAAAGTCAGAACACGAGAATCAAAGACTTCTTTCTCTAAGGATTCAACAAACCTCACAAACTCTCTCTTCCCATAACCATGCCCAAACCGATCAATTAAATCAAACCGGACCGGTTCACGAAATTTGGTGTCGATCAACACACCCACTGTGTCGATTGACACCCCCCAAAATTACACAATTTTGAGTTGCGGGCGTTACACATTGGCTGATGCAATTGATGCACCATACCCTACATAGAGGCCTTCTCCTATTCCTGATGTCTAGTTTTCATGAGTTATACCAATAAAGGTATGTATGTATAGGTCACCAACAGATTCATGCTTTTGTGAAAGTTGAAGCAAAATAATCAATGTGTGCTCCACTCATTGCTCCCTTTCAAGTTTTCCGTTCCCATGTTTTTGGCTGAAAGTTATCATGATTCATGTACGTACGCATTGATTTATGTCATTCTAAAAGACATAAGACACATGGGTTTCAAGAAATTTCAGTTTTCAAAACGATTCATGATTTATTTTTGTTTCATTAATATAAATATGGACATTTTGTTTTGTTATTCATCTATAAGACTTAATGTTAATTTTTGACATTCATTTAGGTGATAATTCTTAGCATTTTAACTTTCTTACTTTGATGACATTTTTGAGAATATTACTTTGTACTATGATTATAACTATGCTAAATACTACTTGTGAAGGTCATTTTAATAATTTTTATGTCGTAGGGTCCTTATATAGTGTAGTACTCTACTCTCTCTTTGATTTGATAACTTATTATTATGAATATTAACTTTTCAAGAGATATTGTTTTCCATTCACAATCTTGGTATATTAATCTATAGTCGTCATATTGTGTATATATTTTCATTTGATGAATAGTTGAATTCTAACACGAGTTGTGACCAAAAAAATTTGTTGAATGCTGAATAAAGACTGTAAATTTCAAAGTTTTAAAATTCGGTGGGCCATATAAATTATAGCTAATTGCACATGCATATTTATTGATATATATATATATATATATATATATATATGTATTGTGGGTTTCATATGAATTTAAAACTTTCATACATTCTCTAAGTAAAATAAAAACATTCTGAAAAGATGAGGATTTTGGGAGAAAAAATATTTGGCAGTGAAATAAGGAAGTCGCATCGGTTGCATTTTCTCAAGGTATCGCCCAATCTTCCACGTATCCAACGCAGTGGGAGATAATTATCATATTGAAACCAAAAATAAATCCTCAAATATTTATACGATTTAAACAAGATCAATGTGTTAATAATTTTTTATGTCATGGGGGTCCTTATATAGTGTAGTACTCTACTCTCTTTTAGATTTGATAACTTATTATTAAGTATATTAACTTTCCAACTAACATTGTTTTTCATTCACAATAGTGGTATATTAATCTATAGTCGTCATATTGTGTATATATTTTCATTTGATGAATAGTTGAATTCTAACACTAATTGTGACAAAAAAAACTAGTTGAATGCTGAATAAGGACTGTAAATTTCAAAGTTTTAAAATTCGGTGGGCCAAATAAATTATAGGTAGTGGTACATGCATATTTTTCTATATACAAGTGTTATATGAGCTAGCTGTAATAGTGTTAGATGGTTATGGTTACAGGAATTGGTCGACGAAGATCATCTTCTTTATTTGAAACATGTCTTTGTGTAGAGCTTATATATGCAATGTGGAGAACCTTGTAAAGGCTTGATAAGGTTGAGTGTTGAAGAATTTTGATTTGGCCTGGTTTTGGTCTTTCACCATTTTGATTTTGAATTGAAGAATTGATTGGTTTTCTTTGACTTTGGTTGCAGGATGAGGAGTAGGAAGAAGAAGAATAATAAATGGTTAAACTTTTTATCTACTAAATAACTGAGAATTGAGGAGTTTAATAATATTGTGTAAACTAATTAGCATGCACTCTCTCTCTATCCAGACTTAGCTCATCAACTTGAATCTTTGAAATATTTAATAACTTAATGTTAATGTAAAACAATTAGCCAATTTTTTATTAAAATTATAGGTTCATATGTAATTTGAAAAAATATAATCTCATATCTCATATATAATTTGAAGAATTTGAATATCAATAAAATATATACGCTTGATATATATAAGTTAAGTCTGAGATTTATGGGTCTGTTCCTGGTAGTGGAACGAGTTGGACCGGTGGCATACCGGTTAGAGTTATCACCGATTATGAAGACTTTTCATAAGGTGTTTCATGTATCAATGTTGAGGAAGTGTCTGCACACTTCAGAGGAGTTGGTGGCTAAGATCTCGGAGGATCTACAGCCGGATTTTTCTGTGGCGGCGAGGCCTGTGAGGATTCTCGAACGGAGAGTCAAGGTGTTGCATCGAAAGAAGGTACCATTGCTAAGAATTTTGTGGGATTGTAGTTGTACAGAGGATGAAACTTGGAAACCTGAGGCAAAGATGAAGTCGAATTTTAGCAAGTGGTTCGACAAGCAAATTGTGGTTTGAGCTTGATTCTATCTTTGCGGTTCCAGTTTGAGAGGTAGCTTTGTGCGGTTGTAGTTGTGGATTGATGTGTTTTTTGTTTTGTTGTAACGATTATACATTTGTGGAAAATTTATAAGATGGGATTTCTTATATTTTGATATTTAATAAGATGTGTAATGCTTATTAATCTTGATATTCCGGAGTAGGGAATGTCACAGTTTGGATTATATGAGGTAGCTCTAGTCGATAGGTACTTAGGAACGTTCAGGAACTAATAACTCTAGGGGCTGCGGTTCCGAATAAATCATTTACTAGGGGAGATGTGAGTTCTCCAGAGGAGATGTGAGTTCTCCGATATAATTATATGGGATGTAAGTTCTCAGAATAAGTAGCGAGGAATGTAGATTCTTTCGCGGGGATGTAAGTTCCCCATATCGGTATGTTTTTCCTGATAAGTCACAAGATGCGTTCTGTGACTGTCTGTTGGGAATGTCCTGAAATCAGACTTGTAGTCACTCTAGTGATAGTTGTAGTGTCGAGATTAGACATTCATATGATACTAGGTGGTCATAATGTTTTGCTAGAAACCAATGATGATCAATGAGTTATGAACTCATTGCTAGTATTATATGATCCTTCAGGGTCACACACCTAAGCAATTGGATTCACTTTAGGGGAATAATCATTAATGTAATGATCTAAATGATGTGTATATGATACACATTATTTAGGAGTTTTTAGAACGTGTCGATCGACACAACCAGAGTGTGTCGATCGACGCGAGGCCTGAACCTAAATAAAGATTTCGGTTTAATGACTCGATTTGAACTGGTTCGTTTACTGGTTCAATTAGGTTTTTCGCATGCCTATAAATAGGTTATAGGGCACGAAAATCAGAGTAGTTCTTCCCTCACAGCCGTTTCTGAAAATCCTAATTCCCCGAGAGATCCGTTCCAGGCACTAGCATCCCTGCCGGATTCCTATTTGCGTGAGTGTGGATCAACTGCAGAGGCACAACGATTGAGGTGCTGATAATCTCGAATTCCTGAATCAATTCCGCTGCAAAACTCCAGGTATATTCGAGATCTGTTCTTATAGATTGTTGTTTACAAACCCTAGATCCTAGGAAAAGGAATTGCACATAGGTTGATTAATAGAGATTAATCTGGTAAAACCTGAATGAATTCCTACAGTGGTATCAGAGCGTTAGGGTTTAACATCTTGATATATAAGAACTGTAAATCGATCTGATCAAATCATATTCGCGAAAAACGTTTTCTGTAAAATTTTGTTCATGATCGGTTTGATAATTGATCGTGTCGATCGACACAATGGTTGTGTCGCTCGACGCGATCGGCTCTGTGGTTTTATTTGAAAGCCCTAGTCGTGTCGATTGACACAACAGTTGTGTCGCTCGACACGAACAAGTCTGCCTTGCGATTTGATAAACCGGTTCAATTGGATTAAACCGGTTATCGTGCTTGGTTAGAAAATTGATTAAACCGATTAATTTCGGTCTGTTGCGATTTGGTTGGCGTCGATCGACACAAATGTTGTGTCGATCGACACTGACCAATTATCGACCCGGTTCAATTGGATTGACCGGTTATCGCAAAATCGATTCGGTTTAATTTTGTGTCGATCGACACAAAATGGTATGTCGCTCGACATGACCAATAATCGACCCGGTTCAATTGGATTGACCGGTTATCGATCCGGTTCAATTGGATTGACCGGTTATCGGAAATTGAATGTGGTTTGGTCATGTCGATCGATGCAAATGTTGCGTCGATCGACACGAACCGGTTATTAAAATTGGTTAGAGAACCTAAAACAAATAACCGAACCAGATTTAATGAGATTGGGTTCCTGAATGCATATTTGATATGTATTAGGATTAAATGTTCAGTTCCTCGACTAAATATCAAGTGTTCTGGATGTTTTTCCAATCTTGTCAGCTGTCAAGATTTGTGTCATTGCGTGATAGGCTTGCAGTGCAAGGTATCTGCAGTCACATGAATAAGGCAGTAGGTAATTGTGTTGATGGGCTTGCAGTGCATGGCATCAACTGTTACATGACAGAAGAGATTGGTTTACTTGAATGGGCTATCAGAAGTTCTGGGCCCATAGACATCAGGTGGATAAAAACATAAGATGTTTTATCCACAACCAAGAGTCATATTGGATATGATTAGCAAAGTGTTGCTTACCTGTATAGCTGAGATTTGAGTAACAGCCAGTGGCTTGCTCGGGTTTTAGTGAAACATTGATCTTGGATCATTATATTCTTTTGAGGAAACATAGTTTTGAATATAATGCGAGTTTTCTTAATTGTTAAGTTTACTCTTTTGTTGAACATCATAACTAACCCTCTACCTCTTTTGTTTCAGCTATATCAAGCTCTAACAACACTTTCTCCATAAGATCCGTCCTTGAGAAGGACAAGTTGAATGGATCTAACTTTCTGGAATGGTATCGGAACCTGAGAATCGTTCTCAGGCAGGAGAAAAGGGACTATGTCCTTGATAAGGTTCTCCCCGAGAAATACCGTGCCAATGCCTCGCAGACAGAAAAGAATGCTTGGGATAAGCATTCAAATGATGTGGTCGATGTGACTTGTCTGATGCTGGCTACCATGAACTCAGATTTCCAGAAGCAATATGAGAACGTGGCGTCGCCCATCAAGATAGTCACTAGCCTGAAAGCGATGTTTCAGGAGCAGGCTCGAACTGAGAGATACCAGACGGTTAAATCTCTAGTTGAGTGCAAGCTGCCAAATGGCGCTCCAGTGAGTCCCCACGTCATAAAGATGATGGGTTATATTGATAACTTGGGGAAACTAGACTGTCCTATTAGCCAAGAGTTGGCTACATACATCATTCTGCAGTCACTGCCATCAAGCTATGATACGTTCATACTGAATTACAACATGAACAGCTTGACGAAGATGTTGACTGAATTACATGGCATGCTCAAGACAGCTGAGCCAAACATCAAGAAGGGTGCCCCAAATGTGCTAATGGTACAAGGGGGCAATAGGTTTAAGAAACCCGGCAAGGGCAAAGGAAAGGGCAAGGCTGTCCAGGTTGTGAACCAGGACAAACATGCGCCTAATCCCAAGTTCAAAGCTGGCCCTTCTGATGCGGATAAGTGCCATTTCTGCAATGAGCCTGGGCATTGGAAGAGAAATTGCAAGCAATACCTGGATGGTCTGAAGAATAAGAAGAAGACGTACGAGACGACTTCTCCAGGTATTTATGTTATTGAAGTAAATGTTACTTCTACAGGTTCTAACTCATGGGTATTGGATACCGGCTGTGGTGCTCATATTTGTACTAATGTGCAGGCACTAAGCAATAGTAGAACGCTGAAGAAGGGACAAGTGGAGCTGCGAGTCGGGAATGGAGCAAAGGTTGCTGCGTTGGCCGTGGGCACTTATCATTTGTCTTTGCCTTCGGGCTTGGTTTTAGAATTAAACAATTGCTATTTTGTACCTGCGATAAGCAGAAACATCATTTCTGTTTCCTGTTTGGATTTAGAAGGATTTGATTTTGCTATTAAGAATAAATGTTGTTCTTTTAATCGTGATGGTATGTTTTATGGTAGCGGCCCATTAGAGAATGGGCTTTATGTCTTAAACCAATCAATGCCCATATATAACATAAATACTAAAAGGTTTAAGTCAAATGACGAAAACCCAACTTTTCTCTGGCACTGTCGTTTGGGCCATATAAACGAGAAACGCATACAGAAGCTCCATAGTGATGGGATTTTGGGCTCATTTGATTATGAATCATGTGAGAAATGTGAATCTTGTTTAATGGGCAAGATGGCAAAGGCACCGTTCAACAAACCAAATGAACGGGCTAGTGACTTATTGGGCCTTATACATACAGATGTTTGCGGTGTTTGCGGCCCAATGAGCAGAAGTGCTAGAGGAAATTATCAATACTTCATTACCTTTACTGATGATTTCAGTAGGTACGGCTATGTCTATCTAATGAGACACAAGTCGGAATCCTTTGAAAAGTTCAAGGAATTCCAGAATGAAGTACAGAACCAACTTGGCAAGAGTATTAAAGCTCTTCGATCTGATCGTGGCGGAGAATACTTGAGTCAAGAGTTCAGTGATCATCTGAGAGAATGTGGAATTGTTTCACAACTCACCCCTCCTGGAACACCCCAATGGAATGGAGTTTCCGAGAGGAGGAATCGAACCCTATTAGATATGGTTAGATCAATGATGAGTCACACAGACCTTCCATTATCCTTTTGGGGATACACTCTAGAAACGTCTGCGTTTACACTAAACAGAGTCCCATCAAAATCAGTTGCGAAGACACCACATGAGATGTGGACTGGAAATGTTCCAAGTTTGTCTTTTCTGAAAATTTGGGGTTGTGAAGCTTATGTAAAACGTTTAATATCCGATAAGCTCGCACCCAAATCTGATAAGTGCTTTTTCGTTGGTTATCCTAAGGAAACCAAGGCGTACTACTTCTACAACCGCTCTGAGAACAAAGTGTTTGTTGCTCGGGATTGTACTTTCCTGGAGAGAGAGTTTCTTCACAAAAGGAATAGTGGGAGTAAAGTACTACTCGAAGAAGTTCGAGAATTACAGGAACCTGCTCAACCTCATCAGGAAGAGCAGCAGGTGGAACCACAAGGAGTTGTGGAACCTGAACCACAAGGAGTTGTGGAACGTGCACCTGTGATGCCTGAAGTTCGCAGATCCGGAAGGATCTGTCACGAACCTGATAGATACTACGGGTTTCTCGTGAATGATTTTCATGAACTGTTGATCATTGACAGTGACGAGCCTGCGAATTTCGAAGAAGCGATGTTGGGCCCTGACTCCGAAAAGTGGCTTGGAGCCGCTAGATCCGAAATGGGATCCATGTCAGAAAACCAAGTATGGTCTTTGGTAGATTTACCCGATGGTGTAAGACCCATTGAGTGTAAATGGATCTTCAAAAAGAAGATTGACGTGGATGGGAATATTCAGATATTCAAAGCTAGATTAGTGGCTAAAGGTTTCAAGCAAATTCATGGTATTGACTATGATGAGACTTATTCCCCAGTCGCTATGCTTAAATCCATTCGGATACTCCTAGCAACTGCCGCTTATTATGATTATGAGATTTGGCAGATGGATGTGAAAACAGCTTTCCTTAACGGAATTCTGGAAGAGGATGTATATATGACACAACCCGAAGGTTTCACTGATCCTAAGAATGCTGGAAAAGTATGCAAGCTTCATCGATCCATTTATGGATTGAAGCAAGCATCAAGGAGTTGGAATATTCGTTTTGATGAAGCAGTCAAAAAGTTTGATTTTATCAAGAACGAAGAAGAACCATGTGTTTACAAGAAGACTAGTGGGAGCGGAGTTGCATTTCTCGTACTGTATGTAGATGACATACTTATTCTCGGAAATGACGTTCCATTGCTTCAGTCTGTAAAGGCTTGGCTTGGAAGTTGTTTTTCCATGAAAGACATGGGTGAAGCCGTGTATATTCTTGGAATAAGAATCTATAGAGATAGATTAAATAGGCTTATTGGATTGTGTCAAGATACTTATATAGATAAGGTTTTGCACAGATTCAGTATGCAGGATTCCAAGAAAGGTTTCACGCCGATGTTGCATGGCGTTACTCTTAGCAAGAAGCAGTGTCCATCGACACAAGCTGAGCTGGAGCGAATGAATAGGATTCCTTATGCTTCGGCAGTAGGATCTATTATGTATGCTATGCTCTGTACTCGTCCAGATGTTGCTTGTGCTTTAAGCATGACGAGTAGATACCAATCTGATCCAGGTGAATGTCACTGGACAGCAGTCAAGAATATCCTCAAGTATTTGAGAAATACTAAGGACAAGTTCTTGGTATATGGAAGAAATGACGAGCTGGTCATAAGTGGATTCACTGATGCGAGTTTTCAGACGGACAAAGACGATTTCCGGTCTCAGTCTGGTTATGTCTTTTGTCTGAATGGCGGTGCAGTAAGTTGGAAAAGTTCCAAGCAGAGCACTGTAGCAGATTCCACTACTGAGGCTGAATATATTGCCGCTTCGGAAGCAGCAAAGGAAGTTGTTTGGATCAAGAAGTTCATATCTGAGCTTGGTGTGATTCCTAGTATCTTGGAGCCTGTAGCATTGTTTTGTGACAACAATGGAGCAATTGCTCAGGCAAAGGAACCTAGATCTCACCAGAAATCCAAACACATAGAGAGGAGATATCATTTGATTCGTGATATAATTGATAGAGGAGATGTGAAGATCAGTCGAGTTCCCACGGATGAGAATGTCGCTGATCCTCTGACCAAGCCCCTCCCAAGACCTAAGCATGAGAGTCATACGGCTGCTATAGGACTTAAGGAAATTAAGATGTGATCTTGATTTTAGTGGGAGTTGTCTTGTTTTTAAGTTATGTTTTAATGTTCTTGTAATAACATTTTGGTTATTTTAATGAAATATGATTTCGGTATTATTTAACTGTGTTTTTAAATAATAAGTCCCAAGATAATTTATGATATTCTATAGGTCATCAAGTTGAGGACTTGATCATGAAACCCTATGAGAATTAAATGTCATAGATTATATTTGTCCCCGGTCGAGGTTGTTAATGTGGGACACTAGCAACCGCGAGAGACTGGCATGTGAGGTGACTGGTGACTAAGTTTCATGGAGTCATTAATAAGAGTATTAAAGTCAATCACATGGATATATGTTGGAGAACATATGATTGGACATGACCCGCTAATGAGAACTCTACAAGATAGCTATACAAGTGTCATAAGAGATTCTCATTACGACTATAGAGTATAGTCCTTAGACCTGAGTTCATCATGATTTCTTACATGTGAATTGGTCCGCTTTGACTTTGTCAAACGTTATCCGTAAAAGGTGACTATAAAGGCATTGATTGGGCGCATCATGAAGTGTGTGAAGGAACAGAGGGATGGAACAAGATGGGATTTGTCCCTCCTGTATAGCAGGAGATAAATATCTCAGGGCCCATCGAAGATTTGATACTAAGAAATGTGAGGCCGCACTCAAACGATCTGAAAGTCAGCTGTTTGTCTTGTTAGTATAAATCGGAGTTCGATGAACATGATTTTGGTTGAATAAGGATGACACGGTTCTTGCCTTATGCCAGATCGGGATATAGCGACAAAGGGATTAAAGGAATAGATGATTCCAGTACAAGTGGGAGATTGTTGGGAATGTCCTGAAATCAGACTTGTAGTCACTCTAGTGATAGTTGTAGTGTCGAGATTAGACATTCATATGATACTAGGTGGTCATAATGTTTTGCTATAAACCAATGATGATCAATGAGTTATGAACTCATTGCTAGTATTATATGATCCTTCAGGGTCACACACCTAAGCAATTGGATTCACTTTAGGGGAATAATCATTAATGTAATGATCTAAATGATGTGTATATGATACACATTATTTAGGAGTTTTTAGAACGTGTCGATCGACACAACCAGAGTGTGTCGATCGACGCGAGGCCTGAACCTAAATAAAGATTTCGGTTTAATGACTCGATTTGAACCGGTTCGTTTACTGGTTCAATTAGGTTTTTCGCATGCCTATAAATAGGTTATAGGGCACGAAAATCAGAGTAGTTCTTCCCTCACAGCCGTTTCTGAAAATCCTAATTCCCCGAGAGATCCGTTCCAGGCACTAGCATCCCTGCCGGATTCCTATTTGCGTGAGTGTGGATCAACTGCAGAGGCACAGCGATTGAGGTGCTGATAATCTCGAATTCCTGAATCAATTCCGCTGCAAAACTCCAGGTATATTCGAGATCTGTTCTTATAGATTGTTGTTTATAAACCCTAGATCCTAGGAAAAGGAATTGCACATAGGTTGATTAATAGAGATTAATCTAGTAAAACCTGAATGAATTCCTACACTGTCAGGGTATAAAATGAGTTAGGAGTAATTAATGCTCGGAAAACGTAAGTAAGTACGATACTGGATAGGGACCTCAGAGATCGGGAAAAATAAATTCGAATTTGTTCGACCAAGTTGGGTTAGAACGATGGTCTTTAGTAGTGGATTTTGTACGGATTCGAGGATGAATCTAGAATAGTGGGGGAGAATTGTAATATCCGTAAACCGAATTATGAAATTATGGTGAAGGTGTCGATCGACACGTTTGTTGTATCGATCGACCCGACCATTTCTTGCTGTGTCGAGTGACACGTTAAGTGTGTCGATCGACACGAGCATTTGACAGATGTCGATCAATTCGTGGTCCGTGTCAATCGACGGACTGTCGGCAGTTCGGTTTTGATCGCGAGTTGTGGCAGGTGGAGGCTAAAAACCTCTATATTAGGACCCTTTCGCGTTTGCAGAGGCTAGGGAGAGATTAAGGGTCGTTAGAGGTTAAATCGTGCGGGTTTTGAGTGAGAATTCGTGAGTTCTTGAGTGTTCTTGGTGTTCTTGGTGTGGTAAGGCTTGGTGAAAGAGTTTGATCGGTTGTTCTTCGTTGTTCTTGATCGGGTTAGAGCGGTAAGGGTCGTGGGTGTTTCTGTGCTTCGGATTCCTCATCTGAACGGTCCAAAAATCATCCGTTTTCAAGGCAAAGGTGAGTACACGACCGTAGGCTCATTTATGCCGACATCAAGTTTAGTACGATCGATTTAGAGTGGATCCCGTGTTGAAATTGGATGTTTGTTTGTGTTTATGTGCTTATTGGTTGTTGTTCAATGATATGGGTTGAGTTTTGGTGCAGGTATAGGCGGAGGCTGTGCACGATCGAGCCACAAAAAGTGGTGTTCGTTCTGCCGTCTCTGCGGGTCGTATGTCGAGCGACACACGGTTGTGTCGATCGATGGGTTGATTTTGTTCGTGTCGATCGATACGGTTTAGGTGTCGATCGACATGCCTTGTTTGTTCGTGTCAATCGACATGGTTTAGTTGTCGATCGACAGACTTGTTTTGTTCTTGTCGATCGACACCACGGGTGTGTCGATCGACACTAAGCCAGTTTTCACCGTCGGGTTCTTTAAATCGTGTTGGGGTGCTTGCGTGTTGGTTAAAAGTGGACATGGTCTGTAGGCGGGATGACTGTCTCACTAAGTATTTATGATAATACTTACGCAACTCTTTGTGCAATGTGTTGCAGGTAAAAAGAAAGCGTGATCGCAGAATCTGGGCGTAAGAAGAGGATGAATAGGATTGTGTGTGTGTGTGTTTGCTTTTTGAATAAGAACCTGTTGTTTAGGTTGCTAAAAATGTTTAAATAATATTACTTGTGAAATTATTGTTTAATAAATAAGTTGTGTGTTTTCCGCTGTTTATTACTTGTTGTTAGGAATTAATAATTATGGGATTATTAATTCATATTTTAAAAAAAAAATCACATATTTTGACTTTCATACATTCTCTAACTAAAATAAAACAAATTCTGAAAAGATGAGGATTTTTGGAGAAAAAATCTTTGGCAGTGAAATAGGGAAATCGCATTGGTTGCATTTTCGCAAGGTATCGGCCAATCTTCCACGTATCCAACGCAGCGAGAGATAATTATCATATATATATATGTATTGTGGGTTTCACATGAATTCAAAACTTTTATACATTTTCTAAGCAAAATAAAAATAATTCTTAAAAGATGAGGATTTTGGGAGGAAAAATCGTCGGCCGGTGCAACGCTACTTGTGAATATCATTGTACTATGGTTATAACTTTGATTGTGAATGTAATTTTAATAATTTTTATATGGTCGGGCCCTTATAAATTGTTGGATTATACTTTTTCTTTGATTTGATAACTTATTATTATGTAAATTAACTTTTCAAGTGATTGTTTTCAATCACAATCTTGATATATTAATATATGGTCGTCATGTTGTATAGATATCTTCATTTGATGAATAGTTGAATTCTAACCCGAGATGTAACAAAAAAAATAGTTGAATGTTAAATCAGGAGCGTTAATTTCAAAGTTTTAAATTTCGGTGGGCCAAATAAATTATAGCTAGTGGTATATGAAAATTAAAATAAATTATAGCTAGCTAGTGGTAATGGTAGAATATGACTCCCGCGATGCGCGAGTTTTTGTTTTAAAATTTTATTAGATTTAGAGATACCCAATATGATTTAACTTATTATTTATGTTTGACAAAATCAACTAAATCTTTGTAAATACAAATTAACAATTGACTTGAAATGAAATTAGATGCTCATCTTATCTATACCGCATAGGCATAAAAATATGAAGTGATCCTCAACTATTTCGATTTGATTATTACTATCTATAAATATATTTATTTATAACTTTGTTAGCTATATAGATTTGACATATGAATAAATTAGGTTATCTAAATAACTGGTTACAAGTTTATAATAAAATAATTAATAATTATACAGCCTCTTTCTATATTATAATTACCTATCATCTTTTTTTCTTCTTTAATTTGTCTCGTGTATTTTTATATATAAAGAGTTAATTTTTTTCACATACTTTTTTTAGCTATGAATATGTGTTTTTAATTGAAAAATATTATGCTGCGATACATTAGCCCATGATGAGGTACAAAAAATTTCTTAAACATCTATTCTATTTTACATATGAATCAATAATCTTCTATATGTTTTATTATATTTACATATATTTTAATATATAAAAGAGAGAGACTAGTTATTAATAAAATTTGAATATGAATTAGCATAAACTTATCTGACTTGTCGACGTAGCGCAGGCTGCGCAGCAACTGATAAACAGCTCAACCAAGGGATTTGAAGGAATCCTCGTTTGGGACCCGGTTCTTGTCTGATGAACTTAATCAAATCAAGAACAAGGGATAGAGAATACTCTCCCTCAAAAGCAAAGCTTTCTATTAATCAAAATAATAAAATGAATACAAAAGAAGGCATAAACGGCTTATTTATAAGAAAAACATAAAAACCTAAAATACTATGCAATATTCTAGAATGTTCCAAAAGATAAACAATAAATATAAATCTAAATAATTAAATGGATAATAATGATATTTGAAAATATTCCAAATATCTCGCAACATCAATTGATAAACAGCTCAACGGAGGGATTCGAAGGAATCCTCGCTTGGGACCTACTTCTTGTCTGATGAACTTAATCGAATCAAGAACAAGAGATAGAGAAAAATCTTCCTAAAAAACAAAGCTTTCTATTAATCAAAATATAATCTGAATACAATAAGAGCCATAAACGGCTTATTTATAATAAAACCATAAAACCCTAAGATACTATAGAATATTCTAGAATGTTCCAAAAGATAAACAACAAATATAATTCTAAATAATTAAATGGATAATAATGATACTTAGAAATATTCCAAATATCTCGTTGCATCATTTGTTTATACTATATGAGTTAAAACAAATATAAAATAAGGGTTTTAGAACACTAAACGTAACTTTATATATATATGTGTGTGGTCATTAAAAATATATATCACTAACTATATTAAAACTTAAACAATCTTGGAGAGTTGGTACAAAACATTGGAAATGGGTTATGTGCATGTTAGGGCACATGAATTAAATACATATCTTTCTAACCGGGGTATGAACAAAGAAATAAAATATTTTGAATACTCATGAATTCGATTTTATATATGTGGGATAAATGTTTTTGATATTTAATAAATTTAAATTTAATAAACTTTAGTTATTCAAATATTTGTAATACATTAGTTAAATACATGAAATAAAAGAAATTATTTGGTTTGTTATTTAATTTTATTAAAAATATTGTAGTTAATGTAGTAGTTATAATTTTTATAATTAATTACATTTTACTCCCCAAAAAGTAAGTAATTAATTTTAGGAGTCGAAACTCGAACAATTGAATTTGTAGGGTTGTAGAGGAAATGCGAGACTCCTGAGTAAATCACAATGCTGAAGAATGTAAACACTTGCGTTTGCTGTTAAGAAAGTTTTATTCCTTTTGATGCAAAAAAATCCTGATCCCCTGGCGGGGTGAATACAATGAGTTATTTATAGCTTTTTAGACTAGGGTTAATAATACATTTGGGCCAGACCCATTAAACATTTAAATGACTTATGGCTCATATTATTATTAAACTCATTTTAATTATGGATTTAATAATATTATGCGATTATCTTGAATTGGGCTTTTACAAGCCCGTTTATGATTTCTTCAAGTCTTTTTGCAGAATCGTTCTCGTCGTTGCATCGATCTCTTAGGGGTGAAATCTGACCCCTACAGTTAGCCCCCCAGCTTGGTAGTATCGAGCTAGATGATGTCAAGGTATAAGCTGTTGAAGTTTGAGATCGATGCGATGGACCATGAAGCAGCCAGGCGTTGACGTCTTATTAGCGCTTTCTGGAAGTTGCAGTAATTCCATGTTGAGTTGATGCTATCGTGTTTTCCTGGACATGCTTGCGATGTTGAAAATGAGGTTAATAGACTAAAAGACTATTGGGCCCATTTAATTGGATTTTAAAGCCCGTTAGGAAAGTTTCAGGAAATTTTCCTGAAAAACCCTAGGGATTTCAGGAAATCCTTTTAGTATAAATAGACCTCCTAGGTAGTCTATTTTTTTCACCAAGTTGGCTTTTTCTGCAGTAAAAAAAGTAAAAAATTCGGAATCCTTTTTTTCCAAAATTTTTTTTTTTTTTTGTCCCGTAGTGGATTAGGGTTTTGAAAATAATTTTTTTTTTTTTTGTGGTTGTCTTCTCCATCTCCGGCGATCTGCTGCCTGAGCTCGCCGGAACTGACGCGAAACCACCGGATCTACTTGCCACGACGGAGGAGGCTCAATATCTGTAGTCGATTGCCGCTGTCGTGGTTGTTGTTGAGAGATCCGCCTCCATGTACGCCGTTCGCCGCTTACGTGATGCCGCCGCCGCCGCTCGCCGTGCTCCCGTCGCTGTACGCAGCCATCATCGAGACACGTCACGTGGAGCTGGATCCGTCGCCCTCTCCGACGGTGGAGCTCGTGGTTCCGGCGTCGACGAGAGGCTCCGTTGCTTGAGGAGAGGTTCACGATGCTCGGTTTGCTCAATGGACAGGAAGCTCTGGTACCAGATCTGGTCGATAGGAGCGCCGGCGTTCTCGGTTCCGGCGATGACGAGATTCTTCGGCTATGACGACGGCCAGGAGCTCCGGTGGTTGGTTCGGTCAATGGAGCCGATCAACATTCCACTTTGGTAACCGAATGTCAAAGCAGTCTTCGGTCAACAGTGTTGATTTTTTGTCAAAAATTTTTTTTTTTTTTTTTTTGTTCATCTCCTACCTCTCCGGTCAGCCGCCGCCGGAGAGGTCACCGGAACTCGCCGATCTCGGTCGTGGAGTCGTCGTGACCCGCTCACTGCAAGTCGTCGTGACCCGCTCACCGCAAGTCGTCGTGACCCGCTCACCGTCATTAGATCTAAACCTCACCGTCGCTGCATCGCTGTCGAGGACCGCCGCTGCATCGTCGAGGACCGCCGCTGCATCGCTGTCGTGGAGCTTCGGGATTTGCAGAAACGCCGCCCGCATCTTCATCATCGTCGTGGCTGCTACAAACGGATCTTCGATCCGGCCACGATCCAGACGAGAGAGAGCTTTGCGGTGGCTCTGCTTCATCACCATGGCCGTGGAAGCTTTGTGGCGGAGAGGAGGAGCTTCACGGCGGAGGATCTTCCCGGATTCTGTTTGTGGTTGCTCGTGGCGATGGCAACAGAGGACGAAGCGCCGGTTCGGATCTGCTTGCGACTACGGCGGTGGCGACACGGCGATAAACGGTAGAGCTCTTGTGACTGGTTCCGATCTGCTTGTGATTCACGCGGTCAAAGAAGGTCAACGGAAGTCAACCCGGATTTCGGTCAACATTCCGGTTCAGTCAACATTCCGGTTCGGTCAAGAATCTGGTTCGGTCAACATTCTGGTTTGGTCAACACAATTTAACCGGTCAACCATTTAACTGGTCAACAAAAGTCAACAAGTCAACGTTCCTGACTTGATTTTGAATTTTGAGTTTTGACTCGGATTCTGGAGTCTATCGCAGATAAGACGTAAATTGAAGAGAATGACTTCCGGAGATTCGCGGTCAACCATTTAACTGGTCAACAAAAGTCAACAAGTCAACGTTCCTGACTTGATTTTGAATTTTGAGTTTTGACTCGGATTCTGGAGTCTATCGCAGATAAGACGTAAATTGAAGAGAATGACTTCCGGAGATTCGCGGTGTGATCGTCAAATAGATAGAAGCGGCTCGAGAATAGTCTCAGATTTAGATGATTCCGGAGAGATGTTTGTTGAGAATTTGCTAAGCGCCAGGAGAAACGTTTCAGAGAGATGTGTTTATTCGTCGTTTTAGAGTGCATTTGTTGAATTCTTCACCAGAAATGTCGAGTAACGGGAGAAAAGTATATGCGCATGAGAGGAGAGCTGCCGATGTAAAGACTAACACTAGCGCGAGGGTGATGCAGCGATGCAGAGGAGGAGCTTCGAATCGCCGTGGAGCTTTGTGGCATCGTCGAGGACCGCCGCTGCATCGCTTTCGTGGAGCTTTGGGATTCACAGAAACGCCGCCCACATCTTCATCATCGTCGTGGCTGCTACAAACGGATCTTCGATCCGGCCATGATCCAGACGAGAGAGAGCTTCGCGGTGGCTCTGCTTCATCACCATGGTTGTGGAAGCTTTGTGGCGGAGAGGAGGAGCTTCACGGCGGAGGATCTTCCCGGATATTGTTCGTGGCTGCTCGTGGCGATGGCCACGGAGGACGAAGCGCCGGTTCGGATTTGCTTGCGACTCCGGCGGTGGCGACACGGCGATCAACGGTGGAGCTCCGGTGACTGGTTCCGATCTGCTTGTGATTCACGCGGTCAACGCGGTCAAAGAAGGTCAACAGAAGTCAACCCGGATTTCGGTCAACATTCCGGTTCAGTCAACGTTCCGGTTCGGTCAAGAATCTGGTTCGGTCAACATTCTGGTTTGGTCAACAAAAGTCAACTGGACAACACAATTTAACCGGTCAACCATTTAACTGGTCAACAAAAGTCAACAAGTCAACGTTTCTGACTTGATTTTGAATTTTGAGTTTTGACTCGGATTCTGGAGTTTATCGCAGATAAGACGTAAATTGAAGAGAATGACTTCCGGAGATTCGCGGTGTGATCGTCAAATAAATAGAAGCGGCTCGAGAATAGTCTCAGATTTAGATGATTCTGGAGAGATGTTTGTTGAGCATTTGCTAAGCGTCAGGAGAAACGTTTCGGAGAGATGCGTTTATTCGTCGTTTTAGAGTGCATTTGTTGAATTCTTCGCCAGAAATGTCGAGTAACGGGAAAAAAGTATATGCGCGTGAGAGAAGAGTTGCCGATGTAAAGACTAACACTAGCGCGAGGGTGATGCAACGAACCAGATCATATCGTTGTGCGCAGCCGATTAAGCTTGGAGAAAAAAGTCATCGCTGTACACAGCCGATCGAGCATGGAAATCGTCGTCGTCGCTGTGCGCAGCCGATTAAGCATGGAGATCAAAGTTATCGCTGTACGCAGCCGATCGAGCATGAAGATTGAAGTCATCGCTGTACGCAGCCGATCAAGCATGGAGTTCGTCATTATCAATCCTTAGAGCTGGTACTATTGCTACTCCTGCACCTAAGTTGCTTTGTCATGAGTTTGAGCGAGATATCGCTGTCGCCACCGGTTGCTATCCTGAATTGCCGTCAAAGGATCGCGAGGATGTTGGGAACATAGATGATGCTATGGAATCAGGTCGCGAACGTTCTCGAGGAGATAGCAAAGAAAACGCTAGTGCTACAGTGGCTTCTCACTTATCGAGGATAGTCTTCCCAAAGTTCCTCCCTTGGAGAGAAACGACGAAAAAGATACTTATTCGAGCGTGGCCCTCCACTGCTGGAGAATCCAAGTTTTTTGACAAATTTGCAGTATTTTCTTTTATTTCGAGCTTGACGAATTGTCTTTTTTTTTTGTTTTTTTGCAGTTCCTTTCCTCGTTCAACAAGTTGGCCATGATTATGAGGTGTCTTTTCCATTCGCAGACTCGTCAACTTAGTAGTTTTTAAAGAGTTTATGATGAGTTCAAGATGCTAAAGCATGCTGCGGAGGATCAAGTTGTTATTTTGGAGGCTGCTCGTTTGGACGTTGCAGCCAAGCATCAAGATACGGTTGCTCTTGCTCCGCGAGGAGATTGATTTGGATTCGAATTCTTCCAGTTCGTCAAATGACAGGGATTCTTCAAATTCTGATACTGAGGTTATAGCCGAACAAGTTGTGGAGGCTGTTGACGACGCTTGAGGAGAAAATGCCGTAGTGTCTTTTTTTATATTTGGTTTTATTCAGCTTGGGTGGTGTTTACCCTTTTCATGCTTTGTTTCGCTTTGTTCTGAACCTTCGTTAGAGGTGTAATGATATACTATGCAGTTTTCGTCATATCGAACTTGTCTGTTCTAGAAATGAATTCTTTTCTTTACAACTACTTTGGTTTACTGAAGTGTTATTATCAACAGTTCTGCTCCAGCAGCAAGTATGTTTCTTTTGTTAAGACCAACGTTTCAGATAGTTGGATTTTGTAAAAAAACACTGCGGTTTACAACTATGTTACTTTCAACATGTCTGCTCCAGAAGTGAATACTGTTCAGAGAAGGTACCAACGCTTATGTTAGTTGGGTTTTGACATGAACATTTGGGTTTACAGATGTGTTTTTCTCTAACACACCTGCTCCTGTAATGAACATGTTATCGCGTTATGACCCACGATTCAGTGAGTTGGGTTTAGAGTGAACATTTGGGTTTACATATGTGTTCCTGAGAACACATCCGCTCCTATAATGACCACTTTTAGTGATGGAACCAACGTTTTTGTCTGTTGGGTTTCGAAATGAACATTTGGGTTTACGCATACATTTTCCTCTAACGCACACGCTCCTATAATGAACATTGTACATTTGTATAGCGCGTTGTTTAATCCTACTAAGGATGTAATAGTCAGATCTGAAGTTTATTTTTTGAAGTAGACCGTCGCTGTGGCCAACAACGAGGTTGAATGTCTGTTTTTATTAAGACTTAGATTTATCCATGAAGGATGTAGATGCAAATTTTTTTGATAGAGGTCTGCTTTTGTTAAGACAGATTTATCCACGGAGGATGTAAATGCAAATAGTAAGGAAGTCTGCTTTTGTAAAGACTTAAATATTACAAGCGAAACTGTTTCAGATAAGTTTGCTTTGTTTGATTTTTGCGAGAAAGTCGAGTAAGAGAGATGGGAGTATACGAGTATACGTACCCCACTCCCCCCCCCTTTCAAAGGAGGGGGCAGCTGAACCCATCCTAAGATGAGTTGCCTACGTACCCTTTGCAGGGATCAAGCCACCTCGTAGTTCAAGTGATGCTTCCTTAGCGATTGTTTGATAGTTTGTCCTCGTGTTGTTGGTTCAGCTTGGACTTCTTTTTTGTTTTTTTGTTAAGCTCTGGAATGGGGTTCCTAAGCTTGTGCGCAGCCAAGAAGCAAGTGCGAGATTCCATCTGGTCTCCCCGAATTGTCTTTACACCATTTTGGGTTGGAAATTTGAGGCAGAGATGGTAGGTGGATGGCACAGCGCGCATCGAATTTGTCCATGGAGTCCCTAAGATGATGTTGTAGATAGCTGGATGATCTGCTACAGCGAATTTCACGATTTTGGTCACACCGCCGGCTTGGACGGGAAGCTGGATAGTTCCCATTGTTGTAGTTGTCCCAGAGAAACCGGTTACTGGAGTTGGTCATCCTTCAAGGTTGCAGAGGTTGACTTTCATTTTCTCGAGCGTTTCGCGGAAGACGATATCTAAAGAGCTCCCTGTATCAATGAGGATCTGGGATACGTTGAAGTCATTGACAATGAGCTTGAGTACTAGAGGGTCGTTATGGGGGTGGTCAATGCCAGCTGTCTCTTCTTCTTCAAAGGAAATTATACTATTCGGCAGCTTAGATGACTTAGCCAGATTTTTGCTAACTTCGGCTCTCCGCTGGTACGCTTTGATGGAAGCCACTGTATCTGAGCAGTAAGGAGATCCTCCCATTATCATAAGTATCTCGGGACGAGTGTCGTCTGCTGCTTGCTCGTTGTTTCGCCTTCTGGGTGTGGGGAGTTCATCTTGCGCATGTTGTTGTTCATTTTCTTCCATCTCAAAGTCCTTGATTTCAATGTTTCCCTAAAGCTTTCCAGCAGCTAACGCAGCAGCAAGTTTTAAGCCAAGGGTACGACACTTTGCTGTAGAGTGCCCAATGTATTTATGGTACTCGCAGTATGCTTCTTCGTCGTAGTTGTTCTCATCTCTTGTCCATGTATTTGACCAGCTACCGCGGCCTCGACCTCGTCCTGCATTGTAACCTTGGGACTCCACTTGGTAATTGTGAGCGCCGTCAAACTCTTCGTGTGCAAATCCTTGTGATTTGTTACTCTTCTTAGCGTGTGGTTGAATCTGAGTAGGAGGAGGGTGAGGTGTGGACTTTGTCTTTCCTTTTGCTAGAGCGAAAATGTCTTTCTCGTCTTCGACTGTTGCGAAGTCAGTTGCTCGATGCAAAGCGTCTTGAATTGTTGAGGGTTTATTCAAGATCATCTCTCTCCAAAACTCAGAGTCGTGCCGTAATGACTTCTTGAGTGCCTCGAGCGCATTTTTGTTACTTATGCCTTCCACCTTAGATAGCACTGTCTTGAAACGCTCCATGAAACTCCTTAAATTTTTGTTCAGACCTTGCTGTAGATTCTAGAGATCTGCGTCCGATGTTTCAGGCTCAATGAAGATGGCGTAGTGTTTCAAGAATGCTGCAGACAACTGCTTGAAGTTATCAATAGAGTTCCTCTCCAGCTTGGAAAACCATTGAAGAGCTGCACCCTTAAGATGCTCCACAAAGAGAAGACAGCGCCCGGCGTCTTCTTCGTCTTCCTTGAAGTTAGCTCGTCCTAGCGCAATCGTGAACGCCGTTAAGTGTTCTGATGGATCTGTCTTGCCTTCGTAGAAAGGCACTTTGAGTCGTCTCGGAGCGGAGAACTTGACTTGCCTGATGCGATTTGTGAAAGGGGTGTTTTGGACCTCTGCGAGTACTCGATCAAGTTCAGGTGCCTTGCTGACTGCCTTGTGTAGCTCGGTCCGAACGTCTCTCATTTCAGCAGCCGCTCGCTCTATGGTTCGTCGCATCTCATCCAGCTCAGCCTTCTGAGCCCGGAAAACTGCATGTCGCTCCTCTTCGACCTCGGATTGCTCAGACCAGGTTACGTCGTCTTCTTCATCGTCGAAGCCTTGCTCTTGCTCTGCGTTGGAGTTGCTTCGTTCAATGTTTACTGTTCCTTGTGTTGCGTTCAGCTCTCAGATTCTCCGAATTATTTATCACAGTTGCCGTGACATTCGGTCGCTCAGTTTTAGTCTGGGCAGTTGCGCTTTGCTCGCCTTGCTGGGTTGGCGGAGGAAGAGGTTGACGTTGCCCTCTTGGTGGCCTGATTGGAGTAACGAAATCCAGAGACGTCAGAATTATGCGTGCTGCGGGCTGTCTGAACATACCTGCTCTTCTGTTGCCGACCCGATTTGCTGTTGCGAGAACGCGTAGTTCTTGATTGGTCTTTTCTTGCTCCTCTGTCTTCTTGAGTAGCGTCTCTAACATCGTCTTCATACCAGTGAGGAACTCAGACGTCACTGCTGTGACTGCTGTTGCTGGAGTGTCAGGAACAATCAGTGTGTTGTTTGTCGTTTCCCCAGTTCCAGTGTTGTCGTCTCTCGATCCGTCGCTGGTGCTGTTGCGATTCTGTTGATTGGCGATGCGTTGCTCTTCAGCGATGCGTTGTTGCTCGGCACTGAGTTGTTGACTGTTGTCTCCAGACATCCTTGTTTGCGTAGTTTGCACTGTGATCTTCTTGTGTAAGAATGTCTTGTTGTTCCCCTTAGTCGGCGCCAAATTGTAGGAGTCGAAACTCGAACAATTGAATTTGTAGGGTTGTAGAGGAAATGCGAGACTCCTCAGTAAATCACAATGCAGAAGAATGTAAACACTTGCGTTTGCTGTTAAGAAAGCTTTATTCCTTTTGATGCGAAAAAATCATGATCCCCTGGCGGGGTGAATACAATGAGCTATTTATAGCTTTTTAGACTAGGGCTAATAATACATTTGGGCCAGGCCCATTAAACATTTAAATGACTTATGGCCCATATTATTATTAAACTCATTTTAATTATGGATTTAATAATATTATGGGCTTATCTTGAATTGGGCTTCTACAAGCCCGTTTATGATTTCTTCAAGTCTTTTTTGCAGAATCGTTCTCGTCGTTGCATCGATCTCTTAGGGGTGAAATCCGACCCCTACATTAATTATATGAATAAATTAAAAAATACATATCAAAAGTTGATGACACATGGCATTCTCATAACTTTGGTGTGGAGAAACCTAAAAATATTATAGTAAACTAGAAAAAGTCCACGCGTTGCGTGGAAAAAACTATCTACATAAATTTTAAAATTATTTTACTATATATAAGTGATATTTAAGAAATATTCTCACAAGTTATATTTTTAAAAAATCATAATATGAAACTATATGATGTAAAGACAAACAATATGTTTTATCTTATTATTTATGTTTGACAAAAATAACCAATTCTTTGTAATTGACTTGAAATTAAATTAGTGATTTTTCTTATTTATATTGCATGAACATATAAAAGTAAATTGATATTCAACACTTATATACAGCAAAATAAGTGAACTATATGGGCATTTTAATATTTAGTGTTGAATTATAATTAATAAATAAATGGAAAGATTATCTTTGGAAGGTTAGGAATTAAAATTATAGGCGTTGCATGTTTTTAAATTTGGTTGAATTAGTATTGATTCACAATTAATGGGGAAATCAATTTGATTCCAAAATTATTAATAAGCAGTCCATTTCGGAAACATTGGGTTTGATTGTTATTAGTGTTATATAAATTTATTTAATTAAATAGATTTCACATTACAAAAAAATAAAAGTAATTGGCATTTCAAAACATTTCCTACTTTTGTGAATGACTTTTAGAAAGAATTTTAGTAGTGGATTATATATCTTTCTTTCCGTGATATGTACAAGTGTCTTTAGTAGTCTAGTAGCTCTTTTACACTTAAATTACCAAGGTTTGTTGAGTTCGAATCCTAAAAGAAACATTTTAAACTTCTTTTAGAATAAAGATTTGTAAAGAAAAAGGTGACACGCGTTGTCTTGTCAGAACTTGTTAGCTTTTGTAAACCTTAAAATATTATAAACTAGAAAAAGTCCACGCGTTGTGCGGAAAAATACTTAAATAATTTTGAAAATAATTTTAATATACATAAATGATATTTAATATTTATGCTCAAAAGTTATATTTCTTAAATGAAATTCAATGATCACATATTGGTTTACAAAATTTGATTCTTATAATACATAATCTATATAACTTCTTTTTTTTGTCGTCTAAAATTCCATTAAAGAGGAAATTAGTACATTGGCCATTTTACAACATATGGTTGAGAATTAACTCTAGCATTCTTTGCCAATTGATCAGAACGACCATTGGCATTGCGGGATATGTACTTGAAAGTAAAATTACATTGCTTTGCTATATGCAAGATGTCTTGTAGTTGAATATAGTATAGACGATACTTATCCTTCTGCATTTGTCGGGAGATTTCTTGATGTAACCCATTATAATGCTTCTGAAGATCTCCACAAAAGATGACATCACGATAGCCGAGCTTATGTAATTCTCTAACTGCCATTCTCAACGCTTCCACCTCTGCTTGACCAGAAGAAATTGTAGGAGGGAACGCACCTGAACCAGTTAAAACTTCTTGTAAGCTCGCATTATAAAGTGTCCATCCAATACCAATAGAGCTATATTGTGAACTCCAGGACGCATCTACTAGGCAACAATGCGGAATCTCAGTCTGATCAAAGATTTGTGGCAGACTATGTGGAACCAAATTAGCTGATATACCATAAGATTGGTTGTGTTCCCCTCTAGTTGCACTTCGTTCATTTAGCTCTGAAGCCTCCAACCATAATTGATAGTCCTGAATCGCTTTTGTAATAATGGAAGGAATTGACCATCTCTTATTCCGGAATATGATCTCATTTTTATTCTTCCATATTCGCCAACCTAAAAAATGCAATAAAGAAATGTGATCCCCAAATTGTTGGCTTGAATCCCTGAAAGCTGCATAATTTTCATGAAGATTATTAGAAAGCAGTACATCAGTTTGAGGAACAGGTAAATGGGCTATTTCCCAAATTTCTCTACTTAGCCGACATGTGAGTTATTGTTTCCTCATGCTCTCCACAAACTGAACATTCCTTGTCCTGAATAATATTTTCCAGCTTCAATTTCATTGCCACCGGTAATGCATCATGCGTAACCTTCCACCAGAAATGCTGAACTTTTGGAGATAGATGAAGTTCCACAAGGATGTAAAAGAAGGGACTGGAGTTTGAGAGTTCTGACCTTGCTTGGCTCTAAGAAAATTGTACCCCGATTTTACTGTATATCCTCCATGAGCCGTATGAAGCCATATTACTGTGTCTCCAACCCCTGCCACTGATGGCCTAATTTGTTGCATCAGAGCCACATCCTCAGCATTCATCAGTCTATTCAGTTTGGTCACATTCCATTTCCTAGTTCCTTCAACAAAGAGATCCTTCACCTTGAGATCCATATTTCTATTAGTTTCAACTGATTATTTGATGTCTATATAACTTCTACAATGTTTTATTTGATGTCTTTTGGTTATTTGCATAAATAATTATTTTAAAAAAATCAAAAATCAAATTTGTATATGACATGAACCATTAAAAGTGCACAATAATACATTAAATTGTTGGAATTAACTGTCAAATTGTTGAAATTAATTGTTAAAGTTATGAAAAAACATTTATTTTTTTCTTTTAATATGAAAAAGTCAAATGTCAAATGACACATGACATTCTCTCATAACTTCAACTTAGAGTAAACCTTAAAATATTGTAGAGGTACAAAAATATTACATAGTTTAGTAATTAACAAAATACGGGAGAGCATGCAGTTGTAACCTTTTTGTTTTGCATTCGGAGGGGTGGTTTGCCCTTGTTTCCGACTGGTTGTCTCACCTAGTTCAGTTTTGTTGTCCATATCAATAATAATGGTAAGACTACCTTATAAGGTAGTAAGGAATATGACATAATTAAGTCAATAAAGAAAAGGAAACAAACATTTTCCTTTCTTGTGGGCAAGCGGGTTGATTGATTGGGTTGTGAGAACGGATGCCTGTGGCGCTCCCAATATTGATCGCCTTGCTTCTCGTGGTCATTGAGAAACCAAGAGTTCTACCAAAGAGAATATGACCGTAATACGTTAAAATACATGAAATTTTAAATGACTGAACTAAAGTGGATTAACTTATTATATACCATCACTATGCACGACCGCATTTGAGATTGATGAGCTTTGGCTCTGGTTTTTGTCTGCCATGATTTGCCTTCTTCTATTCCTTGCTGACATAGCTTCACAATATGTAAATCGATTATGAAAATTTGTTTGTCGAATTTAAAATATTTTTTTAGGAGTGGATGTATGGTATTGGATGTCATTTAGATATATATAGGGCAAAAGAGGTAAATAAAATGTAAGGAAAAAGGTACATGCTAAAGTAGTGTTGGTAGCTTGAGTTTCAGAGCTATTTGGAGTCCCTTGTTGGAAGGGTAACGTATGATCCATTTCGAAATTTGAAGCTGAACTAATGGTTCTTTAACCAAAAAAAAAGTAAAAAAATAATTATGATGGCTAATGGAAGTTCTCGATCTGTATGTAGGTGTTTGTGAAGACTAACTATGAAGCTCGTCGAGAACAACTTGAGCTTTGTTTTTTCTGCTGCAAATGAAGATTAAGAAAAAGGGATTATGTTGAGGGGTTTAAAATGTGTAATGTAAAAGTGAACCGTTAATAGTAAATGTAGTTGCACCTATTTGTGCGCGGTTTCTTAGCCTCATGAAGTTCAGAATTTGATTTCATTCCCGATTTTGCATTAGTTGGTGAAGCAATGCGTAGCTTGGTAGATTTGGCCTCACTGGTTTCACATGTTTCGGTCCGCTATAAAATAGAGAGTGCATGGAAATTGACAAGAAAATCAGTGGAGGAAATTTAATTCAGAAATAACGGGTTTATTAATTTCCCAACTTTGATATAAAATATATAATATTTTCCAACAATATCTTGAATAGCTTGGGGGAACTAATTCTAGAGAACCACTGTTCTCAGCTACATCCTGTCTCATAAGAATTTAATTGCTTAGTTTGACGGAATGGGTTTGGGCAAGAAAAATAAAAATAAAAAGGTATGACGAAATGGTACTGAAGTACGAATACGAAAATACTGAAGGGGAATGTCGTATTGGTCATCATTGACCTCTTCCAGATCAGTCTTGTCATTGAAGTAGATCTTGTAGGGATGGTCAGTTAACCGAAAGACGGTCTGGTTTGCCGCGACGTCAAATGCGGTAACAGAGAATATTTGCCCTCTTTAAGCTTATTCCTAAACTTGTGTAGTCGGCGGGGATGGATACTTGCTTGTATTATGGTGATCTACAAAGAGGGAAATGGAAAATATATTAGGCATATATGAAGTAGAGGTGACTAAAGTTGTGTTAGAACTAACTCATCCATACCTTCTCATCGAGAATCAAGTAGTTGACGCTGACCAAAACATGGTTTCGTTTGAAATCACGAGCTTCCCACGTGCGTAAAAGACGGACAACTATGCATTGGGAGTCAAGCTTCTCATCTATTGCAGCAATGGTCGAGTATGAGAATGGAGCAATGGCAGAATTAGTATCACTGGATGCCATTAAAAAAGATGTGTGGTTTTCAAATTAATGAATAGTGAAAGAGAGTAGTGGTGCTTTGTAAGGTAAGAATTGTAATATATATGGAATATGAAAGATCGTTCAATAATAAATCGATTTGATGTTGTAAGTTTATTGTAGTAAGTAAATGTGGACGTTGAATTCAAAAGCGAACAAGTAATGGGAGAATCAATTTGATGGTAAAATAATTAATAATTTGTTGAATTGAATTAATGTGAACGTTATACGGGACGTTTTAAGATGTAGTTTTGATTCTAAATAAATGGGAAGATTAACTTTGTAAGGCAAGGAATTAAATACCAATCCGGAATTATCTGCCATGGTTTTTAATTTGGTTGAATTAGAATTGATTCATAACTAATGGGGTAATCAATTTAATTTCAAAATTATTAATAAGTAGCCAAATTTGGAAACGTTGGGTTTGATATAAAAAATTAGTTGGGATTTCAGAACTTAAATTTGGAAACGTTGGGTTTGATATACAAAATTAAATGGAGAGAGAGAATTTAGGGATTTGGATTTTGAGGGGAGAAATGTTTAATTAATTAATCTCAGCGGTTTTTTTTTTTGTAAGGGGTTTAATTATTCTGAGGGAGTTTTTTTTTAAATATTTAATTATTCTGGGAGAGTTTTTTCTTTTTTAAATAATAATAATTTTAAGTAAAAGAGGCGACACATGTCGTCTTGTCAGAACTTGTTGCCTTTTGACAACCTTTAAATATTATAAAGATATTCTTTTAAACTCTTTGTCCCCCGATAAGAGCAGCTTTAGATTTCAACTTGCTTTCAAATTGGATTAGACAACGTTCTGCTATAGTTATTTTTTTAGACCATTTGTTAAGCGTATTTTGAGTCCTATGTCAGTTTTCTTCATCTCTTATTTACGTACAACTTCAGGGTTACAGCAAATTTTGTGTAAAAGTATCCAATTCTTTATAAATTGTTAGCAATAGCAATAGCAACTTCAACTTTCCTTTGATGGATAAAAAGTTGGCCTTCTGTACATTTTATCAAACAAAGGAAAGTGATGTTGATTTTCTCCAGAAAAGTACCGAGTAAAAGTTTGATTTAGTAGCCTCTATAATTATGTAACAATATCAAAGTTTCACAAGAAAGAAGAATGTTATAGAGATAGAAAGAAGTAAGGTTGAGAAGGAACTTAACATTAGTCCATTCAAAATGTCTGCTCTAAGAATGGTTTAACTGAACAAATTAACAAATTTATTCATTAGCATTGAGTTTGAATGATAGGGTAAAGCTTGAGACATTCATTGGCATTGTACTCTTATCATATTAACGATTTTCCGGCAGAACAAGATACTGCAACAACACACTGAAATTAAGAACACAAACATATCAATTTCAATGAACACAAACACTGAAATTAAGATACCTACTAATTCAAACTTTATTATAAATATTGGTTACTAAAATATAGATTTAGACCTTTGTATCTCACACTCAAATGAGAAAACTATGAAAACTCAAACCACAAGAATGTCACACAGATGTACAAAGCAAACTTTATGGTTTTCTGCAAACTCACTCATTCCTTCTTT
Source organism: Draba incana (assembly GCA_963576765.1). Classification (NCBI taxonomy): domain Eukaryota; kingdom Viridiplantae; phylum Streptophyta; class Magnoliopsida; order Brassicales; family Brassicaceae; genus Draba; species Draba incana. The sequence continues at coordinate 12,642,858 of OY755215.1, forward strand.
TTACTTTTCTCCTTTGTTTCCGTTTCATCATATATCCACGAAGTTAAGATGAGCGGAATCCCAACACAGACGGCTTCTATAGCGAGTCCACGACTAAACCCCGAGAAATCATCCACCGTTACCCCGACAAACGATGCAAGAACAATTCCAAGATATCCGCTAACTATAAAGGCGAGCGCAATAGCCGACATGACAAACGCCATGAGAGACCCTTCACATCCGGAAGGACATAGACGGGCCATCAAGACGGTGAAAGGCAGAGTCTTGAAATAAAAGAGAGCCTCCAAGATTCCAGAAAAGAACAATACATACACAGAGTCAGGCACTCCCAAATCCCGGTAAACGCCTTTTACAAACAAGAAATCGGATATCACAAAGACAGCTATTGTTCCCTGAATCGCCGCAATCAATTTCCTCGGCGGGATCGATTTAAGCCAACGATTATACACAACACCCCACAGAAGCATCGCAATTTGACCAACGACCTTAGAGATCCCTATAAGCGACGCGTCGATTTTCAAAAACTTAGTCTGGTAAAAGAACATAGTCCCGGTCAGAACAGGAACTATCGCGGTCGATAACGCAATCCACGCAATCGAATACGCAATCTCCGGCTTCGTAAGCACACGGGAGAGGTCAGATACATGTTTTCTAATACCACCAGCATGAGATAGACTCTTGGGAAGATCAAGAGAGCTTTCTTTGATCTTTATAGTGACAAGAAACTGAACAAGAGCAAGAATACCAAACAAGAGGAATGTGATCCGAGAAGAAAACGTTTTGATTACAACACCACCTAAAAGGTTACCCAAAATTCCACCAAGAGAAGAAACAATCCAAACAAAAGAAGGTAAAGAAGAAGAAGCAGCGTTTTGTTTACCGGAGGACTCAGCAACAATAGCATCATTAGCTACTTCTGATAAAGAAGCACCGAGATTACTAAGGAGAAGATAAAAGGACAAAGCTAAGATTGAGATATTGGATCTAGAGAGGAAAGCAATGGCGAGCCATGAGATTGATTGAAGTAAAGCTCCGAAAGCGATGTAAGGGATACGGTGCTGGCCAAAGAAGAAGACGGAGTCGGAGAGAATACCGTAGATTGGTTTAGCGACCATGGGGAGATTTGCAGAGTTTTGGAGAAGCTGTAATACAGAAGGATTCACACGGAGTTCATCTGTTAGGAAGAAATTGGCTCCGAGCCATGGGAAACCTCTGAATCCTTGGACCAAGTAACCTAAACCAAGCACCCACCGGATCCGACTAGATCCGGCGATACTACCGTCGCTGCTCATCGGAAAATCAGAGAGAGGGATGAATTGTTTATGTCGACGTGTGTTGATGTATAGTATAATTTGATAATTTTAGATATTTTTCTCTGCATATTTGTTTAAAGATATTTAGGGGAAGCTCTTAGAAGACGAGTGTATATGTGTATACAGAGACATACATCATGGTTTCAGACCGACAAAATAAAAATTGAAACTTTTTTATGGATTTAAATAATAATAAACATATACACTTGTGATGAGTTGTGACCCCAAAAAAAAATAATAATAAAATAATAAATAATAAACATATACACTATGCATTTACCGATTGGTTTTCATGTTTTTAATTCTGTTCTACTTGATGTTGCTTTGATTTTCAATGAGGATGCGACTAGTCAGACTCACTCAATACAAATACGTTTGTAATTGTTTTAGTTATTAATAATATCTTGAAGATTTGTCTTCCAGTGATTCACCAAAAAAAGAATTGAGGATCTTCAATAGAAATGAAAAAGAAAAGATTTTATTGTTCATCTGTCAGAAGTTGTTTTGGAATTTTAGGATTTCAGTCAATGCAATGGGAATTTAGAACTTTTGAGTAACAATACAGCCAACTTGAATAAGGTAAAACAAACCAGAACCAAAACTGCTAGACTTGGTGAAAGGACAGTGTATTTTTAACAAATTTATTCTTCACCATCACAGTAAACGGATTTTAATTCTATTGTAGAGTAAGAAACAAATTACTAATCTAAAACCAAACATAGCACTTGATTCAAAAACTCAACAATACAATACCAAAGGCATGAAGTAGCTCACAGTAGATATTTCTCGACAACTGTCCGGCCAAACTTCTCTTGAACATCCTTTGGCGTTTCGACCTGACAAAAAGTAAATGAGATTGGTTCAGATTATAAGGTTTTAACTAAAACACCCCTTTATTGATTTTTTTTTTTTTCTGTCAGACCACTAACCGCATTCAAGGCTTTCAAAACTGCCTTAACGGTGTTGTATGAATTCCTTGAACCAATCACCTGAAGAATTTGAACCACAACCATACTTAATGATTAGCAAATTTGAACTCAGTAATCGGTGTTATATCAGGATGAAGCAAAAATGCACCTTTGATTTGATATTCTTAAACCCTGCTAGGAGCAATATTGTTTTCACAACTCTCCCGGCTTTCATCCCCGTCGTTGTTGGTGCAGGCCATAGGTATAACTAGTTTATAAAGAACATAATAATACAGGTAAGTGGCGTGAATTGAGTCATAAAGGAGCTCCAATAAGTACCTTGGTTTTCTTGTAAGAAGTCTGTATTGCGTGAGCAATGGTATGCTCCTCGTGACGCTCTACATAATGAAGATTCTGAAAGCATTTCTCATATGCCTGTTTTGCAGTTGTTAGAAATGAAACCATGAGAACAAAGTGAAGCCAGTATATAGAAAGATGTATGGAGGCATTATAACAGATCAAGACTAGAGTGCCACACGTTTTAAATTTTATGTTCTTTGACCAGTTCAAGAATCAAAATTGATATACAAATTACAGACATGTATACACAAAAGAACAGCAGATAAACCTTCACAAGAATAGGCAACTATGTACTCTCATCCTGACTTAATATATTGTTGATTAAGATCTCTAAGCCAATAAATGATGAATTTCGGTGTAACTAAGCTAGTCGTTATTATAAATTTGCGTTGACCTATAAAACTCAAGCTTTTAGAACGTCTCAGATCATCTACGTTTAGCACTTAGCAATAGAAACAAATCAAATTAGCTTCCCATTGTATCAGAATCACTTGACTATCTTTGCTACAACAGCATCCCATCATTAATCACATTTTTGTCTCTTCCATCAATCATAGATGACAATTGGTGATGTGAGATTACCTTCTGCATTGCTGACTGGCCAGTCTCAGCTTTGGCTTTCGCATACCCAATGATACCTTCATAGTTCCCGCAAACCATCAATGCAGTGTACCTTTCAACCCTGCCACCCTAAAATACAAGTCTTTCTACTATAGACGAGCAATTGAGGTAAAAGATACAAAAGATAGAAATGTCAGACAACCATACCTTTGTGACCTTTGCAACTTTTTTTACATCTATCACATGCACATCATATCCCTGCAAAAAATAAGAATAACTGATAAGCATTAAGAATAAAACATACTAGACAATTAAGGTAGAAGCATGGAGAAATGCAAACATCTTTCAATATAGACATGCCGCATTAGCACAGAAAGCATTTTATAGCAACACCAAGCTGAAAATTTATAGCTTTGCGCTTCCTTAAGGAAAGGTTACAGCACTACAGACAGCTAGATTGGTTTTCACACAAATATTCAAATCATCTGACATGTTATGCCTGCTTCCTATATCCCAAATGTTAGGCAGCAAATTAGTTCACTGTACCTCTAGCATTGTTATTCCAAACTTCTGGACACATGTAACTTTTGCAACACAGATCATCCCAAACCTATGTCAACTAATTCCACTGTATTAATATGATAAATAGAGAAACCACTCACTTTTCTGTACAAGGGTTGTCTTTTCTTCTCTGTCAAAGCATTTCTCTCTTCAGCCAAATCTCTAATCTCCTCTTCCAAACGCTTCCCCTTCTTCCCAAACGTATGATCAAGCTCAGAAAGCTTCTGTTCAAGTTTCTTGTCTATTGCATTAAGCTTCTCTAACAGAATATCATCCCTTTCCTTCATGTCATCAAACTCTTCTTCGTCATCACTATCATCATTATCGTCCTTAGTCCCATCAACTACAAGACGCTCTTCTCTTTCTTCTCCAGCATTGGCACCTTGAACATTGTCACGTTCGATGACTCCGTAATTCGCCGGATTGTTTGGATCAAAAGCCTCTTTCCACTCAACCAACCTCATAGCTCTATTCAACTTTTGCTGCAGAACAAACTTGTCTTTCCCTTCAGCAACTTTCAAACGATTCATCAACTCACCAATAACCCTGTACTCAGGTCTAAGTTTGAAATGCTTCTCCTCAAACTTGTCTAATTTAGTCATCCACTTAAATGCCTCATCAAGTGTCTCTGCCAATGAATCACACAACTAAGCTAAGATTTGGCAAACAAAGAACAAAATCTTGGAAGAGAGAGAAGAGATTACCTGACTTGGTAAGGGTCTGGAGAAGTTCCTTATGCCTTTGGAACTTTTTATTGAAGATATCTTCTTTTTTTCTTTCTTCATCCCAATCAACTTCGTCGAGTTCACTATCGGAATCGGAAGATTCTTCACGCCGGTTCAATTCACCATCGTCTTTCAAGTTCTGCTTCGTAAGCCTATCGATAAATGGTTGAATCCCGAGGTAATCCTCTTGGTCTTCGTCGTCAATGTCTTTGCAATCAAGTCCGAGTCTTTGCCTTTCCTCTCTCTCGCGCTGCTTATCCTTCTCAACGTCCCCTAAGAGATCCCGCACTACTCTCTCCGGCGAAAATGAGGTGGCGGAGAAACGGAGAATCTGGGATGCGATCCATGGCGTTTGGTTGAAGGAGGGAAATGGTGAGGAATCGATTTGACGGAGAAATGAGGATCTAGGGTTGTGGAGATGGTTTCGCCGGAGGAGAAGAAGACGGGGCAAGGACGACGCGCGGGATCTCCAGGACATGGTTCAGTTGTTCATCAATGGAAGGAGAGAAATGCAACAAAACCCTCTCTGATACAGAAATGATGACTCTTTAGGGTTTTTGTGTTCCTTATGAGCCCGATCTGGTCTATTCAAGTAATAAAAAAACTTTAGTGGAATCGATGTCAAAAGAGAGAAAATAAAAGGTTTTGGTGCAACTATTCTCCTTCAGTTTTAATTATGTTAAGGGCATTAAACGCATTTCTAATCTCACTGTATAACGAGATTTAGTGTAAAATTTTGTCCAACTCACTCTAAATTTTACACTAAAAATGAGCAACCATCTTTTTTTTTTTTTTTACTCTATATGTATGTAGAGTAAACCTAAATCTTACTCTATTTTAGAGTTGAACTTTTTTATTTATATAAAGGTCATTTAAATTTTTTGTTATTGGCTCTTTAATTCTTGATTAAATGATTAATGGCCCTTTAAAAAATCATAAAATGATAATCAAAATTCATATTAAAAAAATCTTAAATCAACACAATTAAAATACAACAAAAAAATTCAAATACGATGAAATTTATTTATGGAAAATAATGAAATTAAGATAAATAACATAAAATAAATATTATAATTAATGACTTAATAATTTAAATCATCAAAATAATTGTGATTTTAGTGAATTATTGCTAATTATAAAATAATTGGGTAAATTGTATAATTTTGATAAGTCAAGAACTAAATTGAAAAGGAATATCTAAAAAATAATTTTTATAGTGAAGAATAGAGTAATGGGTTCGAGAAAACTCCTACTCTAAAATAGAGTTACTTTATTTTAGAGTAAAAAATAGAGTAATAGGTTGGAAATGGTCTAATACTATTTTCGTCAGTGGTGTTAAATACTTGGAATGGGGTTTTGGACCGAGTGTCTTGGGGAGAGAATTCAGATGGCAGATTCACGGTAGCGTCAGCCTATTCGATGCTGGCAAGGGATGGTCGGTCGAGACAATACATGGGTGGATTGTATGGAAAAGTATGGCGAGTAGTGGCACCGGAGAGGGTTCGGGTTTTCTTATGGTTAGTTGTGCAACAAGTCATCATGACTAATCACGAGAGCACCCGACGCCACCTTTGTTCTTTGGCTTTATGTCAAGTGTGCAAGAGTGGCGATGAGTCGATTATTCATATTCTTCTTGATTTTCCGGCAATGGCGGGAGTATGGTACCGACTAGTGCCTCATGGGAAGAGAAATGCTTTCTTTGCTAAGTCTCTTCTGGAATGGTTGTATGAAAACTTAGGAGATGATAGAGTTATGGGAGGGAGTCAATGGTCTACGTTGTTTGCGATGTCGGTATGGTGGGGTTGGAAATAGAGGTGCGAAAATATCTTTGGTACAAATGGTAAGTGTCGGGATCGGGTCCGGTTCCTTCGTGATCTGGCCAAAGAGGTTTTTGATGCTCATTTGATCTTGCTGGAGGAGTCGAGAGGTAGTCTCAGAGAGGAGCGGATGATTGTGTGGCAACCGCCGAGAGAGGGTTGGCTAAAATTAAATACTGATGGTGCGTCACGGGGTAACCCGGGTTTAGTCTCGGCCAGTGGCGTCATTAGGGATTGTGATGGTGGTTGGTGTGGTGGGTTTGCTTTGAACATAGGCATATGTTCGGCACCTTTGGCGGAACTATGGGGTGTGTACTATGAGCTGGTTATTGCTTGGGAGCAAAATATAACCCGAGTAGAATTGGAAGTGGATTCGGAGATAGTGGTTGGTTTCTCACGACAGAGATTAGCGATTCACATCCGCTGTCTTTCCTGGTACGCTTATGCCATGACTTTATATCGAGGGACTGGATAGTCCGTATTTCTCACGTGTATAGGGAAGCTAATCGTCTTGCCTACGGGTTAGCAAACTATGCGTTTTATTTACCGCTAGGATTTCATATGTTTTCTTCTGTTTTAGATACGGTTAATTCGATTGTATTAGAGGATGTCAATGGGCTTGCACGCCCAAGAAACATATGTGTTTAGTGTTATTTTATTTTTAATAATATAGGGGAGATGATTTGTCTCTCCCGCCTACTACCAAAAAAAAAAAAAAACTTTGAGTGAAGTTTTAGAAAATAAAATTTGTGTAGTTTACGGAATTAAACTTGAATATTTTTCGAACAAAAACTTAAAATAGGGTAGTTTTGAGAATTTTACGACGTATCTTATCCATTTATTACATGATTGATTACATCACATACGCATAAAAAAAAAATCCACATAAAACTTAGCTTAAGCGCATGATATCATCTCTAGTATATAATTTTGGTCCCAATTGATATTTTCTTCACAAAGTGTGAATGAATTTGATATGGATGATGAAGTTACTTGAAGCCATATTACATCACTGTTTGGTTTCTCAACTCAAGTTTACATAAGAAGCAAGGAAGATATAATATAAAGAGACAGTCTTCCCCCTTTTTTCCTGTAATATATACACATTCACAACCGCTCTCTATGGCTCTGTCTCATGTAATTCAAAATGTACAAAAACAAAATTCAATTCTTAAGAACCATTGCCTCCATTTTCCTCTTCCTCGCTGCGTGCTTTAGTTTCTCAAGCGCCACAAGCCCCACTTGCCTCACCCGCTCTCTCGATAATCCTATCCTGCAATTTGCCAAGAGACGGTTCAAAGATCCATCTTGTTGATGCAAAATCAAGAGGCTTAATAAGATTGAATACATACCGTTTGCTAATGTCTTCCCATGTGAGACATTCTTTGTCTAAACCATAGTATAACCGGATGATCTCCCTTTCCCTTTCTGCGAGTGTTGCACTTATAAGCTTGCTTACTTCCTCCTGCCATTTAACCATCAAAGAGAGAATCATAAGCATGGAAATGTATGTATAAATGTGGTTTCACTTATAATTTTTTTTGTTTACCTTGAGTGCCCACTCATCATACTCGTGCCACGGATTGTTCTCCAAACGATTATCCGCAATGTACTGGAAATATTGAAAAGAAATCAGCCAATTGTTATATACTCAGGTGAAACCCGATATATGAGTTTCAAGAGAGACCGAAAGAAGAGACTAACACTGTGATGAGTTTCTCCAGGGAGACCGTTCAAAGAAGGAAATGCATCTCTGTCTAACGAAAATATTTTGCTTATGGCCTGCATTTTTCAAGTGCACAAATAAGCATTGGTCCTTGAAAAGAGAAAGTGACATGAGTTATTATTAGTTTTCTTACCTCTGTTGCATTTTTAACTTTCTTCTGCGACATGTTTAGAGACTCTGCAATCCTCTGGAACGAAAAAATTATTAAATAAGCATACAAAATCTAGACAAGGAAAAACCAGAATTTTTCGAAATAGATAGCATGCTTACATCAATGGAGGGTGTGATTCCTTTCTCTTGAAGTCTAAGCTTTGCATTTCGGATTAGACCAAGCCTTTCATGCAGGTGAGTAGGCAACCTCAATGTTCTTGAGTTATCCACTAATGCTCTTGAGACACCCTTTTAGATATTTGAAACAAAGAGTCATTTTTAACTTTCTAATTGTATTGGCAAAGCACAAAACATCGAGTCACGTCAAATATCCTCACCTGTCGAATCCACCAATATACGTAAGTTGAAATTCTGAAGCCCTTGGAAGAATCAAATTTCTCTATCCCCCGCAAAAGTCCGATCAGACCACCCTTCATAATAAGAAAACACCAATCTTTCTTAAATCAAAGTTCATGAAAAAAGCTAAACAAAAGAATCCAGAAGATTTGGAAAATTACCTGAACAAGGTCAGACATCTCTGCTCCCATATTGTCGTAACGCTGAGCAATAGACATAACTAAACGCACATTGCTCATCGCCAACTTCTCTCTCGCTAAATGACATTCCATCAACCATGCCTGCAGCTCGGCCCGAGATATCTTCAAAGATATCGCAAGCTCTTCATCTGACGGCTCACAGCCTAATCTATCCTTCAATCTATACATTTCACCACACAATAAATTTTAGTTATATTATTAAAAACATTTTCAGCTCTTTCTATGTGAAATGTAATTTTTACCTTGACTTATGCTCATCAAGACGAAGGCCGGATTTGATTTTCTTGGACAAGCGCACGACTTCCGCGTGGCTAAGCACATCTTCACTTATTACACCTCTCACATAACCCTTCACTGATCTAAACTGCTTTCCACAACTAACCTCTGAAACTGCTTTAACATGAGTCATATTAATTTTCTTCTTAGCACCGATTCTCCTTTGACGAGCCGAAATCCCTGAACAGATAACAGGAATCTTCTTCCGTGTGGTCTTCTTCACCGTCTTCTCAAACGGAAGGTTCCACTGTTTTTCTAACATAGATTTCTGTAGCAACAAGAGTGCCTCAACAGAACGGCCAAGACCATCGTCATTATCATAGGTTTCGTCTTCCAAGTCTTTATCCGATCCAGCAGGTAGCACCGAAGAAGCAACATCAACACTCTCTTTCAGAGCCTTGGCGGATTGTGTGTGTCGACTCGATGAAGGTAAGCTCGGAGTGTAGTTGGATGATGATGATGATGACACCTTTTTCGCGGTTATTACATTTCTTGTTGAAGCAATATGGTACTGTGATGAACAATGATCATTTACAGATAGATATTTCTCGGTGACGTCTGAATAGTAAAACGATGAGCTCAACAATCTTTTCCCTGGATTCAGTCCTATAACAGCTGCTGTAGCCATCATATACAAGACTATTTTCACTCAATTCATCAACAAAATCGAGCTTTACTCGGAACTCTAAATGGACCTTGCTTGATTCTGCAATTGATCAGTGAACAACCAAAAACAAACATAGTGAAATTGAGCTTAGATTAAACAATCATAAGAAGAAGAATGGTTTACATACAACTCAACTAAACCAAGTAAACCAGAAAATCAAATCTATTCTAAACCATATACCATGAAAACTTGTTTTTCAGAATTGAGAACAATTTCATAAATTCTTTCTCAGAATCAATATCCAAACACAAGAATCAGTATTATAAGCTTGTGGGTACTGAAATTCAAAAAATAAAACGTTAATACAGCGAGAGAAAAAAAAAGAATGGTAGATATTATAGTTGTGAGCTTCAATGCCACCATCACTACCAAAATTAAGTCTTAACCCATTCAAACCCACAGAAATCGGTTTTGTACCCAAAAAAATAAACACTAAAATCATTCAAAAATCAGGAGAGCGTTCAGATTTGAGTTAGATCTAATGTTGTGTAATTGGAGCAAACCCAATTTGGCAAAACCCAAAAACGCACCTGAAAAAAAATGTTCAAGGCAAGAGAGTGTGTGTGGCACAGAAGAAAGAGAAATCTCTAATTTTCCAGTTTAATTTTATTCCAAGAGTTTCTCGGATATTGTAAGAATCAAACCGCCATGCAAAAGAACAATTAGAAATAAATATACTTTCAACGATTAAAAAAAAAGAAAGAAAAATGTTTAAATTACACTGAAAAATATAATTATTATCAGTGGAGAGGATATACAAAAAGGGATATGGAACGAAGAGATGGGATTGGTGGGAGCAGATATTGGCTCCATGTTTCTGTGGTAGTTAGCTTCTTCGCTTGTTTTACTTTCGGCTTTACATTTTCATTATTATTATTATTATTTTTTTGGTCACATATGTTTTTATTTTTGTTATCTTATTTATTTATTACTCCAACTACATGTTTCAAGCTAAAATATTTTTTCACTACTGTTTTATAGTAAGCTTTTTTTGTTATCAATATGTCTTATTTACTCTTAAATAAACTTAGCAAAGATATAAAATATAGTAATTTATAAAATTAACTTATCAAATATATTTTGTTTGTTCTGAGAATAAAAAAAAAAGAGATTACAATCGTGAGATCTAGGGTTTAGGGATGTACATCTAATTCTCAATAAATGATTAGATGCACTTTAACATAGGAAAATAAAAATTGGATCAGAATCAGAAAATGTTGGGAGGCTTATAGCGAGGTATGCATTTTTTTTTACCGTTGGATTTTCTTTGCATTCTGTTCTAATAGATGTAGACACGTTCTTGAGAAAAGACCCACCGGGCGTACTCGATCTAGACGAATTCATTTGTAGTAGTTTCATTTTAATTTAATAAAATCTAAGGGGTTTTAATGATCTTCAACACATTTTTCTTGTGGGTAAGACTATAATCTAGTATAAGACTTTTTAATGCTTGTTAATAAAGAAATTTTGTTCTTTTTGTTTTTGTGTTATCAAGATATCTCTGATGGGAGTACATAACAATTGTTCTACCATCAAACTCACTTCCCATAAGAATCTCGCTGTGATAGTCAATTATTACCAAACCACCAGCCTCAGCCTTATCTCACGACAAGAGAACTTGATGCTCATTATCAGTCCAATTGAAACAAGTCTCCTATTTGTATGCCACTACGCAGAAGGCACCAGTTATACCACAGCTTTCACCAATCCTTCACGAGACACTACGCCAACTTTGAGGATGGAGATTTTGCCATGAATGATCTTCAACACATTTTTCTTGAAAAATTTCGGACATATTACGTTTGATCTCTGAAATTTTGTTATCGATCATAAATTCATCGATAATTCTACTTATCAATTTATTTTGATAATTTCCAACAGATTTTGTCTTTTGCAATTATTTATTTCTTATAATACAACTACAATATTTTTATTGTACTATATCATCTCTTATCCCTAACTAATTTGCACGGTTTCTAATTGTAATATTATTTTGGTGTAGCTATTTCATATACCATCTAAAAAACTATAGTATCAATTGTGTGTTAGTCTAATAAAAACTTGTCAATATCTCAATCCGTAGGAACCTTTCGTTCGTTTATTAATACAATAGAAATCTCTATTCTCCACTTTATCCTTCCCTAATTTGTTCCATAAAAATTTTGTAAATATCGTAATTATTATTATCACGATAGTCTTATATCAACCCTCACATTTTGTAGGTGTCTTTTTTATATCATTTTGACGTCTCTAAGATTGCACTTATACGGACAAAAAATCCAATTGACAAATAGCACCACAACTGTTCAACATGTGGAATACACTGTAGTACATAAACTTTCGACGACGTGTATGAATTAGTTGTTGAGCGGCACACAACCTCTGGACTGACTTTTGGAACAGTTATAGTATTTTGGAATACATGTTAAGCTTCTCAAGTTCAATGTTGAAATGATAATCACAATCTGTTATATTTGACTTGACTGCTTTGTAAAATCAAAAGAATATGTCACTTTTTAATGTTTATACATGTTGCTATATACTGATAACTTTGTTACTTATGAGGCCATTGAACAGCTTCATAAAAAAGAATCTCTGGCCGAACCTTCCTTTCTCCACAGAATTTCACCACACTCTTCCAGTTACCAATAGCCTATTGCATCACCACACCATATCAATAATGTCAAAGTTAACAACTCAACTCAAGTAAGACAAAAGCGGTCTGCTTCTTATACCTCTTTTGCTAAAGTTTCATGTCTGACATGACTGAACCACCGGGTCTTTTTATAAGCTAGGCAAATGTATTCTCCGGCTTCACCACAACCAACCTGCATTTCATATTCTGAAACTGTAACATAGGAATACAGAGAAACAGTAGGACAAACATTTTTCAGATTTTACCATTGACACAAGCCGGTACTTTGTGCTTGGTTTTAACCCTCCGTACAACTTGCTGATATCGATCTCCCACTCTAAAGCGTTTGTTATCTCAGTTATTTCCTTTTCAGTTTCATCCTTCTCCCATTTCAACACTAATGTTGCAGCAAAATACCAACATTGTCTTATCATAGCGCATAATTAATGAAACGAGTAGACAGTCATGGTCAAAACTTACCGATTGTGAAGATAGGCGGGCATGTACATATAATGTGATGAACAGAGTTTGCCTTTCCACAGCCTCCTGTTTTAATGTCACATAACATTTTATCTTCCATACGAATCGCCTTTAGGATGTCGTCAAACTTTATATTCCCAGAAGCACTCTGCATATGTATATAACAACAGAACCACTTCTTAAGGGGTAGTGGTAGTATCAGTTTCTGTAGGAAAGATACGAAGGGAAATAAATGAAACATACCTTCAGGTCTCTGATTGAGTCTGCAGCCGTAACAATTCCATAAGAGCTTTGCTCTGGATAATTTGGCTTCCTTCTGCAGTTGCTACAGCTCATTCTTTCATATTCTTCCAGTGTAAAAAGATGAGTTACCACGCTTTCAATTTCTCTATCTTTCCAGCAAGGCCAAAACTCAAGGATGGATACGAGAAGCTCAGCAGCATCCTTCAAGAAACCAGAATGACATTTAATACAACAACCAAGCTTTTCTGAAAAAAATATTATGCCATGCTTAAAAGTTTTATCTTCCCCACGAACCGTTGAACGAAGTTCTTCTAGAGAAGCATGTAATTTGCTCAGGAGGTCACAGTAGATTCCCTCATCTTTTATCTGCTTCGAGACAAAAGCAGTAAAGAAATTTTGTAATGCACAAGGAACTTGTTCTTCTAGGTTGTCAGGAAATTGATGCCGGTTGTGCATCAAATACTCTTTAAGAACCTCAATGCTACAAAGGGCCTGCAGTAGCACAAGTTTTTAAAGAAAATAAGGAAGTTAAGAGATAATACATGAAAATAAAGAATGAGCGGAATCAATAGAAGAGAGTTTTATTTTTTTTTAAATGCCTGCTTTACCTTCAGCGTAATTTCAAGAGCTGAATTGCATATGGTTGCAGCCTCTCCATGCGCTGCCTCCGAATGTTTCGACAGTGACTCTTGTCCAGGCATGTTTTGCATATCTTGAAGATGGCAAGTTATAGAAATAAGAACTATACATCTCAAACGAGTATAGTTTGTCATTTGAGAAACTACTTTACAACTAGGGTCACCTTTAGGAGCTTCTTCTTGATTGTCAGTGTTGGATGAAATTTCCAATTGACTCCATTCACTTGAAAAAGTATCTTCTGGTTCCAAAACGTCTTCTACCACCGTTTTTAGTTCCGGTTCAAGGTCGACAGAAGGTTCACTAGACACATGTCAGAACACGTTTTTCTCAGAGGAAACAAACAAACAATATATGAACTTGCAAAAAGACTCTTGAGAAACCAAATTTCTCATCTAGAGAAGAGGTACTTACTGTTCGACGTTCTGATCAAGAAGACTAGACATATTCGTTGAAGTTCTCTGTTACGCCATAAAGACCATTCATTCTTACAACCGAGTAACTGAAATGTCAAGCAAATAGAAAATTTAGATCTTCAACAACCTTGACGCTTCCATGTTTCTTCTTCTTCTTTGGCCCTGCTGTCTTTTCCTTTTGTTGTTTTTTCTCAGATAGAAGATCTGCTTCTGCAACAACAGCTAACTCTTGAAGTTTCCCAAATTCTTCCTAGAAGAATAAAGAAGTAAATTATAACATGATGTACATGTCAAAGAGAAGCTGAAGCTACTCGTACGAGAATGAGACCTTGTTGCATTTATTTTTCTTCTTCTTTAATAGCGATTTCTTCTCCTCCTCAGTTAAAAGATCTGCTTCTGCAGCAGCTGCCTTGGCTTTGGCATCCATATCTACAAGTCCATCTAACTTCTCCTAGAAGAATATATATAAATAATAATATAAGGTACATGTCCAACAAAAAATCTGAGGAAAGATGAAAGCTCTCTGTATAAAACCAATGTTTCAAACCAACCCGCAAGAAACGTTTCAGCAGGTGCAGGATATGAGAGCGGTAATCAAAAGCAGAAAGCCGGGCGAGGTCGTTTAGCAAATTGATCCTTGAATTTTCAACCAGCAAAATCTTTGAATCGACTAGCGGAACCTGCAAGTCAAAAGATACTTTACAAATAACAATTTACGTCTGTTATTCTGTTGTTAATTGAAACTCATAACAGGAATGCACCTTGTTGGTGACCACTGATCTCAGAGCGTCTATGGACTTCAATACTATATCATCACTGAGGTTTTTCTTCCCATGTATAAAATTCAGGCAAGCATCTAGATCCGGGAAATCAAATGTCGGATGCGATGCTCCTTCGAGAACATCTTTTACTGCACACAAGAATAGTTTTGTATTGAGAGAATCTCCGGCGTCTGTTTTTAAATGCTCTTCACATTTATCGCCTATGAGAGATGCATATCTATTCCATTGATGTTCCTGAATACTCCTTCTCCTTTCATCTTCGCATATACATAAGTTCTTAGCGTCAAGAAGACCTCCATCATAACATAGGATTTGCAACTTCTTTGAATATTTGATTCCCAAAGTCCTACACGTGAAGTGAATGGATCTCAGAATAGCCACCCATATATCAAGATTGTGTGCCCTGATAGGTCTGGGAAACTCAAAGCTCTCATCTATCAAAGGGTAGTCAAGTAACCAGGATACAAATTCATCACCCTGAGGATGTGTCTTGGCGTAGTGAACATTATGATCACAAACATCTATTGTCCCTTCATCATCGAATGACATAATCTTGCCTCTCAGCAGTCTTTTATCCAAAAGCATGAATGTAAACTGACGGTCTAATTCGATCTTTTCTTTAGGCCGAGTAAGACCCCATAAACTGTCCACTGCTCTGCAAATCAGTTCGGTACCATCACCCCTTTCGCACTTGATCTGTTTAAGAAGGTCTAGAATTTGACTGAGTTCATGGCATTCCAAGAAGGAGAGACTCTGAGGTGTTTCCAATAGGTGACACTCGGTAGTAAGAGTATCCTCGGAAACTTCAAACTGTGAAAGATGCTTAACTGGAAAACGCATCATCCAGTCTCGAACGCTACAAGAGAGAATCTTACAGTCCCAAAACGACACAAGAAGCAACTTGATTTCCTTGAGTAACTTCCTACGCTCTTCATCCGTAGCTAAAGGCCAGTCTTTGCACCATCCATTCTCATAGACAAACTCTTTCACAAATTCGAGCCGAGTCTTGATCATTTCAACGGCAGCTACTACATCCACTGGTTCCCAACCTGCAACCGAAATCATACCAGCCCACGCTTCATTTACCTTCTGAGGCATATGCTTTGTCGTAGAAGGTTTAAATTTCGCGGCATGTTCTTGTTCAAGATGAGCCTTAAACTTCTTAGGATAAAAAAACTTCTGTGAACAAGTTCGACATATCCAGAATTTCCATTTCTTGTTCGTCTTTGCACAAGTGAGAACTTGCTCCAAAGCTTCTTGTCCCTCTTTACCATATAATCTCTCCACATAACCTCTAAGCTCCACAATGCTTACTTTCATAAAGTTCCTTTTACTCTCAACATTCATACCCGTCCAGTACGACCTCAATCTCTGACCCGAAACAACGTTCTGCGAGTCACTCCTTATGATTCCCTTTGACTCCTTAAGTTTTGAGTCAGAGTGACCAAGGAGGATCTTTGACTCTGCCACTTGGACTATATTCTCAAGTGTAGTTTTAGTATTTTGCTCGATGAAGCTTAATCGATCATACGAAGCCAAAAAAGATAAACTTTCTTTAGCATACTTGATGGCTTTCTTGTAATACAAAGCTGAGCCAAGTTGTCCGCCTAAGTCGAGCAATGCCATTGCAGAGAATGCGTGTACTCCATAGTGTTGCGTAAAGCATTCTACAGAACTTAACAAGAATGCGAATTTCATGTCACTGTTCTCTGTTCTATTCGCTAGCTCGAAGAAAATTGAACCTTGTAAGTAATGAAGCTTTCCTGCAATTTTTTCTTTCCCACGAGTAGAAATCGAATCTTCGATTACTTCCAAAGCTTCGATGTGATCTCCTTGAGCGAAGTAACCTTGTGCAAGTTTGTGGAGTTTTTCGTCTTCACCATCGTCTAAGAGAGGAAGAAGCGCCATGTTTTTGGAAGTGACGATTCTCAAGCTTTCTTCTTTGCGCTTTCTTGGTTTTGCTTCAGATAGAAAGTTGTTGGGAATTTTCTTCGCGAGAGGGAAAAATAACAGAAAGATGTTGAAGCTTTATCACGTGAGATCCACGTGTCGAGCAAGCTTCCTCGTCCTGCAACCCAGATTGTGTTGTCTTTTGGAAAATGATCCATTTTTTTCATTGGGGAATTGTGTCGAGCAACTTCTGGGCAATCCCCGTTTGGAGTACGCCGCTTTTGATTTTGTTGTATTTTTCCGGGATAATTACCAACCTAAAGAAAAAAAATATGATATTCAGAATCGGCTTCAACGAAACTGGTTGATTTATCTTCTCAGATTTTATATCTTTATGAATGGATGAAATACTTTTAGTATTAGCGCTCAATACAATAATACAAGTCCTCGTCTTTCTGTTAAAAGACGGAGCTAAATAGTGTTAGCGGCTTAGCGGTAAATACTATCAACTTTTTTTTAGTTTCACAAAGTAGTGTTGCTTGTGTTGTGTCCTTGTGAAAATGGAGCTAATTATCGACCCAACTATGAAATAAAAAAACATATATATATATCAATCATTGCGTTGTTTCAATATTTTTGTGGTAAAAGAAGTTTTAGAAGTAGATTTATTTTGTTTTGAGGCAAGCATTGTGACCAAAAAACAAAAAAAAGCTTAATAACTAGTATCAGAATTGGCCCACACAACTGCAAGAGTGACAAGAGAAGCGTAGACTGAAGTAGGCAGCTTCTGCACCACTTTGCCAACTCCCGGGACACCCTCCGTGGCCCTTTTCGTCGCAATAGCCACAGTCGGAGCCACAATCAAAGATATAATCAAACCCTGACTCACCACCGCAAATGTATCAGCCGTAAGCTGCTCGACAAACTTGACAAACTCCTCTCTATCAATTTCTCCATCCAGGTTCATATCGCAGTCCTATTACAACAACATCACCCAAACAAACAATATGAGCACTCGGTTTTTGTATATATATTTTTTTTGTATTATACACACTTTCCCCAAAAGCTTTCTAGGTCCAAGAGACTAATCTGTGTCGCCGGCGATGCCCAAATGTTAATTCTCCGGTGGCCGATTTTTGTATTTTAATGGATTTGAAAATCTATAAATCCTTGTAAAATTTAGTGTGTATTTTTTTCCAAATGAACCACAAAATTTAACAATTAATATGAAACGCAAAAAACAGAACAATAAAAAAAAACCTCCGATTGTGTTTTTATTCCAAAATGTGAAATTATACATATATATATTCTTTTGATAAAAAAATATTTAGTTCATATTTAAACACAAACGCAAAAGCAGAATTTTGGGTAGAAAGTACCGTCATAATGGTTTGGACTAGATCCTTAGAAGGCGGATCGAAATGGGGACCAGGCAATCGCTTGTTTATGTCACTGAGAAAACATCCCAACAAAAAAATGTGAAAAGTTCAAAGATGAGATTGAATTTTCCGAATCTGTAAACCCTAAAAGAGCCGAAAAAATCTTACTTATAGACGAGAAGCACCGCGATATAAAGCTCTTCAAAGGTAAAATTGGCTCTTCCCGTTTGAAGCTTGAAGCGATCGAAAACACGATCGCATATCGCCTGTACCTGCTTCTGCCTCCACTGCTTACCTGAAATTACCATTGCAATTCCATATTTTAAGAACCAATTTCATCGAAAGAGATTATTATTAAAGGAAAGGGAGATAGTTAACCTCGGAGCTTATCAAAGACTTGTCCCATGGCGATGATTTTCTTTTCGCCTGATTGCACAAATATGAGGATGAACCTTTTCTCTTGTTTTATTTTAAAATATGCGAATCTGATCGGAGGACTGATCCTCTGTTTCGCTCCTTTGCATGATGACTCCAAGAGTTTGTCCTATTGGTTTAGTAATTTGGGCCACAGATTTAAGCATGGATTTGAAACCAAACTATGACTGAAGTCTGAACAAGGAATTTAGTTATTCTGGCAAGTGGCCCAATGACCACACAAGATTTAATAAGGTTATTTGGTTTGGGTATTTTAGTGGATTCCAAAATCAAAATCAAAACCAAATTTAGTGTTACGAGCTCTATGATTAATTTCAAATTTATAGTGAAATATTGTGTTACTGATTTTATGATTTATAAATACTAATAATTCAAACCACATGTTTTTTTAAAAAAATTTGGGGGGGGGGGGGGGGGGGGGGGGGGGGTGTATTCAATATGGTGATTTTAATGATTTTGTTTGATTTTATGGAATCTATACTATAATAGTTGGCCAGCACTCTCCTGGGCTTGACACGTGGCACACTCTGTTTTATTGACACATGTCATTTAAAAAAAAATTTGATGGAAACAAAAACCAAAAAAAACCTTACCACTTCTCTCATCTTCTTCATCTACGGTTCGTCGATGAAGGATCTTAGCGGCGAAGATGGCTAGTAATGTTAAGGATGAGCCAAATGGTGGATCTAACCGCCGATCAAATGGTTACGGCGATGATTCCGGTGATGAGATCGCGGCGAGGAATGAGAATTTGAAGGCGGAGGAAACTAAAAAGCCGAAACCCAAAAAGGAGAAGAAGCCAAAGGTTTTTTACCTGAAGCAGCTTCGAAGATTGATCTTTCAAATCTCGAAGTTTTCCTTGTAGAAGCATCCGTAAGATCAAGCAACGGCTCTTCAAAAAAAAAGTAGATTCCGATCAAGCAGAACAGATTCGTCGTCTCCTCTGACGAAGGTATTGGGGATTTTGTTTACCTTCAGAGAAATTCATTTAGGTCCCAATTTACCTAAATCATTGTTCTGGCTTTTTCGTTCCTAATTAGCTTTGAGAGAACGAAGACGATAAGGTAATGCATTCATATTTCACCGATTGTTTTATTTGTTTCTTCATCGGACTTTGGTGATGGTTGTAAATTTGAACGAATTATAAACTTAATTTTCTTTCAGGGAACATCGAAGACATTAATCACGTGTTTCGCTCAAGAGAGTCTTTTATGATGCTTACTCGAAATCTGTGAATAAGAGTATCTTTGATGGTGTGAAGATGGATATGGTTAGCTTTGCTATGGATCTTTTGGACTCGAATTGCTCCGATGAACAGCTTCTCGGAGCAAGGATTCTTAGTAAGTGAGTGGTGCGCAGAGGATACGCTTAAGAAGATTGGAATCTACTTACCCCGTCATTGAAAGGTTTGTTCTTTACGAATCAAAATTGTGAAATTTTGTAGTTTCTACAAATGTATTGGACTTAAATTGTCTTCTTCTTTAGGTTGGTGAAAATTTAGCAGTTTCCAGAAACCCATACCTCATAACTCATTCTCCTACTAGACCGTTCAGTTCCATTTTGCTGTTTGCAGAATTGATGAGATCGTGTGAAAGTTGATGATAAGTGAAGATAGGTTCGTTTGTCCTGCACTTATGTAGCTTCTAGATTTCTTCACTATTCTTACCTAAACGTAATGAGAAGATCTCTATCTCTCTCATGTATTACATCAACTGATGAGAAGATAAACTGTAGGATAAAACT
This sequence comes from Draba incana, assembly GCA_963576765.1. NCBI lineage: Eukaryota > Viridiplantae > Streptophyta > Magnoliopsida > Brassicales > Brassicaceae > Draba > Draba incana. The sequence goes on from OY755215.1 coordinate 12,663,118, forward strand.
GCTCAACGCTGGAGGACTCGGTATCAATCTTATCGCTGCTGATACATATATCCTTTACAACAGCGATTGACAAATCCAATAACTCATTTGCCTTTTCTGGTCTTCCCTCCTTCCGAGATGGTCTCGAACTGTCTATCCCTTTATCTCCAGAATCCACAAATGGATTTCACACCGATGTAGAGAAGGCAGATGATTGGTAAGATGGACCTTGTTCATGTCTACAGGCTTAAAACAACACACACAATAGATGTAAAAATCTTAGCTATTGAGTTCTCAATTGCTTAACTGCTAGGTTAGTCCGGTTTTAGGCTCTTGGGATGTTTGATCTTTAGTGGTATGGAACTTGGAAGTTTTTTGTTCATTTGGATTAGAGTTACAGTCTTATCATTTGGTTTTGTGAGCTTTGTAGCAAGTTAATCTGAGAACTGGAATGGTGAATCTTTTGGTTTAATAGTTTATTTAAAAATCTTACATATCATGTGTTTCATTTGATGATAACTTTGAAGGTTTCAAGGGAAAATTTCTGCAATTGTCCATTCCATTGACATTCACTCATACCGGAAGCACACTTGCATTGTAAGTATTTGTTCTATATGAGGTGTGTATTCGAAATCTGATCTAAACTCTTTATCTGTTTGAAGTTTGAACTATATCTTCACCATAAATTGATGATACTTTAGTTTAATCCTTCATTTGTTGCCAAATTTTGAGTATTTAGCCTCTGTTCAAATTCCTTGGTTATGTCTGGAACTCGAAACAAATGCTTTGAGGTTCTTCACTTTCTTCTTTTCCTTATGAAGAGGAACGTATGTTTTTGTGTGTGTTAGTATCCGTATGGTTTAGCTGGTTATAAGGAGTTGTGGTGATTGATTACAAGTGTTTGTTTTCAAGCTTTTAGTGCTTGATTGGTTTTGGTAATAGATACTTTTTTGTTTTGGCCTGGCATGTGGTAATAGAGTTTTATAAGTAAAGACAATGTTTTATGTAAGATTTTACTCGAAATTGTGTTTGAATGAATGATATTTTCTGCTATAGCTTCCCTATCCTGATTTAAATCACGTGTTCCAAAACAAAGAAATGAAGAGAAAGACAAAAAGTTTTACATAGAACTACTAATGGTTTGTGCCTGATTCTTCGGTCTCTCTCTTCTAGTAATCAAGTTTGATATTTCAGAGAGTTGGTGTGTTTAATCCTAGAGCGTTGCTTGTTCTTTGATTTGTAATAAAATTCAGAGGTACTCTTTCTATATATTATCCTCAAATTTCTGAAGGTCTGATTTCAAGCTCCATTTAAATATTCATTACTGGTGGTGAATCTAATTATCGACTCCGTTTGCTCAACTTTCTTTCCGAAATTCAGTTAAAATATTAATAATGAATATATAAAGGTTCAATCTCTTTCGTCTTCTATTATCTGAGAAACATCATCAACTAATTTTGGGAATCTGCTGCTTTCTACTCTCCAGTCACGTGTTATTTGCGCTAAATAAACTCACTTGTAGCAGAAAAAATCGAGGTTTAGATCTTTCAGCGACATGGCTTCCATTCTCCCATAGATCCTTCAATTGGATCAGATCCATGGCGAAATTCGTTACCATTTACGAGCCCTTGCGTAAGCTTCATCCTAATCGTTTTTCCCTTTATTTACTTTCTCTTGTGTAAATTATTCGGTTTTCTTCTTTTTCTATTGTGGGTAAAGATGTTTTCTAGAGTATCAGTGAATCTCTTATGCGAGTAAACAAGTTTGGTTGGTAAAAACTGAGTGTTGGATCTAATTTTTTTTTTGTAGATGATGAGATGTATAAAGGCATCACCCGGAAAGTAGTTCTTCAATGAAACAAAATATTTGCCATTATCTATTTGCATGCATGGTTTCATAGGCTGAAATAGACGGGAGGAGGTAAAAGAGAACAAGAGTGAGTATAAACGTTGTGAGAGTTAGAAAGAGAAAAGACTTACATGCTCAGCTTTTTCTTTATTCCGGCTTCTCCATTCAGCTGAGACATGAGATAATGACACTATTTCTAACCTTTTCCCATTCTTTTCACAAATTTTTAAGGTGAGGATACTTTCATCATCTTCTTTCAGCACTAAAGAATTATGTCATGATAATGTGAGAATAGTTTGACTTGTAGCTCAATCCCAACCTTTCAATGTAATGTTTTGGCAGGTGACAAAGATATTTAACCCCATACATGACAACCTGGTGCACGAAGATAGATTTTCTTTCAGGACAACATGTTTGATCTTATCCATGCTTTGAGAAGACTAGACGTTCAAGGTAAACCGAGAAGCTAAAGTTATTGGTGTTCGATCTTGGACGGATATCCTGGAGGATTTTTATGGTTGGATATTCAACAGTTGATGAGAATAAAAATATATCACGTGCATGATCGAGAAATGCAAATATAAGAAGCTAAAATAGTTATTGGAGAGAGAAAGCTATTATGCTAAGCCAGTTGAGTATTTGATTTGGAGAGTAAAAATCATTTTCTATGTAAAGAGACAAAAGGAGAATGGTAATAGTGAGAATGTAACTGTTATACTGATAATAAATATTGGGAGTTCCATGTGTGATATTCAATTCAATAGAGATTAAGTATCAAGCAATTCTATTACATTTGACATAGGTATTAATTCCTATGCTGGTATAATTTTCCTTACTATTCAAGCACAAAACACTTATTTAATATATGGCAATGCCCTGCATAACCTTCAGTCTCTGCCTTCGGTGACAATCTTCAAGCTCATTGATAGAGAGATGATTAATATCATCAACTCTCAGAGACATAAGAAGCATTGGAGAAATCTGATGCATCTATGGCTAAGATAACCCAACTCTGATTCAATCTTTTCCTTGTGTATCTTTGTTTTTACCTTTTTTCCAGGGTTACACAAAAACTTGGTATGAAATCATGTAATACTTAACCTTCATTTATAATGATATATACATTCTTAGAAAGAAAAAAATATATATATTTATTTACATATGGCAATGGCATCAAATAATAAGGAATAAGATATATCATGGAAACTGACTAGAATTCTATAAAGTTATTCTTTTTTTTTAACCATCTGGAATGATATAAATCAAGAACAAGGGAATAACAATAGTTTGAAACAAAACACAAGAGAAAACTTGTAAAGCAAGCATCACACCCAATGACAAGGGAACTAAAGATGCTACAAACAAGCTTCCCGAGCAATCAAATCATGTAACCAACCCGGGCCTCCAAGTGCAAGATAAGACTGAAATCGACCATCTCGTGTAACACTCTTAGAAATCTCACGAGCTATAGTGTTCGCCAATGGTGATTCGATGTCAAAAGAACAACTCTCAAAACTTAGACTAAGCTTGATAATATGTTCCGTGAAGACGCGATATCGCGGCCAGTCCCATGGTTTCAACAGAGCTGCGTGGAGAGCCTTACAATCCGAAGCAAACACCACATTATGAACATGTAAATCCAAAACCATATAAGAATCATAGGTGATTATGAAGTACACTACAAGTACTTGCATAACAAGGGTAAAGAACATTGAAAACCATTTAGAATCAAAAATCCGAATAATGTGAAAGCTAAAAAATGGTCACTACAAGATCCAAAAATAAACATAATTATCTTTATATACTACCAACCTGAATACAATAACTCTAAACGGTAAAATGCTGATAAACAAAACAAATACATACTAAAAAATGTTGAGCAACACATTTTATAGAGAAATATCCGCGCGTTGCGCGGGCTCTCACCTAGTTAATTATAAAATTCTCTACAATCTCATTTAAAAAAACTATGAGTTTTGACTTTTTGTATACTCTTATTATCTTATCGAATTGTGTTATATTTTACACTCGTCCGACTCGGGATCGACAAAATTTATTAATTTATCGAATATTAATTTATAGAGTTTCTACTATAATACCACTTTTGACAAGTGAATACAATATGTTATAGTGCTTACGGTAAAAATTCTGACGTTCCCAAGAATTGGTCATTCCGACAAACATCTTTGCGAGAAAATAGTCTAAAATCATTTTGTCAAAAACGAGTTCTAATAGTATATGATGATCGAACACGATGCCACTTATGATAATTGTTAGCTTGAGGTTTTCTGCTCGAGGTTAGCCTTGGAAAGATGCCACATAGCTCTAACTAAAATTGATGAACTTAAAAGACTAATCGCAATAAAAATGTTTAAAACCACAAGTATAGTAAGAAATGCTGTTTTATTGTTTTTGCCTAAAAGAAATGTATCTACTACCATATAATCTTGTTTCTCTTCCCCTACTCCTTCCCTTCTATTCTCTTTTATATCTCCACGAACACAAAAGGTATTAAAAAAAAAAGGTTTGGTCCCAAGACTAAGTCTCAATGCAATTGTAAGTAGAATGCTAACAAACTTTTTAATAATCTAATCCGAAATAGAAGTCCAAATGCATTCAAATGCCTCAAACTCCGACCTATCATTACAAACCCTTTTCACTGGCCATCTCATATCACTATTATCTTCAAAAATATGATTGTCATCATCGACGAGCGGAAAAAGAGATCCCGGTAAACTCCAATCAAGAGAGGTCGAGATCATGCTTTCCTTCATCCACGGGAACTCAAACACTCCAAAACTCTCACGTCCACAATTCTCATTACTTCCGTTTGATATCTTCTCGTCCATCTTGTTATCCTGATCAGGATTCACGTTGATCACATTTCTCTTTTTGTTCTTCTTGATCTGCTCGTCCTTGTTCTTGCGTTTATGGCTTTTAGACGATCCCTCCATGGATCAAAATGTGAGACGATGGATGAGATTTGGAGTGAAGTGATATTAAATATATAATAAAAAATGAGGAGGGGAGGGGATGAGAGGGAGTCACGCCTTCTTACCCGTATGCATCTGTCATTTGGCATTTTAAAAGCAAACCAACCAAATCCTTTTGTGTTGTTTTCGTGCTTTCCTTCTTTTACGTTCTCCTTTCTCCCTCTCCCAACCACACAAGCAATCAAAATACGTTTTCAGACTCCAAGGATGAGGTGGACATTGAGAAACAAACGGCTATTTTTAGCTTTTCTTACTCACTAATCATCAATCAAATACTAATACTCATCGTCACTTTTGTTGATCTAACTAAATGAAAATACAACACAACTTATTCTTTCTTAATATCAAAATACAGCAATATATGTTTGAAGTAATTATTTCGAAGGGATCCAGCGACATAGTCAAATACATTAATATTTTCCTCGCTAACATCTAACAATATCTAAGAAAGACCTTCAATATAATATCTTAGCACGAATATTTGCCTATTTGGTTCTAAAAGTCTAACAATCAATTCTTTTTTTTTTAATCTTTCATTTAGAAATGGGAAATAGTTTGAGGATCATATATTCCTCTTGGCAAGAATTCATATTGTAGACAAAAGAACATTCAACAAAAATATTAAGAACATGATTCTTATTGATCGAATTCTTGAGAGTGACTCTAATAAATTAAACAAAAGCACAAAGTAAGTGAGCTCTATATTTAAGCTAGTCCTGGGCATATTAACCCGAACCTGTAGACCCGAACCTGGACCCGAACCTGTAGGAACCGAACCTGAACCCGGACCGAAGTTAGAGGTGTAACCTGTTGGGTATATTTTTAACATACTCGTGGGTACAGGTTCGGGTCCGGGTAAGAACATGACCCGAAGAGGACCCGAAGACTGTATTATAAGTCATTTAATGTACTTTACCTATTGTCGCCGGTTCCTCTTCCCTATTCTTCGACAAAACCACAAAAATCAAACTGGAATCACCAGATCCTCTCCGACCTCGACCACCACCGTCTCTTCCGCCAGAGACGTCTCGAATCAAATCTACGATAAGGAAATCCTTTATCTTCTTCTAAGTTCTAACCTTGATTCGATTCGATTCGATTGTGTAAGGTTGCACGCAATTGATCTTGTCTTTTCATCTTCTCTGTTTCATAGTCTTCTTTGTTTCATCGATGCTTAGATTCCAATGTCTAATTACTTTGAATTTGAACTGAATATGATTCTGTAATTGCTTTGAATTTGATTCGAGTCCGATTCGATTGTGAATTGTGTAATTGTCAGATTTGAGTCTAATTGTGTAGTTTCTCTACTTATAGGACAATAATTTCTTTATATTGATACAAAACTATTTGATACAAAACTGATTCTGATTGTGTAATTGTTGGATTCAGTTGTATAATTGATTATGTGTTCGTGAAGAGTGACCACTCGAATTTAACACATATATGTTACCTTTAGAATTTTCTGTGTAACAACAGAGTGACCACTCGTGTTAAACCCATAAATTTTGTCTTTGTATTTTTTTGAGTAGAATCTGAGTGACCACTCGTGTCAAACACAGAAATTGTGCCTTTGTTTATAGCTTAAGTGTGTTTGACTATTTTTGGCTTGTGAATTTTTAATAAGTGTGTTTGTCTTTTTGCAGATGGCTTCTAATTTGCACAATTGCCAAGTGGATGATGCTACTGGGGACAATGTCCCTGATGGAACACCAAATCAAGCAAAAAAAAAAAAGGGTCAACATGCAGATGGAGGTTCTAGTTCGAAGATCAAGAAAAGGTCTTGGGTGTAGCAACACTTCACAGAGCAGAAAGAGGATGGAGACAAAGCTAATTGCAACCACAGATGATTGTTCCATATGCCTCAGGTACTAGTAATATGAAGAAACATTTAAATAAAACTTGCAATGGTTACAAGTTATGGGAAGCTGCTAATATGTATCAAAACCAAACATCCTTGAACCCTAATGGTGATGGTAGTGTTAGTTCTGGAAAGGTTTCTGATATTGTGATTAGGGATACAAAAGACAAAACATTTCATATTTTGTGACTTTGAGTTTTAACTTTGATCTCTGAAATTGATGTTTCTTCTACTTTGTATTTCACTTTGAAGTTTGAAGTTTGAACTTTGGTTTTTGTTTTTCGGATAAACACAATCAGACAATCTCTTAAAGACTTGAACATTGTTGTTTACTTGTTTTTTATGTTGGAAATGCATTATTCAGTTCAATTTACAGGTGTAAGTTCATGTTCTTTTACAATATAGGGTAATAATACAATACATAACATGTACCCGAACCTGTACCCGAAAGAAACCTGTAAAAATTCAGGTATTTCGGGTGGAACCTAAACCGGAACCTGTACTCGACCCGACACATTACAGGTACCTAAATGGGTCCAAATATGTATACCCGTTGGAACTTGTACCCGTAAGCACCCGAACCTGGACCCGAACCGAATACCCGTATGCCCAGGACTAGTTTAAGCGTAGAAGGTTAAGTGTTTTTTTTTTTTTTACACAGAAGGTTAGTGTATTTCTGTTTGGATTTTCATTACCCATCCTCATTATTCTATCTTATCTTTTCTCTTCAATTACAACTTTTCTGCTTGGAATCTGTTGTATTTTTTAAGTAAATTATTTATGAACCTCTTTTATTTTATTTTACTGGGCCTTCATCATTTTATGTTGGACCAAGAATCTTTTATCTTATATATTATTTGAGAAGCATTTTGGGATCATTTTGTTTATGTGTCATCACCACGATTTTTTGAGTTTTTTCTTTTGATTTATTTTAATCTTTCTATACTAATTGCTAAACACATTTATTTTCTAATTAATTAATGTGGATTACTTTTAGTCTCAATATCAAACACATTAAAATAATCATAAACTTGCCAAAATCGAAATATTTTGAAATCATGTACTTGCAAAAAAAAGAAAATATATATATATATATATGTTTCGAAAATTCAAGATTAAAATCATAAAACTAATTATGAACAAAAAATAATATATATTCCAAAAGTGTATTAATTAAGAAAAATAAAAGATATTTTCCTTATCTTTTGAAATATAGGATTAAATACTAATATCCTATTATAATAAATCACAAGTAAAATCTCAATAACTGCAGCTTTCTTCATCTGCCACGTGGCAAAAGTCCCAAATTATACTATTCCATATTTTACGGTAGGCAGATATGTTTTTCCTTTCAATTCCACAATTAAAAAGAAGAAGCAAATTCCCTCACTTCTTCTTGCAACTGTTTCTCCGGTTATCCCCACGATCACCACTAATAAGGGTTTGATTGGCAAAGCTTTTAAAGGAGCATCATGTTATGTACTATCCAATCATGTATAATTAATAAAGCATTAAGCAGAGTATTTTCTAACTGCTAATGCTCCCAAATGGACTTGCCCTCAATGCTCTTAAGTAGAGCTTTTCTAGAGCATTGAGCTCTAATATATTAAAAAAATTTAAAATAAAATTATAAAACTAATTTATTTTTAAATAACATCAAAATAAATTCTATACCGAAAAACTTTTAGTTATTTTAGTTCATGTTTATCATTATTTTATTTGTTTTATAGTTTGAAATAATATTATAAAAAATAATTCATTTAAATATAATTTAAATTAGAAAAATTAAAAAAAAAGTCTTATCATAATTTAAAAATATAATATATACACAATGCATTTCACTAAAAATGAATATACGTTATTTATGTAATTATAAGAATACATATAAATAATATAATAAAATAATTTATCTTAATTTTATATATAGTCTCTCACAGCTCTGCTAATCATGTATTTTAATCAGAGCAGTATAGCATAATGCTAATGCTGCTTGATGCTCCTGCTCAAGCTCCAGCTCCATTATACTTTGCCAATCGAACCCTAAGTAATAACTACAACATCTCTCTTCCATTTGTTTTTGTTAAATAGACTTCTACGACCGTTTTCGATTTCAACAGAGCACATATTTCTCTTTCATGTAAATGATTTCACTCTCTTTGTTATCTAAAAGAGATTTTGATTTTCAGCAATAGATCTTTGTAATATGTTTCAAATGAAGAACGCGAAAGGCTCATGAATCTCCACAAGGTTATCGAACATAGGCGTTGATTCTCTCTTTAAATTTCGAAACTTGGAGAAAGAAAACAGAATCATTGATCATTGACGGAATCAGATTACGTGTTCGTCCAGATGTTGTCACTTGCAACACTTTAATCAATGTCTTGTCGGAATCGATGAATTTTATGTTGTAACTCGTCGTATGAGAGAAGCTGGGATCGAACCTGATGTTACTACATAAAATTCATTGATTTATGGAGCTGCAAGGCATTTGATGTTGAAACGTGTCCACCAACTGTTCGACGAAATGCTTCACTCAGGTTTATGTATAGTTACAATACTTCGATGTCTTGCTACTTCAATTTCTAAATTGCATGTAATTGTGCTTTTTTTTATAATCTTCATTGAGTGTTTGGTATATGTTCTTCCAAAAATAACTTTCATATTCGTTTTAGCTTTAAGCAAATAGTATTATTGATGAAAAATATAATATAAAGTAATTATTTGAATCAAAAACAATTTCATGTTCATTTAGCCCATGCAAAGCATGGACCATAAAACTAGTACCATTATATTAAAGAAGAAGAATTCTAAACCATTATACTAGGTGTCAAGCTTGCAATTTATCTCATTTTTTTAAAAAATTAAAATTATATTATTAAGTTATACTATATTCTTATCCAAACACTCTTCATAAGACAATTCCTATAACCAAACACAATAATTTTTAGTTAGTTTGCATAATTAAATGTGAACAAGTTAATTTTAAAGTATATAAAATCTTCACTTTTGGAATCATAAATCACGATTTTAATTTTCATTTAATTGAAAATAAACTAATGAAGGAATGCATTGTTTTCACTTTGGAATCTTCAATAAAAAACGTATATTCCCATGTTTACAAACATCTCAATGTTTACAAACCTACAATGCTTATTATATAAAAAATACATTGTGTTGAATCATAAATTGTATTTTTGTATATTATGAGATGAAATTAATACATTTTATTATATATAATGACTAAGAAATTAAAATCGTCATTTTTGAAGATTATGAAATTGTATACATTGACAAAAAAATTAAAAACCACTATTATCAATTATTTCACGGGTGGAATACATTTCTATTCAAAATAATGACAAAATTTCAAAATATAAAGCAGATTTCAGATTCCGTATAACAATTTTCCAAAAGTGATATTTTTTTTTTAATTCAAACTATATTGATTTACTCGCTAATCATATTATACCGCGTATAACGCGGATAACTTTCTAGTTTTTATTAAATCTCGAACATTTGAGTTTTCATGATATTTTTCTTACCTCTTTATCTTCCCTCTTCAATATTTTATTTCCCTTAAGTAGGGTCAGTACTGAAGTGCTCATGATATTTGCCTGGACTGGGACCACAATTAGTAGTGTTTATTTGAGCCTCCTGCCGTAGCGTTGATATAGCAAAGTGAATATCAATCTCAACGTGTTTGGTCCTTTGGTGTTGAATAGGATTGGATCTTTTGTTTTGTTTGCTAAACATCACTTAATAATTGATATATTAACTCTAACAAAAACCAAACCCAGTGTCCGAAGCGTTGGAGCGTGACGTCGTGTTTGAAGTTATCCATTTCTGATTTATCCCCAAGAAATCATTGGATGCCAAAAGAAAGCAAAACGGTCCACTGTGTACTTGCCACGACGTCGTTTTGTACAGTGATCAAAACTAGTCAAAGAAGAATAAAGGAGTTAGAAAGAAAAAAAAAAGAGTGCGTGAGATTCAATGGCAGAGAAAGAAGAGAAGGTGAAGCTTCTAGGGTTTTGGGCAAGCCCTTTCACCTGTCGGGTCAAGATGGCTCTCAAACTCAAAGGCGTGCCTTACGATTACTTGGAGGAAGATTTGGTTAACAAGAGCCCTTTGCTTCTTGAGCTCAATCCGCTTCACAAGAAGGTTCCGGTTCTTGTCCACAACGGTAAACCAATCCTCGAGTCAAATCTGATCCTCGAATACATCGACCAAACATGGATAAACAATCCAATCCTACCCCAAGACCCGTTCGACAAATCCATGGCTCGATTCCTAGCCAAATTCGTCGATGAACAAGTAAATCTATAAACCAATTCCTTTATTAACCAATTACATAGGACCACTAATTAATTTCTAGTTGGCAAGTTCTATATAGAACCACTAATTACTATAAATTCAATACTTTTTCAAATATTTAAACTATGATTCTATGCAGATTAAAATACGACTTCAAATTAAGTATATAAGGAAACGGGTTTGTTATATGTTGGTCTATCTATCTTGTAGGTCGCACCAGTAGGGTTCAAGTCTCTAGTGAAAGCAGAGAATGGAATAGAGGTTGGAATCAAGGAGGCTCGAGAACTCATTATGTTTCTTGAGAGGGAAGTCACCGGAAAAGATTTCTTCGGCGGCATGACAATCGGATTCTTGGACTTGGTGGTCGGAAGTATGATCCCGTATTGTGGAGTTAGAGCGTGGGAATTCGTGGGAATTGATATGATTCCAGAGGATAAATTTCTAGAATTAAATAGATGGATCAAGAAGTTAAATGAGGTTAAGATCGTGAGGGAATGTGTACCTCCAAGAGAGGAACATATTGAGCACTTGAAAAGAAACGAAGAGCGAGTCAAATCGGCCATCAAGAGAGAAACATAACACAAACATAACAATACTCTTTTTATTATAAAGTTGTATGAACATTTTCGAAATAAAGATGGGCGACAATATCTTTCATAATGAGTGACATTAGCAATGACGTGCATACCTTTAACATTTAAAAACTATATCCTTTCCTGGTTTGATTTTCAAGATATGAGATATCCTTGGATACCAAGAGAAAGCAAAATCGTTTTTTTTTAATTAATTATTTATTAACAAGATTCTCATTGTCACTACCCATTACCTCATTTATATATAGTAAACTAGTTATCAATGATCAATCAAGCGAACGAAAAAGAAAACTATTTTTGACAAAAAAAAAAAAAAACTATTTGAAGAAAAACAAAAAGTGAGAGCGATCCAACAATGGCAGAGAAAGAAGAGGAAGTAGTGAAGCTTTTGGGGTTTTGGGGAAGTCCATTCAGTCGTCGTGTCGAGATGGCTCTAAAACTTAAAGGCGTGTCGTATGAGTACTTGGAGGAAGATTTGCCCAACAAGACCCCTTTGCTTCTTGAGCTAAACCCGGTCCACAAGAAAGTTCCGGTTCTTGTCCACAATGGTAATATATTACCCGAATCACACCTGATCCTCGAATACATCGATCAAACGTGGAGTAACAATCCAATTCTTCCTCAAGATCCCTATGAGAAAGCCATGGCTCGATTCTGGGCCAAGTTCGTCGATGAACAGGTATATCTAACAATCTAAGTTAATTAATAATATTGATTTTCAGGTTAAATGATAAAACATTTAAATCAGGATTCGTTTTCTTATATATTGATCTAAATTTGCAGATCCTAACTCTAGGATTTAGGACTCTGGTAAAAGCAGAGAAGGGAAGAGAGGTTGCTATCGAAGAGACTCGAGAGCAGATTGTGTTTCTTGAGAAGGAAGTCACCGGGAAACATTTCTTCGGCGGCAAGACAATCGGATTCTTAGACATGGTCGTAGCAAGTATGATCCCGTTTTGTCTGGCTCGGCTTTGGGAAGGTATGGGAATTGATATGATTCCGAGGGAGAAATTTCCAGAACTAAACAGATGGATCAATAATTTGAAGGAAGTTGAGGCCGTGAGGGAATGTATTCCTCCAAGAGATAAACAAATCGAGCGCATGACCAAAATTGCAGAGAAAATCAAGTCTGGTAATTAATTTATAAGATCAAATTGTTATCCTTAGTCCGGAAATATTTACTATGTATGGTTGTATCGTTGTCTTATTGCTATTGTCGAAATAAAGATGAATTGTAGCCGTATATAGGTTGTTGAGAATTTTTTAAATTTTAGAAACTTTACTAACAGTTCACAATATATTAACGGGACAATATGTTGATTTATGGTTTAGAGAAAAACTAAATTGGCAAAATTGATAAACTGATAAGTATGTAGGTATGATACGATGAACTAATGTACATATATTTAGGATTTTTGTGATAGTCCGTGGTTTATAGTCGTTTTTGGTACATATCAATATAATTTTTCTACTATATGGATTCACTATAATGGCGATTCTTGAAGATCGTACAATAATTTCTATTTTGCTACTCAAGTTTCAAGCTATCAGATACGTTCTTAACTTTTAAAGACTTTTTCACATAAATGGTTCTATCTCCTGATGCATATTGTAATGGACATGCCTATGTGAACAGATTGTAATTGACATTGTGTCAAAATTGTCCACAAACGATGTCTCAAACAGTTTGGTACACAAAGCCTAAATTTGTAGGTATGTGTGTTGTGTATGTGCGTGTGTGTGTGCTCATATATGTAAGAAAAATAGAGAGGAGGATTCTTTTTTCTTAAAACCTGTTTATTTAATGTTCATCATCAGAAAATATGTTTCTATAATCCAAATTACATGTAAGGTTATGAGACAAATTCATTATCTATGGCTGCAATAATGAATTCAACTCGAGCTATTTTGATGCGTAATCTTTATCAAATTCAATACATAGTATGATATTATTGAAATTTTTACCTTCATATTTTGATATGTAGCTCATTTGGTTTACCTTTTAGAAGTAACGCTGCATATATCGGTAACCTCATTTCACACAATAATTTTTTTAATTCGTTCATCCACTTAAGAAACAAGAAGTTATAACAAGCAATTTCAATAATGATCAAGACCATCTTAGTTTAAGGAAGATAAGAAAGTAAGAACTCAAGACCATCTTGTCTTGTAAGTAAATCAAGTCTAGCACATATCACGACTTTGGATAATGGTAAATTAGTGTCTGGTTTGGCACATGACTATGTATGTTCCATCAGAATTGTAATCAATCCTATACTCACCCAATGCTATACGCATCTTTTATTGTTCATTTTTACACTCTCAAACTACTGTCCATATGGAATTAGATTGAACGAACAAAGCTTCTTCAACGATCGTGCCAACGATTAGTCAATGTTCCATAGGGCATGCTAACCATTTTAATCATACATATATTGCATGGTTTGGACAATTATCAATGGGCAATACGTAAAGAAACTGTCCAATTAAACAAGCCAAACAATACATATTTTTATCGATCCATATTTCATTGTTGCATCGCTTATTCATGCTCGTTCGGGAACGTTAACTACTCATCGTCTACAAGAAATACTCCGTCTCTAGTGATTGTGGTTCATTTCTTGTCACAAAGATCGATGCTCATGAACAAGCAATACTCGGATCTTGTGAATACATAGTCTTAATGTAAAAGACACTATTTTGACTGAACTCACGAGGTAGGATCTTCTTCATTAGCCATCGTAGGAGTCGGAAAGACAAACGCATCTCAAGGCGGCTCAGAAAGATGAGCAAAGGGTGAGGATCCAGTTAGCGTCAGGGGAGGCGATGCGCAACTCGTGAGGACGAAAAAAATTAGCCCAATTTTCAGCTTTATATAACTGAACATCAAACAATTAAAATTATTTAGGACACATAAAGTTGTATTTTGGTACATTCCAAGTTTTTATTCAATCAATCACTACCTCTAGAATCTGGAACTTGCAAGAATCTATGTAAAATTAACTATCGAATCCTCGAATCCATGTAAGAGATATATCTTTTTGATATAGCGTATAGAATTTACAATATTTAACTGGAATTAATGATTACATAGAAAAATCATGTCGGGATCAGATAGTACTAGTTTGTGGCGATTCTGTAGCCAAGTCTTCTCCTCCATCCTGTTCCTGTCTATCGGACTCAATAAGCATGAGAACAACTTGCCGCATCGATGGTCTCACGACGGGAGACACACTCGTGCAGAGCAGTGCAATCTTCAAAACAGTGAGCATATGAGAAACGATTCTCTGGTCTTGAAGGTTTAACCGAGCATCAAGAATTCCAGAGGACAATGCATCTCTTCTTATGTAACTCCTCACCCAACTCACCACATCCCCACCTTCTTCTATAGGCTGAACCGGCGCTTTTCCGGTTAGTAGCTCCAATAAAACCACCCCGTAGCTATATATGTCTGACTTCTCTGTCACTTTCATCGTGTATGCATATTCTGCAATGATATTTAAAAAAAAAAGCATTTTCAGAAAAACATTCAGGTTTTATGGATTTTAATTTAGTGAATAAACGTTGCACTAGTTGTAAAAACGTTAATTTTTTTGTTTGAATAAATTTGACATTCAATTCCTAAAAAAAAAAATGAAAGAAACTTTACCAGGGGCAATGTAGCCATAGGAGCCTGCAATGGTGGACATGGATTTCGAATGTGGCATATCAATAACTTTTGCTAGTCCGAAATCGCCAACATGAGCTTCAAACTTGTCGTCAAGCAGGATATTGTTTGATTTAATGTCGCGGTGAAAGATTCTAGGCTTGCAATCATGGTGCAAATAGGCTAGACCCTGAGCTGCACCGAGAGCGATTATAAATCTCTTAGACCAATCCAAGTTGCTAGAAGGACCATGGAGTATTTCTCCAAGGCTTCCCTTGGGCATGTACTCATACAGAAGCAGATTTGATCCTTGGTGATTGCAGAACCCATGTAGCTTTACGATGTTACGGTGTCTTATATTCCCGAGAGTTAGAATCTCTGCTCTAAAGCTATTATCTACATTGTTGTTGTTACCACCTTCGTTGTTTGACGCCAGCTTCTTGACAGCTAGAGTGTACCCGGCGGGTAAAACCGCCTTGTAGACCGTTCCACAAGCTCCTCTTCCAACTACGAAACTCTCGTCGAAATTATCAGTGGCTGCAACTAAATCTTGGAAAGTGAATCCTTCCTTTGGAGGGAAGTAAATGTCGAGAGACGTTTCTGACGGATTTTGATCTTGAGTGGAAGAAGCGATTGTCCTCCCTTGGCGTCTCATTAAGTAAACGATGAGAATAATGAGCAAGAGAGAGACCCCGCCAATTGCAGCTGCAGTGATGGCTATGATTTTACTCGAACTGAATCCTTTAGGCTTCCCCATTGACTGGGAAGGCTGTGTTCCCATACACTGGTTGAGCGGTGGGCCGCAAAGCCCTTGATTACCGATAAAGCTTGAGATGGACATGTTACGGAGAAGTGGAATATGACCAGTCAAGTTGTTGAATGAGAAATTGTAACCAAGCAAGCTTGAAAGGTTAGCAAAAGAGCTTGGTATTTCTCCTGACAAATTGTTGTTGTTGAGGAGTAAGACCTCAAGCATTACAAGATTACTAAGCTCTCCTGGTATTTCTCCGGTAAGCTTGTTGTAACTAAGGTTCAATGCTATCTGCAAACCGATGAGACTTCCTAGCTCCCTTGGAATGCTACCGTAGAACAAGTTTCCGCCCATTTGTAGCTCGGTTAAATGAGATATATTCCCTATAGCCAAAGGTATTGTACCTGAAAGTTTATTGTTTGAGAGCTTCAGAAGCTCAAGCTGATTAAGGAAACAAACCTCACTTGGTAAACTTCCAGAGAAATTGTTGCAGCATAGGTCTAGTCGCTGAAGCATCTTGCAGTTGAAGATTTCAGAAGGGACCTCTCCAGTAAGCTTATTCGACGAGACATTCAAGGTTCCAAGCAGTGAAAGTGTACCAATCTCTCTAGGAAGCTCGCCCGAGAAGCCATTGTCTGCTAGTTGGAGCCTTTGCAGGACGCTGCAGTTCCCGACTTCCTTAGGTATGGAACCACGGAATCTGTTTTGTCCCAAGTCAATGGCTGTGAGATTAACCAGTTTACACAAGTTGGACGGGAACCGACCCACGAGGTTGTTTCTAGCTAGACGAAGTTGAACTAGAGTTTTGCAAGTGGTGATGCCAGTAGGAATGTTCCCGGAGAGGTTGTTTGCACCCAAGTTCAAAATGATCACATTAGAATGAAGGCAGAGGTAGCTTGGAATTCTTCCTGTGAGATGGTTATCTGACAGATCAAGCACCCAGAGATTGCTATACAGGCCAAGTCTTGGAGGTATGAACCCACTAAGGGAGTTTTGAAAAAGCTGCAGCATGAAGAGTCCTTTTAGATACTGAAACCCGAGAGGTATAGTACCCGTTAAATCATTGATGGAGAGATCAAGCTTTGTTAGATTCTCCAAAGTAGCAAGCTCTACAGGGATGGTACCTGTGAGTTGGTTCTCAAAAAGATGAAGAAGCTCAAGCCCTTTTATGTTCCCAAACTCCAATGGTATCTCACCGGTCAAACTGTTCTCCGAGAAGTCAATCTCAATTGCACTTGAGATATTCCCAATCTCTCTTGGGATTGTTCCATTCAAGAAGTTTCTGTAAAGGTATAGATACTCTAAGGACACGAGGCTACCGAGTTCTTTTGGAATCGGTCCAACGAGCTGGTTCTTGTAGAGAGCTAGAGTTTGTAAACTTGTGCAGTTGCTAATCTCCATGGGGATAAACCCTGAGAACTGATTTTCCCAAAGAATGACTTGTGAGAGTTTCTTGAGCATTCCAATCTCTTTTGGTAATTCACCACTCAACTGATTCTGAGCAAGACCAAGCATTACCAAACTCTCACATTCACCAATCTCAGACGGTAAACTTCCAGAAATCATATTCTGACCAGCTCGAAAGCTTGTCAGTCCCTTGAGGTTGCCAATGGAACGTGGCAACGGTCCACTGATGTTGTTGCTGTAAATCAAGAGCTGAGAGAGAGACAAGAGGCTCCCAATCTCTATAGGAAGAGACCCTTTGATTCTGTTGTTGTATATGATCAGCTTCTCCAAAGACACAAGCTTTCCTAATTCCTTAGGTAACTCACCTTCAAACTTGTTATTGTTTAGTGTAAGAATCTCCAAGCTTGAACAATTCCCAATTTCTTTAGGAATATTCCCTGATAACTTGTTGTATGACAGATCCAGAAGCTTTAGATGTACCAATCCACCTATGCTTGGTGATAGATTACCCGAGAGAGCCATCGAGGACAGATTCAGTGACAAAACAATAGAATAATTGTTGCAACTCACGCCGGTCCATCCACAAGGTACAGAATCATTTGAATTCCAGTTTTTCAAATTCTGCAAATCATCATCCACAAACTTGCTCTTGATTTCAAGAAGATGTTGACCTTCTAAATTCAACCCTCTTGTCTCAGAGATCAGAAGGGTAAGAAGAAAGATGGCAAAAACAGTAAGCTTCATCATCTCCTTTTACACAGAATCCCTTAAATCTTTCTTACAAGACATCAAACAAGATGTTATCATGTCTGTAAAATACTCTCATCTATAAGATTAATACCATAAGATCATGGACAAAAAAAAATCAATCTTCAGAAGAACATAGAGCCTAAACCATGGATCCGAATCCAAGACACATACCTCTGAAGATTGTAGGCCAAAAGAAGTAATCTTTGAAACTGGTTTCTTGAAAGTGGAAAAGAAGAGGTGGGGACCTTTTTTTCTTCCAAGGAAAACAATATTTAAAGGAAATGGTCATGCTATGATTACTTTTTTTGATCATTGAAAAGCTTTCAAGTTTGAAATTCGTTTTTTCCCTCATTAAAATAATATCTATTCGTACTGGCCTGTGTCTTTTAATAGTATATAATTTCAGAAGCCTGCAAGTGTGATTGGGACTTTGAACTTTGCTTTTCTTCATTTAAGTATTTTATCAATGAAGCTACAATATAAAAAAAAAAGGCGACAGTTAATTAAAATAGTCAACGTTAAAACAATTTCGTCCTTTGTGTAAATTTGAAGGGTTGAAACCTTGAACTTCGAGC
The DNA here is from genome assembly GCA_963576765.1 of Draba incana. Classification (NCBI taxonomy): domain Eukaryota; kingdom Viridiplantae; phylum Streptophyta; class Magnoliopsida; order Brassicales; family Brassicaceae; genus Draba; species Draba incana. The sequence goes on from OY755215.1 coordinate 12,681,832, forward strand.
TTATAATTTAAGTACGCCGCAAATGAAGAAGCTAGAGATGGTCAAATTGGGATGAGGCTTTCCTCTTTCTCTCACGATCATTGCCGCAGTTTTATATTGTAAATTACAAATTAGTCATGCAACTTCTTTATTGTAAATTACTAATTAGCCAATTATCGTGCAGTTTTTAGTGAGATTAATCTTCTATATTAACGGAACGAATCTCTTGAAAAATATAGTATTCGTGATCCGTTCTTCCTTTATAAATCTTTAGTTTTTTAATCTGTTTCGTTCAGTTTTCGGATTTCAAAATATATTAAAAAAAAATACAAAATTACAAAACACTAAAATTTATACATATGTTTTTAAAAGGTTTTCTGCAAAGACAAAATCATAGAAAGTTACCGAAAACTTCAATCAAAACTAATCAAAAATCCAATTGTTCGTTCATTACCTCGTGAATGTCCGCATGCATTTCTAATCACTCTAAAATCTACCCAAAAAACTAAGTAAAAATAAAAATAAAAGGAAAAGACTTGATGGGTGATCGGCTCATCACCACCCATCGCCGAGAACTCACTGATTTGGTTTGTCGAGGCAACTTGATCCCACCAAGCCAACACACTCGAGAAGATTTTACCGAGTAAGGGTAGGTTAAACTTGGGGAAACACACTCTCTAAATCTCGAGGTTTGATATGAGCTCTCAAGAGACGTTGGAGGAGGAGGTTCTCATCGAAAAAAAAAATCCAAACAAAGACACAAACACACCAACGTTTTTTATTTTTTTTAGTTTTGGGGGGGGAGGTGGTAGGGTTTGGGGCAATGTTTTGATACCCGACCCGGACGACAAACCGGAATGACCTCCGGGTCGACCGTGGGTCAATGGGCTAATAAGTATAATATTTTTTTTAATATATATATGTGTAGAAAAATATAAGAAGTTCTCATGGTCAAGATATGTAACTAAGTCCTACGGTATTTTGAAAATGTCAAAAACTTTAAGTCTTTAACTCAAAAAGTGTTTAAGGACATACAACAATAAACCAAAAACAAAACTAATCAATTCATAAAACTGATCAAACTTTAACTCTTTCCTATCAAAGAGTCCAATCTTCAATACCTTCATTGCCATTATGCTCATTTTCATCAGGCGGTAGAGTGAAATGATCATCATCAAAATCTGAAGAATAAAAATCATATTACTAAGCAATATAGTACTACACAGAAAAAAATTCTAGTCAACAATGTAAAATATACTATCAGATTTTTCCAAGTTTGTGTCTTCATCATCTTTGGGATATTCCTCAGCAAGAGCCTTCTCTAACTCATCATAGTCAAGTTCACCTGGTTCATCTTCTTCAACGATCCAAAACTCTGTTTTGTCAATCGATTCATAGTCAACAGGATCATATGATCTTTTCTTTTTTTACCTATACATTAAAAACATGTAAAAGGTATTACAAACTAAGCTAAACAAAGAAACAAAGAATTAAATTATACTCGCCTATCTTGCACACGTAAATTGTAGTGAACAAAGACAAGATCGTTAAGTCGTTGATGCTCTAATCTATTCCTTTTCTTGGTATGAATCCGCTCAAATACACTCCAATTACGCTCACATCCAGATGAAGAAGCGGTTTGACTAAGAATACGTATCGCAAATTTTTGCAAAGTAGGAGCATCACAACCAAAATATCTCCACCATTCATCTAAATATTAATAAAACTATATCAAAATACTATATATTTGTGCAAACGGAATTTATTTTAAAAATAATAACTTACCTGGATGCAGTGTTTTGCTACAAGTAAGAGCCATATCTCGTGAAAAGCTGCGCTCGCGTTCTCTATAAACCTTAAGCTCTTGAAAGAGCTTTGTTTTGTTGCTCTTTTTTTGCTTTTCAAATAAATTCATCAACCCACTCAAAAGTTCAGGCTTCTACAACTGAATTCTTGATCATACATAAAAGTCGGATTCAAATAGTACGCAGCAGCATGGAGATCGCGACACAACATACGATCCCATCTTTGATCAATGATTTTTGTATAAGCTTTGTAGAAATTCTTCTTTTTCACACCTAATCTTGCTCGATGCATCCCTTCATAAACATATGGCAAAGAAGGCTTTTCATCAGCATCACAAATACGCAACAGGCTGATGATATGAGTCATAATCTTGACAATTATGAGGCAATCATTCCACATTCGCTCATCCAAGATAGTCAATTTAACTTGCTTTGCTTTCGCGGCTCTAAAAAGCTGCTTGAATTCAGGATCTGTACTTGTAACCAAAGCTTGTAAATCTCTTTTATGTTGATGTAGACTTTGTAGAGCAATGAAAGTTGTAGCAAAACGAGTTTCTCCAGGGCGAATGATCTCTCTCCATCCGGGTCTTTTCCTCACCCAATTTAAAGTCGACTTATGGTTGTAAACAAAGATGGTTACCTTAGACATACGATGCACTATATTGTCAACCATAGGTAGTTTTGTCACATCTTCCAAAATCAGGTTGATACAATGAGCTGCACATGGAGACCAAGCAATAGTGGAAAACTTTTCGGCTAGAAGTTTTCCTGCAGCTTTGTAGTTGGGTGCACTATCTGTCACTAGATGAACCACATTATCTTGACCGATCATATTCACAAGATCAGCAAACAAGTTGCACAAATTTTCAGCACTTGCATAGAAATCAGAAGCATCAACTAACTTGATAAATGTAATTCCTTTAGGACAGTAGACTAAGAAATTAATCAGCGGTCTTTGTCTTGTGTCTCTCCATCCATCTGCCATAAGAGTACAACCGGTAGTAGCCCAAGTACTTCTAAACTTATCTATGATCAAAGAAACTTATCTAAAAATCTTATAAAATAGCTAAAAAAACGCATACTATGTTGAGATATTGGTAGACTCTGCTAAAAAAATGCAGACTTTACCAAGTATTGGCATACTCTGCCGAAGTATTGGCAGACTCTACTAAGACATTGGCATATTCTACTAAGAAAACGCAGACTCTGCCGAGGTATTTGTAGACTCTGCTGAGACATTGGTTGACTTTGCCAGAAAGCGCAATTTTATCAGACTCAGCCAAGAAAACGCAGACTTTGCCAACAAATTGGCACACTCTTCCGTAATATTGGCAGACTTTACCAGAAAAGCGCAGACTCTGCCAAGATATTCGCAGACAAGTATATTGATTTCTAATTGTCAACTTATTTGGAAGACTTTGGAGCGTCTGCTAGAAAATCGCAGACTTTGCAAATGCATTGGCAGACTAATAGATTGATATCCAAGTCTACCAATATATTTGGAAGATTTTCGTAGACTCTGCTAAAATATTTGTAGACTATGCGAATATATTGGTAAAACATATTGGAAGACTAAAAGATTTGATAGCTAAATTTGCCAATACATTTGAAAGACTTTCAGATTGATTGCCAAAAAATGTGTAGATTTTACTAGATATTCGGTTGAGATATATTAACTAATAAGCAAATTGTTTTGTGTTTTGGTGAAAATATTTATTAGTTAATAGAGTATTTGCGTTGGCAAACCAAAAATTATATACAAATTGGCAAACTACCCAAAGAAAGAAGAAAACAATCTATTGTTTTTCAAAGGAATCACATAATTTTAGTTAGTTTGCCAATTTATATATAATTTTTGGTTATCTACCTAATCCACTCTAGTTAATAAGGGTTTTTCGGTATTTTGGGAAAATTCAAATTTAAAATGGGTTATTTGAACAATAAAAAATTATATAGATTCTTCTAGTAACTCTTAATAAAAAGTAGGTTATTCTAGGTAATTTTTTCACAAAATGAAATCAACATAAATATAAGAATATATTTGATAACTATCCAGTTATCTCGTTGCATCATAAAACAACTACATGTTTACAATGCTCATTGAAAAATGAACTCTATAGGCCTATAAAATCCAGTTATAGCTTCACCACATAAAATAAAAATAAAATCTCTACCATGTTTTTGATTTTTTGTTTTCTGGTTTCCGACGGAATATGATGGTATTATTGTTGATTTGACTGTACAAGAATATTTATGGCAGTGGTATATATGTAGAGGTGTCAAAATGAGCTAGCTCGCTCGGCTCAACTTTGCTCATGATGAGCTAGAGTGTTGCATAACTCAACTCATTTATTATACGAGCTTATAAATATAAACTCGAACTCAGATCATCAAGAACATGAGCTAGCTCGTGAGTCAATATGAAAATAAATATAAGAACAAAATATGTAAAAGTAAATTTTAAAATCTAAAATTAACTTTAAATATTAAAATAGTAAAAACAAATCCAAATCCAAATAAGTATTACTTATCAAATGCTGAATCAAATTCAAACTCTAATAATAATAAATAAACAAAAACAATGCAATGATCATCGAGTGATTGAATCCATTTCATTTGAGAGTCTTCAAAGGCTCGAGGGATTCCTTGCTCATCATGCTCATTAGGATGCTCATCATCTTCATCTGTAAGTTACATGAAAAAGTTACATGTTAGAAAAACTAAATATGATGAAACAGAGTAATGGTAACCAAATAATTAAATAAATTAATTGAGGTACACCACAAATCTAAAAGAGAGCAAAAATATATATTTTAGTTGATAAATCTTAAATATATTTACAAAATATCAATATAATATTTTAAATCGTGAAAAAATAAATTGTTCGTGAGTTAGCTCACGACTCATCAGAGCTCGCTCACATAACTAGCCAGCTCACAATTCATCAGAGCTCGCTCGCATAACTCGCCAACTAATTTATGCTCGATCACTTAACTTGTTTACTAAATAAGCCTATAAAACATAGCTCTCGGCTCTCGCTCGTGAAAATCCGAGCTGAGCTGAGCCAGTTAATGAGCTAATGACTCATTTTAACACCCCATATATATATATATATATGTATATATATTTAAGGTTGGTTATTCATTGGGGCTTTTTAAGTCCATACATTTGAAACTAAGAAATCATACTTTTAACTCTCTTTTTTCTCTTATGTATTATTTGAAGAGTATATATGCACCCTTGAATAAAGACACTCTTCAAATAATATATAAGAGAAAAAAGAGAGTTAAAAGTATGATTTCTTAGTTTCAAATGTATGGACTTAAAAAGCCTAATGAATAACCAACCTTAAATCGAAGCCCAATAACGAACTTTCATGTTCGGTTTCAGTTTTCATTCACTCTTCATCTTCTGCAAACCCAGCGGCTACCTAAACCCTAGTAGCCACAGAGACGAGAAGCCTCACCTTCATTTACCGTTTTGCCTCACGATTGTCTGACCTACCAACCTGGCTCCTGTCAATCTCTGCGCTCTTTTCCGTGGAAAGAAATGGCTTCTCCGCTGGAATCTCTTCTCTCCATTTCTGGCTCAGTCTCTACAAGCTCCACTTTAGCCAGGCTCCGGATCTTCCGCCATGAAATCCCCGAGATTCTCCAAATTTCCGGTGAGAATTTTCTCTGCTTAGCACTTAGGGGACAACATTGGTTTCGTCTATTGATCATTCCATATCAATTTGATCTTGTTTAAAATCTGACCTGAAAAGCCTTCTTTACCTGTAAAGTTACAAGTTTTTTCTCTTTGCTGTGATCAGACTTGCTTGTATCCTTTGATATGGTATCATGGCATTCAAGTTGGATTGTTTCTCTTTATTTAACAACCTGAGGCTAGTATTTATCTTATGGTAGATTTGATTGCTGAATATTTGGATACTATGTTAGTAAACTCATCTTGGTCTACACTTAGTACAGTTTCCTCTGATTTCCCTGTGCTTAGGGAATTTTACCCTGTACAGCGTTCTAATTTCAGGTGATCTGAATTATATATTTGCAGATATGACATCTGATGTTGCGCCTGTTCTGGTTGATATAATATTCCAAACATTGGCTATATACGATGACCGTGGCTCACGGAAAGCTGTCGATGAGTTGATTGTAAAGGGCTTGGAGAATGTTACTTTTATGAAAAACTTTGCTGCCATACTTGTGCAAGTTATGGAGAAGCAGTTGAAATCTTGTTCGGATACTGTCTGTTACAGACTACTAACTTGGTCATGTCTTCTTCTGGGGAAAAGTGAATTTGCTACAGTTTCAAAGAATGCAATTGTTAGAGTAGCATCAACACAGGCTTCATTACTTCGTATCATTATGAAGAGCTCTTTCCGCATGCAGAGGGCGTGTAAAAGACTTATGTTCCGTTTGTTCTCTCAGGTTTGGCTTGGTGCTGTACATTTTGCCAGATTCGAGGAAATAATCAATTGTATGAACTGTATATATTAAGAGATTTATGTTGTTGTTTTGTAGTCACAAGCTATATACAAATCATATATGGATGAAGTTAAGGATTCCCGGATTCCATATAAGGATACCCCTGAGTTATTAGGACTACTGCTTGAGTTCTCTTGTTCGTCTCCTGCTCTATTTGAACAGTCAAAGGTAAGATAATTGAAATTAACTTTTTCCATTTTGCTTGGCTTCTTAAACAAACGTTGAGTTGCAAATTCTTTTTCCTTCTCAATTCTAATTTAAATATAATCATCAATCTTTTTGTTTCTGGTTTGCAGGCTATATATGTTGATATCTATGTTAAAGAGGTCCTGAATTCCAGAGAAAAGCAGAAACAAGATTTTAGTAAATGTTTTCAACCTCTTCTTCTGCGCTTGTCACATGAAGAATTCCAAACTGTCATTCTTCCCGCGGCAATTAAAATGTTGAAACGCAATCCTGAAATTGTCTTGGAGTCGGTTGGATTTCTATTAGCAACTGTAAACATTGATTTAAGTAAGTATGCCCTGGAACTGCTACCAGTACTATTACCACAAGCTCGGCATATGGATGAAGACAGGCGTACTGGAGCTTTGTCAATGGTTAGGTGCTTAAGTGAAAAATCAAGTAATCCTGATACTATAGAAGCAATGTTTGCGTCAGTTAAAGCTGTAATTGGAGGTTGGTCTTTATACTTTTTTTATAGTATCTTTATTAACATCAATTTACAGATTATTTGAGAAATTCATCATTTAAATATATCTATGAGTCTGGTTACGTCTCTATTTATAGACAGCAATCCAAACTAATGTACATGATGAATTGTTGGCTTTTTGTCTTAAGGTTCTGAAGGAAGGCTTCAGTCTCCTCATCAAAGAATTGGAATGCTGAATGCAGTGCAAGAATTGGCAAGTGCCCCTGAAGGAAAATATATTGGTTCTTTGTCAGGAACAGTATGCAGCTTTCTCATAGCCTTCTACAAGGATGAAGGTAAAATATTAATTGTTGTTCATATTATGTTGTGTGAACCAAAAAGCAACAATACAGTTGGAAGATGTCCTTGTCATTGTGTTCATTTCCAGATTTTTCCACATTTAGTTAGAATGGTCCCTGTTTCTATCATCACTATTGGCATTTATTCAGCTCTTTACCTTATTGTTGTCTGCTAATTGAAGACTCTTTTATGTTATAGGAAATGAAGACGTAAAACTTTCAATTTTGTCTGCCATAGCTTCCTGGCTGTCACGATCTTCTGATGCTATCCAACCCAACATAGTTTCTTTCTTTGCTGCTGGTCTTAAGGAGAAAGAAGTTCTAAGGAGGGGGCATCTCCGCTGCGTACGGATCGTATGCAGAAATCCTGATACTATATCACAGGTCTCCTTTGCAAGCATATTTTCTGGCTTCTATAATCAGAACCCTCTCATTAACTAAGACCTACTGAATATGTTCTACAGATATCAGATTTGCTATCCCCTTTAATTCAACTTGTAAAGACGGGATTCACTAAGGCTGTACAGCGTCTGGATGGGATATATGCTCTGCTGATCGTTTCCAAGATTGCTGCGTGTGACATTAAAGCAGGTTCAGATCAGCAGCTTATGAGTCACATTCCCCTTTTTCAGAATAACCTGATAGTCCTGCATTGCTTTCTCCTTAATCATGTTTCTCTTCTCTGTGAACTCCAGAGGATACTATGGTGAAGGAGAAATTATGGACTTTGATATCTCAAAATGAGCCTTCAATTGTGCAAATTCCATTGGTAATATTATCTATAGATTTCTTTTGGTACCTATTCTGCTATTTGCTCTTACCGTGGCAAGGTACTTAGTTTTTGCTTTGCTGAATTTTGATTTGTTTTCTTTCTGATCTCTGCATTTCGCAACTGATAGGCCTCAAAACTATCAAGTGATGATTGTGTAGTATGTGTCGACCTTCTTGAGGTGCTCCTTGTGGAACACTCCTCCAGGTAAACCTCGTGACTAATGCTTGAGATTTGTTGTTTGACTGTTTTAAGAAGTCTTAATTGTCTCTCCTGTCTGATTTCAGGGTTTTGGACGCATTCTCAATGAAACCACTATCACAGGTACTGATGCGAGTTCATGTTTGCTGACCTGTTCTGGACTTGATGTTTCATTTTTTTTTATATGCAGTTGCTTCTCTTTCTACTTTGCCATCCAAGCTGGAATGTTCGTAAATCAACTTACAGTTCTGTTACGAAGATCTTACGCACAACTTCACAGCTTGCCACTAACCTTTTAAACGAGCTCTCGGACTTGCTTTCCGTAACTGGGGACAAAATCGTTTCTTTAAGAACCAGGTACTAATGAGAAGCTCTTTAATTCTTTTTAAACTCTTATATGGGTACACTGCTGCCGGTTCTTTGTTTAGTTAGCTCTGATGTTATCTCCTATTATTTCTTTGATCTGGGCTTTTTGAATATGATAACGGTTTGATTCATTTGACATTTTGAAAGGTTTGGACTAAAATGCCAATAGCGATTTATTAATTCTAGGAATAACTTGGCACCTCTGTAGTGACACAGATAATTCCGTGGATCATCAAGCTCCTTTCGTCCCTTCTGTAGAGGTGTTAGTGAAGGCTTTGGTTGTCATTTCATCAGCAGCAGTTGCTGGATCTTCAAGCTCATGGATTGTTCATGCCATATTTTGCTCGCATCATCCAAGCATAGTTGGTACTGGAAAAAGAGATGCTGTTTGGAAGGTAATCTTGACATTAGTCAATCTGCTTGGTCGATTCTACTTACTCATATTTCATTTATTTGCACTTTTTGATAGTGAATTCACCTTTTGATGTACACAGAGATTGCAAAAGTGTCTCAAAACTTGTGGTTTTGATGTTGCTTCCTTTTTGTCTGCCAATGGAGAAAGTGTTTGCAAGGTAACCTCACGGCCTATATGTCACCAAAACTTGTGGCGTTGATTGTTGCTTGGCATTCATCACCTATTGATTTGGATGAATATTCCAGAGTCTACTTGGACCAATGGGTTTAACGAGTCCGAAAGCTGCTGAACAGCAAGCGGCAGTATATTCCCTGTCCACATTGATGTCTCTGGCACCAGAGGATACATTTACAGTGTTTAAGAAGGTATTGCATTTCAAGAATCTTTTTTTACTAATCAAAGTGGTTGTACCATTTGAATTGTTTGCTAATATCTTATGTTTTGTTTTTCTAGCATCTGCAAGAGCTTCCAGATCGACTCTCTCATGATATGCTTTCAGTGACTGACATTAAGGTAAATCTCCTCACTTTTGCTGTATGTCATTCTATAGTATATGATTGAGTTAGCATTTCTTTTCTTTCTCAGACACTTGCTGAGCTCTAGATCTAACTGTAACATTTCTCACAGAGTGTATTGTTTATGTTTCAGGTTCAAGTTTTGAGTAGTTCTAACTTTTATCTTTTATGGCTTTTATTCAGATCTTCCATACACCCGAGGGGATGCTTTTAAGTGAGCAAGGTATGTATGTTGCTGAGACGATTGGGGCAAAGTACACAAAGCAGGAACCGGTATTTTCGTCGGTTTATTCTATGTTTTCTTTTCTATACTTAATACGTGATTCCACTTTTAGAATATTAGATCTAGTAACATCTCTTTCTTGCTGCTTGTTGTAGAGTTCTAATCATTCTTTAAAGAAAGGATTGGCTAGTAGAGAAGCTGCTAATTCAGGCAGAAGGGACACTGCAAAGTCGACAAAGAAAGCCGGTATGCATCTATTGATACACTCTAATGTTTTAATATGATGCCTCCAGCAATTCTTCAGATAGTTAATAATTGCAGAAAAAGGAAAAACGCCAAAGGAAGAGGCACGGGAACTGATGCTCAAAGAGGAGGCCTCAACACGGGAAAAGATTCACAAGATACAAAAAAATCTTTCGCTGATGCTTCTTGCTCTTGGGGAGATGGGTCTTGCTAATCCTGTGTTCTGTCACAGTCAGTTACCTTCTTTGGTATGTAAACACATTGATGCTTAGTTCCGTTAGAGTTGTACTTATCCAGATGCTACTGAGTGAAAAAATTGGTTTTAGAAAAATGATTTCTCATTCCTGTGCCACTATCACTCCTTTTGTTTATCTCCATGAATGTTACTCTTTTTGGTGTCACTCCTACAAGTCTAAGATCACCGTTTCTCTTTACCAGGCTACTTTTTTGGATCCATTGCTGCGATCACCTATTGTAGGCGCTGCAGCCTTTGAGAACTTGGTGAAGCTTGCAAGGTGCACAGTTCAGCCACTGTGTAATTGGGCTGTAGAAATTGCAACTGCTCTGCGTTTGATCGCGATTGATGAAGTTGATGCTTCATCCGATTATCTTCCATCAGTTGACAAGGCTGGGATAACATATGAGGGTCTTTTTGAGAGGATTGTACACGGATTATCCGTATCTTGTCAATCAGGACCCCTTCCTGTAGATACCTTCACATTCATTTTTCCGGTATGTTTCTTACCAGTTTTGTTGACTTTATTTAAACTTGTATTACCACCGCTCACTGAATGAATTGTGATTATGACTTGACAGATACTGGAGCGAATTTTACTGTCATCAAAGAGGACAAAACTTCATGATGATGTGCTTCGTATTCTGTACATGCATCTTGATCCGATGCTGCCACTTCCAAGACTCCGAATGATATCAGTTTGGTGACTTGAACCCTAACTGTTTTGACATCTATAGCGTTTGTTGAATTTTGGTGTATATTTAATTTTGTTCAGTTCTTTCCCTTTTTTTGACAAATGATGTTTTGAATGTAACTTCTGAACTCTATATTTGCAGGTTCTTTATCATGTGCTAGGTGTTGTTCCTGCATATCAAGCATCAATCGGACCTGCACTGAATGAGTTGTGTCTTGGATTGCAAACAGATGATATCGCAAATGTATTTCTTTTGCCTATGCATTGCATGTAAAATTTCCGGTTTTAGAGAGTTATACTTCATTTTATCTTTACAGGCGCTCTATGGAGTATATTCAAAAGATGTTCATGTCAGAATGGCCTGCTTAAACGCAGTAAAGTGCATTCCAGCTGTTTCCAAATGCTCCCTTCCTCAGAATGTTGATACAGCAACAAACATTTGGATAGCTGTACATGATCCTGAAAAGGTTAACCTTCATAAGTTGATGTAATATTTGGTTTTGCTTCCTGTTGGTAGTTACTAGGTTCTTTTTCTATTGTACATAAATGCTGGTTATATAAATACTTGCTGTGTCTTAACTATTAAATTGATGCATTTGGCTGGAGCTAGCACTTCTTGTTTTCGTTTTTACACCATCTGATACTCTGTGATCTTAATGCTTGCAGTCAGTGGCTGAAGCAGCAGATGATATTTGGGCCCGTTATGGTTATGATTTGGGGACCGATTATTCAGGAATCTTTAAAGCACTTTCTCATATGAATATCAACGTCCGACTAGCTGCAGCGGAAGCATTGGCTGCTGCTTTGCATGAAAGTCCAACATCAATCCAGGTTACTGCATTTCTTGAATCATTTCTTCTTGTAATAATAAGTATGGTTTTTTTAAATAGAAATTAGTTTTGCAGCTATCTCTTTCAACTCTATTTTCTCTATACATCCGTGATGCTACGTCTGGTGAGGATGGCTTCGATGCTGGTTGGATAGGCAGGCAAGGAATTGCCTTGGCACTGCAATCTGCTGCTGATGTGTTGACAACGAAGGACCTCCCTGCTGTTATGACCTTTTTGATATCACGGGCTCTGGTATTTCTTCTCACCCTGTCAGATGAATGCTTCTTGAATAAAATAACTCTCCCACTCTAAGCCATGTTGCAAAGGGATTGGGTTTTGCGGTTATCACCTAGAAAGTAGAAACGTACCTTGTTGTTTTCAAAAACCATAGCTTGAAGCTTTCGACTATTATTCAAAAGTATATGAACTGAGTGTTTTTTCCATGTGCAGGCTGATCCCAACACAGATGTTCGTGGAAGGATGATCAATGCTGGTATCATGATTATTGATAAGCATGGCAAAGAAAACGTTTCATTGTTGTTCCCTATCTTTGAGAATTACCTAAATAAACAGGTTTTACGTTGTTCCCTATCTTGGTTTTATCATGATTATTGATAAGCATGGCAAATAAACGTTTCACTGTTGTTCCCTATCTTTGTTTTACAAGCAACTGACACCTGCTGGATACATCATTTGTTTCATGATTATTACGAATTGCTTCTGAGCTTCATCCTTTCTCTTATCACGCAGGCATCAGATGAAGAGGAATATGACCTGGTTCGTGAGGGTGTTGTTATATTCACTGGAGCACTAGCAAAGCACTTAGCAAAAGTGATACCCTACCATTAATTTAAATCTTGTCACAACGCGCATGGTTTTCTTCTCTATCTTATATTTTGACCATTGATGACAGGATGATCCTAAAGTCCATACTGTCGTGGAAAAGCTATTGGAGGTGCTGAATACACCGTCCGAATCTGTTCAACGTGCAGTCTCAACTTGCCTTTCTCCACTTGTGCTTTCAAAGCAGGTATGTTTTGTACTAATTTTGAGATCATACTGAAATAAATTTTGCTATTGCTTTGGTTCTCAATGTTGGCCTGGGTAGTATATTAGTTGGGTTGATGTAGTATGGCCTATCATCGATTATCTCTATTTTTTATTTTTAAGGAGGAGGCCCCTGCCCTTTTTTCGAGGCTCTTGGATAAGCTAATGAAGAGTGATAAATATGGTGAGCGGAGAGGAGCAGCTTTTGGTCTTGCGGGAGTAGTTATGGGCTTTGGAATCTCTAGCTTAAAGAAATATAGTCTTGTTGTCACTTTGCAAGAAGCTCTCATCGACAGGTATCTCTTCTGCGTCTTTTTCTAATTTCATATTTGTATGATAGTTAAAATTTATTGTATATGTAGCTCTCATCGACAGCACAATTGTGATAATATGTAAACCTTTCTATACTTCGGCTAAGTTGTTTGTGTTTTGGCTGCAGAAATTCTGCAAAACGGCGTGAAGGAGCACTACTAGCATTTGAATGCCTATGCGAGAAGCTTGGAAAATTATTTGAACCGTAAGTAGAATTTCCAATGGTCAATATGCCTGAAGCTAAATGGTGCAACTTGCTAATAGTCTCTTTTAACATTCTTTTTGTTTAGGTACGTGATCAAGATGTTACCCTTACTTCTGGTGTCATTTTCTGACCAAGTAGGAGCAGTTCGTGAAGCAGCAGAATGTGCTGCTCGAGCAATGATGTCTCATCTATCTGCATATGGTGTGAAACTTGTTCTTCCATCTCTACTCAAGGTGATAGTTTATATTATTCTGAATAGTTTCAAGATCAGTGTTATATAACTAAGGTTTTGTGCTTTGCCATTTGATTAGCTCATGATCATCCTTTTTTATTGGGTTAACAATGTGATATTGCTATCTTTTTTTTCATTTGTATATGCTTTGTGCTAGAGTAGAATAGATGGAAAATAAACTGATGCTTTTTTTCATGTGATTAGCAAATGATCATCCTTTGTGTGCTGTGCCTTAGAAATAAGTTTCAGTTACTACACTTAGTATCCATGGTTGCCTTTATTCTCTAGTCTGACATGACAGGTACTTTTCTGTTTATTTTGTTCTTTCTTATAGGGTCTTGAAGATAAAGCATGGAGAACAAAGCAAAGCAGTGTACAGCTTCTCGGTGCTATGGCATTTTGTGCCCCTCAGCAACTGTCTCAATGCCTTCCTAGGGTTGTCCCAAAACTTACAGAAGTATGTAATTTAGTTACTTGGTAACCGTAATCCTGGGAGAGATTATTTTCCTTCCTTTGGTTTTTTGATATCATCTGATTCCCTAACTTAAACTATACAGGTTTTGACAGATACACATCCAAAAGTTCAGTCAGCTGGCCAGTTGGCACTTCAGCAGGTTTGACTGATATTAGCAGAACAATTCCAAATTTCATGGACTTTACTGACTAGAGTTTCCTTTCACCATTAATTTAGGTTGGAAGTGTCATAAAGAACCCAGAGATATCCTCTCTTGTTCCTACTCTTCTATTGGCCTTAACAGATCCCAATGATTACACACGACATTCTCTTGACATCCTTCTTCAAGTAAGGATTCCAGATTTATTGGCCTTCTGATTATACTTCCCTTTTTTTTTGTTCTAACTCTTTCTTCTCTTATTATAGACAACATTCGTTAATTCCGTTGATGCCCCGTCGCTTGCTCTATTGGTACCTATAGTGCATAGAGGATTGAGAGAAAGGAGTGCTGAAACAAAAAAGAAAGCTTCTCAAATTGTTGGTAATATGTGTTCTTTGGTGACAGAGCCAAAGGATATGATTCCTTACATAGGATTGCTGCTTCCTGAGGTTAAAAAGGTAATTTGCCGTTCTTACCAAGGCAATGAGTTTTCTCTTGCATAAAATGTTAATTCTATTGAACACTGGAGTTGTCAGGTTCTTGTGGATCCAATTCCCGAGGTACGTTCTGTGGCAGCAAGGGCTGTTGGGTCACTTATCAGAGGAATGGGAGAGGAGAATTTCCCAGATCTGGTTCCATGGCTATTTGAAACTCTAAAATCGGACTCAAGCAATGTTGAAAGGTCTGGAGCTGCGCAGGGATTAAGTGAGGTATGTAGAATAAGATGTGTTTTGTGTGGCTTTGTTTCTTTTAGTCTAAAGACCTGGATTGAAAGTCTCGGAAATTCACTAAATTACCTGTTAGCTTAAGCTTAACAAATTGTTTCCAACAATTCGTAGCTGCATTTTTTACCATTCTTTCACCTGATGTTTCTCTTCAGGTTTTAGCAGCTCTTGGGACAGAGTACTTTGAGAATTTACTTCCTGATCTCATTCGTCATTGTTCTCATCAAAAAGCATCGGTCCGCGATGGATATCTTACACTTTTCAAGGTGAACTCAGTCACTCTTCAGATGTTACTCAAACTTAACTTTTGTGAGATTTTTCTAAAAGCTTTTGGTTTGTAATTGCAGTTCTTACCAAGATCCTTGGGTGCTCAATTCCAGAAATACTTGCAGCTTGTGTTACCTGCCATTCTAGATGGTGAACTTATCACTTTTTTTGGCAGACTTTTAACATCTAAACTAGCTTTTGACTTGTTGACTAAATCTGTGGGGCATGAATGCTTTAGGTCTTGCCGATGAGAATGAATCTGTTCGTGAGGCAGCCCTGGGAGCTGGCCATGTACTGGTGGAGCACCATGCAACAACGTACGAATTTACACTACTCCTGTTTCTCTTTGATTTTTTGTTTTGCATGGTTAACTATACTATTTAATGTTTGCTTACTATGATACGTAGATTACTTAGATTTGCAAACCATTTGATTAGGTCCTTTAATGGTCTTACTAGGTACCACTGTTATTCTTCTTGAGGCAATTGTAGATTATAAATTGGAGTAGTAGCCTGTGATAGATTAAACCATAATTTTTTTTTTGAATTGATTCTAATAATTAGGATCTCAGGTTTTGTATCATGAGATTGGATCCTGCAATTAATAGTATCATCATTGGTTTTTCAGGTCACTGCCTCTTCTTCTTCCAGCTGTGGAGGATGGTATTTTTAATGACAACTGGCGAATCCGTCAAAGTTCTGTCGAACTGCTTGGGGATTTATTGTTCAAGGTAAACAGCATTTTTTTGTGCTGTGTTTTTCTTGTTCTTTATCCTACCTCTCCAAACCTGTAGCCCAGTATTTACTTGGTAATCATTGTTGTCATCCTCCTAGCCTATTATATAGATCTTGCAATGCTTGGGTTTTAGCAGTATTGAAAAATGAAGCTATCTCCAAGAAAATTTTGATAAGGTATATATAGGTGCCAAGCTTGCATTAATATTTAATATTTAATATTTAGAGCTATTGTACTAGGTTGCTGGTACATCTGGTAAAGCTCTGCTGGAGGGTGGAAGTGATGATGAAGGTGCAAGTACTGAAGCGCAGGGTCGTGCGATTATCGATATTTTAGGAATGGACAGGCGCAATGAAGTTCTTGCTGCGTTATATATGGTCCGGACTGATGTCAGCTTGTCTGTTCGTCAGGTAATGTTGTTTGTGCTTTATCTAATTGTTTTGTCTGAGTGTACAATTTTGGGATGAAAATCAAAATATTTGCTCTTTCCAGGCGGCACTACATGTTTGGAAAACCATTGTAGCTAATACACCAAAAACGTTGAAGGAAATAATGCCAGTTTTGATGAGTACCTTAATTGCTTCTTTGGCATCACCATCCTCTGAGAGGCGGCAGGTTTGGATCCTACTTTTCTTTTGTTTCTTTTTTATATTTTTAACCTGCAGTGTCTAAGTCTATTGCACTGTGTAGGTAGCAGGAAGATCACTTGGAGAGCTGGTCAGGAAGCTTGGTGAAAGGGTGCTTCCTCTTATCATTCCAATTTTATCTCAAGGATTGAAAGATCCAGATGTTGACAAAAGACAAGTAAGATTCATGTTGAAGCAATAATTTAATCTCTTTCTCAAGAAACTTGTTACCATTGAGTATCATTATAATGTTTTTATCAAGAAATATTTTTAGTAGGGGTTATTGTTGCGACCTTGCTAACTACAAAGTGAATTTTACCGTTTCAGTGTTCTAATTACAGCCACATATATATTTATTTTCTGTCTACTAAATGGGCTATAGGAGTCGCTGCATGTTTGTTCAATGAATTGGAGTCCTGCTGCATGAGTTATATGTCCATACGTGAATCTTAAATGTTTTCATATCGACCAACAGCATTGTATGCTTAAATTGATATGCAGACTCCTAACACGCTGGCCTAATATTCTAATACATGACTGACAGGGTGTATGCATTGGGCTGAATGAAGTGATGGCAAGTGCTGGGAGGAGTCAGTTGCTGAGTTTCATGGATCAGCTTATTCCCACCATTCGGTTGGCACTTTGTGATAGGTTTGTATGTTCCTCATGCTTCAGTTTTTGATTCAGCTATTGAAAGAATTAACATTCTAAACCTGCACAACTTTTGTGTACAGTGTCCTTGAGGTTCGTGAATCTGCTGGATTAGCATTCAGCACTCTGTACAAGGTACCCCTTCTGACTTTTGTTGGTTCCTCGATTGTTCTAGTTCACTCTATATTTATTGTTGGTTTACTTTTGAAATGTAGAGTGCTGGATTGCAAGCTATGGATGAAATTATCCCAACTCTTCTGGAAGCATTAGAGGATGATGAAATGTCTGCCACTGCCCTGGATGGGCTCAAACAAATTATAAGGTTTTCTTCTACTGTTTCCTCGAGCTCTCTGTACTCCCCGATTCAAAATTTTCTCGTTGGCTTAATTTACTTTTGGATTTTCAGTGTTAGGACATCAGCTGTTCTTCCACATATCTTGCCCAAGCTTGTCCATCTTCCTCTCTCGTATGTGTTTCTTTTGTCTCGCTCTGTAAATATGCATCATCAAAAGTTACTTTTTGTCTGACTCAAACGTTTTAAATGCTATGTCTAGGGCCTTAAATGCACATGCTCTGGGAGCCTTAGCTGAAGTTGCTGGTGCTGGGTTTAACAATCATCTAGGGACTATACTTCCTGCCTTGCTCTCTGCAATGGGAGATGGAGACAAGGTAAAAAAATTATTGTCTTCACCCTTCAGTTTGTATGAAAGCTGTTGTTGTCTGAGATTAAGATTCTCTTTCGTGTTGCAGGAAGTCCAAGAATTGGCGCAAGAGGCAGCAGAAAGGGTGGTGCTCGTCATTGACGAAGAAGGAGTTGAGACTCTATTATCAGAACTTCTTAAAGGAGTGTCTGATAGTCAGGTTCGTGTGTAACTGTTTTAATTGAAGTATTTTATCTTGGGATGTAGGTAATTTACATTTTTAAATTGTTTCAGGCTTCAATAAGAAGAAGTGCTTCCTATCTGATTGGTTTCTTCTTTAAGAGTAGCAAGCTTTACTTGATTGATGAAGCTCCAAACATGATATCTACCTTGATTGTCATGCTCAGTGATTCTGATTCAACAACTGTTGCGGTAGGCTATTTGATCAGAACAAGAAGAGTTGAAGTGGGCATGTCTTGTCTTAACTTATTCTCTTTTAAACAGGTTTCCTGGGAAGCTTTGGCTAGGGTTATTGGTTCAGTTCCAAAGGAAGTACTTCCTTCATATATAAAACTTGTACGTGATGCTGTATCTACAGCTAGGGACAAAGAGCGCAGGAAGCGGAAGGTGAACTTTGTGCTATGTTTCAAAGAATCAGACTATATAAGTGATCAATGAGTAATCATATTACGGATGAGGCGATATTTTCTGTAGACTAATGCCTGTAATGTATACCGTGTTACTTTGCAGGGAGGATATGTTGTTATTCCTGGTTTATGCCTCCCTAAATCCCTGAAGCCATTACTTCCAGTATTTCTACAGGTATTCTTTCGAACTTGCTTATCTAGCACTTGAGGCCACCTTAAATCAGATCAAAGAGCCCAGGGAGTGGTTTCTGGGTGGCTTGAGCTTATTTCGCATTTTGCATATCCTTACCAAATTCAAGATTAAAATGCAAAACTTGTCCCCCTTAATTTCTTGCATGTACAAGAGCAATTTTTGCAATTTTGTACTTTGTTCTTAGATCTACCATGTATTGTCCTCTTGCTATGATTTCCAGGGCCTAACTAGTGGATCAGCCGAGTTAAGAGAGCAAGCTGCACTTGGTCTAGGTGAGCTTATTGAAGTGACTAGCGAGCAAGCATTGAAGGAGTTCGTCATACCGATAACAGGGTATGCAGTGTGTGAATCTTCTTTCCTTGTGTCGATACTTCTTCTGCTACAAATCCATCTGTAGTAATGTCTTAGTTTGCTTGGGTAATATAGTTTTATCTGGATAAATTGTAGTTTAACGTTGCTATGCGAGAACTAGCTCTAGTTTGTCATACTAATGGGTAATTGTACATGATGTAAGAAGAGCTTTAACTGACAAATACCATCAAACTTTATTAGGTATCATTGTCTGTTGTTGAGCTGAGATGCCTCTTTCTTGTTATTTCAGGCCACTTATTCGAATTATAGGAGATCGATTTCCATGGCAGGTCAAAAGCGCTATATTGGCTACATTAATCATCTTAATTGAAAGGGGTGGGATGGCGCTTAAGCCGTTCCTCCCTCAACTTCAGACAACATTTGTTAAATGTCTACAAGACTCTACAAGGTTAGTACTTGATATTTTAACTTGAGTGATGTCTAATGAAAGGTAAGGATTACCTCTACGACAGTTGGATTTAATGGAAGAGTAAAAATTTAAAATTAATTAGATACATGACTAAATTCACTAATCTTAGGCATGTTTTACGCTAAGCTTGATCAGATACTTTTCTGGTGAGTTTTCTGTTTGAAAACTTTCATTGAAAAATTTTAGTCAGCTCTCCTACTTTTTATTCTCTTGCAAGTAATGTACTGTTGAGTTTACAAGACACTAGAGATATGTCAGTGGAAAATATTTTCTAGAAAATGGAGTTGTTTTGTAAGCATGTCTAATAGTTGTGCTCCATTTGTCATTATATTGTTCTCGTGTACTTCAACCTAACACCTTTAAAACTGCAGGACCATCCGTTCCAGTGCTGCACTTGCCCTGGGAAAGCTTAGTGCATTAAGCACGAGGATTGACCCATTAGTTGGTGACTTGATGACAAGTTTCCAGGTACCTGTTGCATCTTACTTTTGTCTTCTAAGCAGCAAATGCAGAAATCTGTCTATCTAGTTCTTATTTATGTATGAAATTTTGTTATATGTATCAGGCTGCAGATTCTGGGGTACGTGAGGCCATCCTATCAGCTATGAGAGGTGTCATAAAGCATGCTGGGAAAAACATTGGGCCTGCCATTAGAATACGCATTTTTGATCTCCTTAAGGATCTAATGCACCATGATGATGACCAAGTTCGAATTTCTGCCACAAGCATGATGGGTGTTTTATCACAGGTAGGGCTTCTTGCATGCATATGGAAATTCTTCTTCTTAGTACTATGGTTAACACCATATATTTAATCATATTGAAAACACTTACTCAGATGATGTTATTATGCTGCAAGTTTGCAGCTCTTGATCTTATTTTTCTTGTATGTTTAACTATCAATGACTTTTATGCTGTGGTGAAGCCTAAGGTTCTTACTTTTCTATATATGCAGTACTTGGAAGCTGCACAACTCAGTGTTCTACTTCAGGAAGTCAAAGATCTATCTGCTTCACAAAAGTGGGGTGCTAGGCATGGCTCCGTTCTCTGTATTTCATCCTTGCTGAAGCACAACCCTTCAACCATTATGACATCTTCACTCTTTTCCTCTATGCTAAGTTCTCTTAAGAGCTCTTTGAAGGACGAGAAGGTACCCTTTTGTGAGAAATAAGGTTTCCCCCTTTTTTTGTATAACCTTTTTCCTGACATCTTCTTTTGAATAGTTTCCATTACGTGAAAGCTCAACAAAGGCCTTAGGAAGGCTTTTGTTGCATCAACTTGCAACGGATCCTTCCAACACAGGAGTGGTTATTGATATCCTTTCTTCAGTAGTCTCTGCTTTGCATGATGATTCAAGTGAGGTCCGAAGAAGAGCACTCTCTTCAGTTAAAGCTTTTGCAAAAGTAAGTGTTAGATTTCAATAGTTGTTTCGAGTGTATTTATTCATTAGTGATATGTGAAATAGTAATGTAAGACGTTTTCTTACAGGGTTACCCGACAGTAGCCATGGCAAATGTAAGTGTTATTGGGCCTCCTCTTGCTGAATGTTTGAAGGATGGGAGCACACCAGTGAGACTTGCTGCAGAGAGATGTGCTTTGCATGTCTTCCAATTAACAAGTGGTATTGAATCTAATTTATGCCCACAAAATGTTTAATCACCCATCTGCACTTTTTATGTTTCTAGCTGTCTTTCTGAAAAGTGTAGCAACAGTGACATATTTTACTAATCTTCTTTGATCATCTCTCTCTGCAGGTGCGGAAAATGTTCAAGCAGCTCAAAAATATATCACGGGATTGGATGCCCGACGGTTAGCCAAGTTTCCTGAACAAAGGTACTGAACTTCTTTACATACAAAAATCATTTACTTGCAAGATCATTCAGTCTTACACAACTGGCTTAGTATCCTGCATTTGTATTCTGCCCACCAAACGATTCAAGATATAGCATCTTTTCATCCTTGTGCGGACATACTTTAGAATGATGAAATCTATAAACGTAGAATAGGGGGAAATGTTTAATATCATAACTCCCTTTGGACTGACTCAAGTACATTTTGTGGCATTGCAGCGATGACAGCGATAGTGAAGATGAAAATGGAAGTGGGTAGAGGGAAACTTTGTTCCGCATCTGTGTTGAACCAATTTTGTTGCAGAGGCTCATTGGCTTTTCTATACACATTTCTACAAAAGCATTATCCTGTGAGTTGTGGATGATCCTTGTATGTCTTCTTTTCTTTCGCATGAGAATAAAGATACCCGAGAGTTAGACACATATATAGATATACTTGATTTTGG
This sequence comes from Draba incana, assembly GCA_963576765.1. Classification (NCBI taxonomy): domain Eukaryota; kingdom Viridiplantae; phylum Streptophyta; class Magnoliopsida; order Brassicales; family Brassicaceae; genus Draba; species Draba incana. The sequence continues at coordinate 12,703,552 of OY755215.1, forward strand.
ATTATCAAATGCTTCGCTGTTGGAAAGCATTCATCTCATTCTCTTAGAGATTGTGTAATGTCATAAGGGGTTTAAATATTTATCCGTTCTTTCTCTACTCTGACAGACTAGTTTGGATGTCATTTTGGATTATTATTATTTTGGTCAAAAGCTATTTTGGATATTTAAATTGATTACCTGAGGCATCCCGTAAATGTGGGATGTGAGACTCGGTTAACGGCTTGGTTCTGAAAGTTCGGTACTTTTACACTCAATTCATGAATTTGGGTTTTAAGTATAAATTGGGATCGGATAATGTTGGAAATTTTTTAAGAATTGTTAAATATTGTGGTAGCATGAGAAAATTTGGAGTGTTAAATAACCTAATTTGGAGTCTATCAGTACTATTCTTATGTAGGTCATTGTAGTGATTCATCGCCATTCATTTTTTGTAGCTCATGTGATAGATAATAGATTGTATTCCTTGTAAACTCTCAGAAATTCAAATAAGATAAACCTTGTTTCTTATGAACCTTCCAAAACTCTCAAAACAGAAAAGTAAAATAGGGATCTTTAGGAGCCCCTCTCTCCTCTCTCTCTCTCTAAGAAAGACCAAAAATACACGATAAAGCAATTGATGCTAACAGCCAAATCCTTTATAGCCTCTTTTCCCCTTGGTTCACATCACTCATGTGTCTTTTCCTCTGACGTGGCTTCTTCCTTTCTGGATATGACCGTTTTTGAGGGTGAGTCACTAGTGTCTTGGATCTGCTTCCCTTGTTCCCCAAGCTTCCTGAGTCTCTTCCTCTTGTACTGGTATAGCATTGGAGGCTGCTCCCTAACAATACTCCCCCCTTTCAGAGCAACCTTGTCCTCAATGTTGAAGGATGGAAACTGCTCTTGAATTACGCCGCGCCATTCCCACGTACTGTCATGATCAGGTAATCCTTTCCACTTAATCAATACCTCTTCCTGGCCTGTTATCTTGTTAACACATTCACCATCACAGCTCTCTGGCATAGCTTCCAATGTGCCCTTTAAGTTGGGACACATGAAAGGTAGAGTGAATTTTAGCTTCAGGAGGAAGTAGCAGCTTGTAGGCCACCTTACCAACTCTCTCTATCACCTCAAAAGGACCGTAGAAGCGGGCATACAGTTTCTCATTGGCTCTCTTGGCTAGTGTTTGTTGTCGGTAAGGGCGAAGCTTGAGAAATACCTCGTCTCCGACTGCAAATTGGACATCCCTACGGTGACCATCTGCTTGTTTCTTCATAATTTGCTGGGCCCTCAAGAGTTGTTGTTGGAGGAGTTGAACGATGGCATCTCTCTCTTTCAACCGTGACTCCAATTCAGCATTAGTTGTGGAGCCATTCTCATATTTGAACAGCGTTGGAGGTTCCCGACCATAGACTGCCATAAACGGAGTCATATTGATGGCAGTGGTGGGAGGTGTTGTAGCATAACTCTGCCCATGGTAAGAATTGTACCCACACTCTAGGCTTCTCACTGGCGAAGCAACGGAGATAAGTTTCCAGCCCTCTATTGGTGACTTCAGTCTGACCATCAGATTGAGGATGGTAAGCCGTACTGAAGCACAGTTGGGTGCCAGCTAGCCGGAAGAGCTCTTTCCAAAACTTCCTTGTGAAGAGAGGGTCCCTGTCAGAAACCAAAGTTTTAGGAAACCCATGAAGTCTTACCACATCCTGAACAAACACCGAAGCCACTGTGGTAGCATCAAAGGGATGACGCATGCTGATGAAGTGAGCATACTTAGAAAATCTATCCACCACAACCATAATCACCTCAAAACTGTCAGACCTAGGGAGCCCCGTGATGAAGTCCATGGAGATGTCCTCCCAAATACTCGTGGGAATGGGCAAGGGTTGGAGCAGTCCCGCAGGGGCCAATGTAGAGTACTTATGGCGTTGACAAACATGACATGAAGCGACATACCTGCGGATGTCAGACATCATGCCTTTCCAAAAGAAAATTGCAGCAATTCTCTTTTGTGTCTTTAAGACACCTCCATGGCCACCCATTTTAGAGTCATGAAACTCCTTTAAGATCAGAGTGACCAAGGCAGATGTTGAGGGCACCACAAGTTTCCCTTGACGCAGCAATCTCCCACTAACCACAGTATAATCAGGATGAGAAGAAGCATCGTTCTGAACCTCTTCTTTCACAGTGAGCAGCTCAGGGTCCTGGTCAACTGCAGTGGTGATATCTTCTAGCTGGATGGATATAGGAATAGACAAAGATAAGAGGTGAGGGGTACCTTCCTGCCTAGAGAGTGCATCTGCAGCCTTATTCTCCAAGCCCGGCTTGTACAGGATGTCAAAGTCGAACCCAAGCAGCTTGGTAAGCTATTTCTGATACTCCATGTTGATTTCACGCTGCTCCAAAAGGAATTTGAGGCTGCGTTGATCTAATCTGACCAGAAACTTTCTACCCAAGAGATAGTGACGCCACTTTTGAATGGCAAACACCATAGCCATGAGTTCCCGCTCATACACTAACTTCAATCTTTCTCTATCTGTAAGGGCCCTACTGAAGTAAGCCAAAGGTCTGTCTTTCTGCATCAAGACAGCCCCTAGACCCACACCCGACGCGTCAGATTCGACCACAAACAGCTTGTTGAAGTTGGCTAGGGCCAGAACAGGGACTGTACCCATTGCGTGCTTGAGCTCCCGGAAAGCTAAACTTGCTTCAGAGTTCCACAAGAACTGGTCCTTCTTTAGCAGGGCTGTAAGAGGTCTAGCTAAAGCTCTATAACCCCTGACAAACTTGCGGTAGTAGCCAGTTAACCCAAGGAATCCATGCAGAGCTTTAATGTTCTTTGGCTCTGGTCATTCTACCATGGCTCTGATCTTCTCAGAGTCAGCTGCTACCCCATTAACAGAGATGACATGACCCAGATACTCCACAGTAGCATTGCCAAAACTGCATTTCTTCACGTTAGCAAAAAGCTGGTGATCCAAGAGGAGCTGAAGGACCACTGTTAGGTGCTTCAGTGGTCTTGAGGGGAGCGGCTGTAGATGAGGATATCGTCGAAGAAGACTAGAACAAACTTTCGCAAGTGCTTCCTGAAGATATCATTCATCAAAGCTTGGAATGTAGCTGGCGCGTTAGTAAGCCCAAAGGGCATGACTCTGAATTCATAATGGCCATCATAAGTCCTAAAAGCCGTTTTGGGAACATCCGAAGCTTTCACCAAGATTTGGTGATAACCAGAGCGAAGATCCAGCTTAGAAAAGATGACAGCGCCGTGGAGTTCATCGAGAAGCTGGTCAATCATAGGGATAGGATAGCAATCACTTACGGTGGCTTTGTTCAGTGCTCTGTAATCGACGCAGAATCGCCAGCTACCGTCTTTCTTCTTCACTAACAAGACTGGGCTCGAAAACGGACTGGTATTTTCCTGGATGATCCCAGCTGCAAGCATCGTAGCAACTTGCTTCTCAATTTCCTCTTTCTGGGCTTGTGGATATCGAAAAGGTCGGACTCGCACTGGTCCTGCTGCAGGGTGCAAGGTTATGGCATGTTCTCTGCCTCTTGAGGGGGGTAACCCTTGAGGTTCTTCAAAGACGCGAGCATAAGAGTGAACCACCTCCGCAAGGAACTCTGGTATAGCTAGTGGATGATCCAAGGATATTGCTTGTAACCCACTGAACTCCACTACAAGGCCTTCACCATTATCCGCCAGAGCTTTCCAGAGAGCTTTCAGAGACACAGGAGAGCAGCAGAGACTGGGGTCTCCTTGGAGTCTGACCTTAATGCCATCGATTTTGAACTGAAGCCAGTGAGATTTCCAGTTCGATTTCATGTCGCCAAGGGTCTCGAGCCATTGAACACCCAGGATAATGTCAGCACTACCCAGATCCAACGGCAATAAGGAAGAATTGATATCAATTCCTTGGAGATGGATACGGATGTCATGACAAATACCTTGCCCTTTTCACCGTGAGACCGGTGCCAGTCACCACGCCGTAACCACCAGTGGTGTCGATTGGAATCTGGAGTTGCCGAACCAACGCCGAAGAGATGAAGTTGTGAGTGATGCCGGAATCGATCATAATGACCACCGTTTCATCTCGGATCGAACCCGTGAGCTTGAGTGTTCGTGGTGAAGAGATCCCAACCAAGGAGTTGAGGGATAACTCTGCAATGGCCACCACCTCTTGAATCGTTGCGTCATCGGGAAAGATCTCATCATCGATCCATTCGCTCTCTGTACCGTCAGGTTGTAAGACGAGGGGCCGAAGCTCGCGTTGTGCACACTGGTGGCGAGGGTGCCATTTCTCGTTGCAACGGTAGCATTGATTCGCCGCCTTACGCTGCGCCATTTCAGTCGGAGTCAAACAGCGGAGCGGAGGAACCAAGCGGTTGTGAGAGGTAGGGTTTCGCGTGTCTTTCGCAGGCGAAAACGCTGTCGTAGGGCGAGTGGTAGTGGGGTTTGTCGTAATGGGCTGGGAAGGTTGAGGCCCATGTCCATACTGGAAACCCACGAACCGAGATGGTTCAGATGTGCATTGGTGGCTCGATGCCTCGCCTCTGGTCGTCGGACCCGATTGACTCGCCGGAATGAAACCCAAAACTGTGTTCTCCCAAACCTCGGCCTTGCGAGCATAGAACATCATTCGTTGCAGGTTTGGTGGTTCAAAGTTGTCGACTTGAGCTCGGATCGAGGGTTTTAGCCCTGCCATAAACGCTAAATCCAACATCTCCTTCGGAGCGTTCGAGGCCAAGCTGATGAACTCCGTACAGTAATCATCCACCGTTCCTGCTTGACGGAGTTTAATCAGACGTTCACCGGCGGGAATCTGAGACGCGGACACGAACTGAGACAGGAGTCGCTGCTTAAGGTGAGCCCAGCTGCGAAAGGGGTCGTGGTCCTTCTGCCAGAGGAACCATTTGAGAGCACGGCCGGAAAAGCAGGAACGGACCTCTGACATTTTTTGTTGCTCCGTATAAGCACCGACATCGAAAAATTGCTCGATGCGGTCGATCCAGTCTTCGATGTCAGTGTCGTCGAAGACGGGAAGCTCCAAACGGCGACTCGGCGTTGTGCGTTGTTGCAGCGGAGTGTCGAAGGGAGGGCCAGGATCTCTTGGTGGAAACAACTGGGTGAAGGGTCGGTCACGGGGAAAAGGTGGAGGTGGTGGTGGTGGTGGTGTAAACATCGGGGCTTTGTCAGGGTTACGGTGGGATGTGGAAGCGCTGCGGGAAGAGCCGATAGTTTCCGTCAAAGCCACCACAGCGTCGAGCTTATGGTTCATATGGTCCAAGACGGACAGAAGGCGAGACAAAACTGCCGAACTAGGGCTATCCACATCGGAGACCGGTTGAGAGATTTCTTTGGATGACGAAACCTCTGTAATCGGAGATAACTCAGCAAGTAAATCGGTAGGCATTTTGGTTGGTAGGATCGTATGAATTTTATACCAATTGATAGATAAAAGATTGTATTCCTTGTAAACTCTCAGAAATTCAAATAAGATAAATCTAGTTTCTTACAAACTTCCAAAACTCTCAAAACAGAAAAGTAAAACAGGGATCTTTAGGAGCCCCTCTCTCTCTCTCTCTCTCTCTCTCTCTCTCTAAGAAAGACCAAAAATACACGATAAAGCAATTGATGCTAACAGCCAAATCCTTTATAGCCTCTCTCTCTCTCTCTCTCTCTCTCTCTCTCTAAGAAAGACCAAAAATACACGATAAAGCAATTGATGCTAACAGCCAAATCCTTTATAGCCTCTCTCCCCCTTGGTTCGCATCACTCCTGTGCCTTTTCCTCTGACGTGCCTTCTTCCTTTCTGGATATGACCTTTTTGAGGGTGAGTCACTAGTGTCTTGGATCTGCTTCCCTTGTTCCCCAAGCTTCCTGAGTCTCTTCCTCTTGTACTGGTAAAGCATTGGAGACTGCTCCCTAACATCATGGGTCTTGTTGATGTATCATCTTTACTCATCTCAATCTTGTAATGTATGACACTTCCTCTTATGTGTTTATCATTTACGTGTTTTCTGAAATTTCGTTAAAAGCTTTTTTATACAAAGCCTCAAATATGATCAAAACCATGATAATGGAATAATGGTACATACATGCACATAATGATACATTGCGGTCATATATATCATCTTTGAGAATTGTTATAAGTAGAATTTTAGCTAACGACGATTGTCATATAATCTTTTGAATCATTGGACTTGGTTCATAGTATCTCTATTCACATAATTTTAAGGATCGTTTCTTTGTCTGTTTGGGGTTTCATAATGAAATTTGTTTCTTAAATACAATCTTTTAATCATTCATTTTTTTTCTTTTCACTATTCGGTTTGTATTGTATAAATGTGGTTTCCACAAACCACAACTCAAGGAACATACAAGTCTTGTCCAATACAATAAACCAAACCCACCATCAATGGTAGTTAAAAAAACAGATAAAACTGAAACATAAAAGACAAAAGGCAATGCATATCTTTGCATGTTGTATAAAATTTGAGATAACGAGATCAAAGAAGAGAAATTAGAGACTACGCCATGGTAGTCCCTTGTTCTTCTTCTAAAAGACCTCTAAGCCAATGTGGTGCTCCGGTCGTCACATACAACTGCAACCAGAGATCGGAAGTCACACTTTTGGCTAATCCAGCAGATTAGTTATGTTTTCTGATCGGAGAATTTATAATATTTTGCAGTTTAAAAAAAAAACTACAAACACATCAATATCAAACTAACACATAAAGTTTAATTTAAAGAAAGGGCAATTCTCATGGATACCATTTTTTCAAGTTTTCCTTCCAAGGATACCACATTTTAAAAAAGTTTACAGTCATACCATTAATGATTGGTAAAATGACTAAAATCTCCTTACTTTTTTAATTAGGTTTTATCTGATTAAAATAAAATAAAAAACAAAAGAAAAAGCGTGTTCTCTTCTCCGATCTCGCCGTCTCTTCTTCCTCACGATCTCTCCGACGTCTCCATCTCCGATCTTACCATATCTCCGACATCGATCTATGCGTCGTCGATTTCTCCACCATATCGTCAATCTCTCCACTATCACGTCGATCTCTCCACCACATCATCGATCCTTGCATCTCCGTCCCGTCTCGTCTCTGCCGCCGCGTGGATCTATCCATAGCATCTTCGACCTCTCCGTCGCCGCGTCTACCTCTCCGTCGCCGGAAAGCAAGGTATTTGTCATGTCGTATCCTTGATCTCTGGTTTTTCATTTCTAGATCTTTATTCAAATTTGCTCCATTAGTTTTAGAACTTGTCAATTATTTTGTTTTTTGTTTTTTGTTTTTGTTAGAGTTTGATTATGAGAGTGGCTTGTTCGAATCAAGGTTTAGAAGGATTAATTGATGGAGTTTGATCTGATTTTAGTGAATTCTTGTTACATGAATTAAATCTGGGTTTGAAATAATGAATTGATGGAGTTTTAGTGAATGAACTTGTGAAATTTAGGTTTAGAAGAACGAATTCATGGAATTTGGTATGTTGTGGTTGCTTACTTTTAACTATGACTTGACATGGATATAACTTTATGTGCGCTTATTGATGTTGGTGTATTTAGAAAAAGATCGTAGGATCAGATTATCTTATGTTTGAGTTCTCATAATGGTTTTGTGTATTGGTTCAGGAGTATATTATAACATAAGGGAGCAAGTGCTAGATGCGTAGAAGGACTCATATCTCTTCTTGATATGGAGAGTTTGTATGTGATTGTTGTATGATGCTACCGACAATTTCAAAAAAAAAAATATTTGCATTTGTTCTCTTCTATTCTGAATGAAAAAAAATTAAGTATTGAAAAGAGAAGTAAGTGGAGCTAAAACAAACGTAACATACGTTTAGGAAGGCTTTCCTAAATGTTAAATATTGATTCCTAACAAATGAATAATGCTTCCTAAATTTGTATTTCGGAAGGTATTATGATGAAATTGGAAGACTTTCTATTATGTCTTCTGCCATTTCTCAATGACTTCCATTTGTTGTGGTCTGTTTAGGAAGGTCTTCATAAACATGCAATAATCATATTTATTTAGGAAGCTTTTATGATTTTGGAGGAATGATTCATACATATTTAGGAAGAGTTTCCTAAATAGTCAAGAAACAGAGAGTTTGTCTATTTCTTTTATAAATACATGTGAATTTGATTTTATTTCATTTTGCAAATGAAGGTAACATGCATCCTACTAGCAGTTGATGAAGGTGAGGAAGGTTTAATACCACTAGAAGATGTTGTAGATGCGGAGGTCGATGATATGGTTATCTTGATAAAACAAGGTTATAGAATCAATCAGTCTGATTGGGACCATGGATCAATTAACATAAGTGATGCAATAGATTGCGTTACAATCCTATTAGAGTTTTTCGTTACATTTTACACTCCATAGTTCTCTAGAGAAAAAAAAACAAAAACTACTACCTTTTGTTAAATTTAAGTTGTTAGACTTCGGATGAACGCTGTGTGGGATATTCTCCTTTGAGGCTGCTACGTTTTTTAGTTTTTGTATTGTTAGACTTCTGGAGTTATTACATTTAGGAAGAAGTTCTATATGTTTAGAAAAGTCTTCCAAAATATTATGAAATTTCAAAAAACCCAAAGTCTTACATTTCCCTTCTCAAAACCCCAAACACTAAAATACCAAACCCTAACTCCAAAACCACAAACCCCTTAAAACTATACTAAACATAGTTAAACCTAACTCAAAATTAAATATTAAAAAAAGTTGAGTAAGGTATTACTAAACGTAGAGGAACCTTCCTAAATTAATATTTAGGAAGCATTTGTCACAGTTTAGGAATGCTTCCTAAGTATTCAGGAAGGTATTCCTAAATATGAAATTAGATAAAAATAGATACAAGTTTAATTCACAATACCCCAAACCCCAAATTAAACCCCCTATAACTATACTCTAATTTGGGAATAGTTAACCTAAACACAATAATATTAAATTTTAAATTTTAAAAAACCCCAAATCCAGTAAAACCCCAAACCTCTTATAACTATACCATAATTTGGGAATAGTTAACCCAAACACAATAATTTTAAATTTTGAAAAAACCCCAAACCCCTTAAAACTATTCCCTAATTTTGGAATAGTTAACCCAAACACAATAATTTAAAGTTTAAAATCAATTTTTGAGTTTAGGAAGGTATTACTAAACATAGAGGAACCCTTCCTAAATTAAATTTAGGAAGCAGTTCTATATATTTAGGAAAGCCTTCTGAAATATCCAAATATTATTAAATTTCAAAAATAGATACAAATTGTTCACTCCATAATCTTAAACCCCAAACCCCCTAAAACTATACCCTAATTTGAGAATAGTTAACCCAAACCCAAAATTGAAAATCTATTTTGTCTAAACCCCAATCACTAAAACCCCCTAAAACTATACCCTAATTTGGGAATAGTTAACCCAAATCCAAAAATTTAAAATTTAAAATCTATTTTCTCTAAACCCCAATCACTAAAACCCCAAACCCCCTAAAACTATACCCTAATTTGGGAATAGTTAACCCAAATCCAAAAATTTTAAATTTAAAATCTATTTTCTCTAAACCCCAATCACTAAAACCCCAAACCCCCTAAAACTATACCCTAATTTGGGAATAGTTAACCCAAATCCAAAAATTTTAAATTTAAAATCTATTTTCTCTAAACCCCAATCACTAAAACCCCAAACCCCCTAAAACTATATCCTAATTTGGGAATAGTTAACCCAAACACAATAATTTAAAGTTTAAAATCAGATTTTGAGTTTAGGAAGGTATTACTAAACATAGAGGAACCCTTCCTAAATTAATATTTCTATAAAAAATAATAATAATAATAGGACCAAAAAAGGACAAGCACGAGCGATGGAGCCATGGATCGACCAACAAGTCGATTCGTTGATCGATCCACTGAATCGATCGAGCTGTGGATCGAGATGAACCATGCGGATCGATCGATTTAAAATTTAAATCCATTTGCTAGTAATAAAATTTAAATTTTTTAGTTTAGGAAGGTATTACTAAACATAGAGGAACCCTTCCTAAATTAATATTTAGGAATCATTTGTCACAGTTTAGGAATGCTTCCTAAGTATTCAGGAAGGTATTCCTAAATTGAGCAAGAAACATACAGTTTGCAAGTATTTGAGGAGGAGACCTGATAAATTTGACAAAGATGGACACTATAATCGGTTTCACCTTAAGTAAAGTCCAGAACTGAATCAACATGAAAAATATAGTTCATAATCCATAAAAAATGTAACCATTTGTAAGTAGTAATAAAATGTCTCTCTTTTGAAATAATACAATAGAAATGAATCTCTCTTCATATCTCTCTATTGTGTGCACCTCTGCCACAAACATACAACTTCATCATATAGGTGTTTTACAAGTTTGCTTGTTGTGTCCTTGTCCACCACATCTCCCGCATTTGTGAGCCTGTTTCTTCGAACCCGGTACGCCAAACTCACCAGCTCCCCTCTTTCCCTTAACCCCAATATTGCCCTTTATAGGCCTCCGCTTTGTAGTCATGAGCCTAAAACCAACAAAACAAGACTGTGATAAAGGTCCAACTCCCTTTTGTAGTATCACCCACCATATCTTCATTTTTCCCTTTTGTTGCACGAAAAAGAGTAGCAATTGTATACTGTTCTGCCGTTTCTTGTTCCAACAATGCCACACAGAAAAATAATCTGTCATGCACCCATTACCGACTTCTTTCGTGTGTCTGCACCATCTCTCAGTCTTCGTCGTAATACCAAACTTGATTTTCCTAATCGTTGTGAGTTCAAGCTGCTCCTGTTCTATCTTGATCCTCGGTGTTGTTCTGCTCTCTCTAGGCTCTACGTTGTGTTTAAACTTGAATCGCCAAGTCTTTATAAACGTTTTCTTTCTCCTATATTTCACCAGTTTTGTTCTCAGTGACATTACATCGAACAGTTGGCATGCAATTCCCCTCAATAGAGCATATAACAAAGAATCTAAGAGTGCCGAATCCTTCTCTTCTACATCTATGACCAGCATCAAACTAGCATGCAAATCAAATTGATTTACCTCAGTTAGACTATCGAAAGGTTTCACTCCCAGCGATGGATTTTCCTGAAATGATTCTGGTTCTTTTTCAAGAATCAAACCAGTTTCTGCATTTGTTTCAATCTTCCAAATCGATTCAGTTTCCGAAATCGATTTCTTTGTATGAGTTGATCCCTTTTGATAAACCGATACTTTGGCCAAAATCGATTCCGAGTCTTCCTCTTGAATCGTTTTCCCTTCTCTTGATTCTATTGCTCCGCCGTCACCTCCGGTGGTAATACCGGCAAAATCACCGGAGCCGAAGCTTGCACTCTAGATTTGACGAGTGAAACCAGCTCGTGTAACAACGATTCGATCGAATCCAGACGCTTCTTCGTCTCTGACATTGAGGAATCGAGTTTTTTTACTACTGCTTCCACACGATCTACTCTATCGGCAAGATCTGTCTCCGGTGAACTAACTCCGGTGGTTGCTCTTGTCGTCACCGGCATGATTTGGACGGCTCACCGCACCAATTGTTAGGCTTTTATAAAATAAATATGAAATCTAAAATAAAATGATTTCTCCTTCTCATTTTAAAATATGGGTACAATAGTCTTTTTACAACTATACTAATGGTATCTAAGGAACATTTTAGATTTAGTGGTATGTATGGAACCAAAACTTGTTTTTGTGGCATACAAGGGAATTTCTCTTAAAGAAACGCTTATCCTTAAATTTTAGTTTTGGGTATAGCTTAAGGTCAATGGCTTAAAGTTTGTCAAAATATTTTACATAATATCAATGAATATAATGGTCTAAGACTAATTAACAAACTGGCTTCTAAAACCATGAAACTTAGCTATCATCCAATTTTTTGGAACTAGACAAATATTTGGCACCGGAATTTGACTCGGGGTGTAAACGTAACCGCACATCAAAAACTCTCTGGAAATGCATTGCACCATGTCCAATTGTTTATGTATATTAACAAGCCAGTGTTAGGATGGGAAAAGTACTAAATCCAATATGTTTAAACCAAACCAAAAATTTTCACAAACTGATTCATAAAATCAATAATATTAGTTGACAAAAAAAAAATCAATAATATTATTGTAATGGAACTACAAAATCTAAGATATCTATTTTTTTTAAGATAAAAGATTTTAAATTGAATATGAAAGTCATCAAACCAATAACATTAAATTTTACAAAATTAGAAAATTTCGTAAATAAAAAAAATGTAAAATAACCATTTTATTTAGTTCTAGTTTTTATAATAAAATCTATAAAATTGTAAATCATAAGAATTAAATTAAATATATATCAAACTAACTAAAAAATATGAAACTTCATCCACCATTCCCCTAATGAATCTACTTTCTATAAAACCAATAACTTTGTAAGGAAAGATAATAAGTAAATTGATATTATACCCTAAACAAACAAGAACTTTCATTGTTTTACAAAACAGTTTATTGGTAATGATGATATGGCACTTTCTTATTTGCCAAACAACATCGACAAATACTGGACATGAAGTAGCATCTAAGGAAATAGACATTGTACACGTGCATGTTTTTAATTAGTTGGATTGCATAAGGGTCATGGAAGATTCAAAAGGATATTTTGGTAAAACTCCAATGGCATTTTCGTTAATTGGCGTGAAAAGCGACGTACAAGCCGGTACCCTTCTCCCTTATAAAAATCCCTCTCCCTACTAATCTTATTCGGCGTCGTCGCGCATTTAGCGTTTCTCTTAAGCTTCTCTTCTCTCTTTCAAATTTCCTCCGATCTCCATTTTTCTTCGCGGTTTCTCTCTCAGATCTTCATCAGAGGTACGCTTATTGATCTGGATCTGTGCTTCATGCATTCTAGATTTAGATTCATTTGGTTTTCGCGTAGATCTGTATCTAATTTGCTGCGGATTCGTTTGCACGACGTGTTTCATTGTGCGATTTTGCTCGTTTCTCGTGAATTTTGATCTGTATTGATTTCGTTGAGGTTGATTTTGCTCATCTATGGAATAATGCGCTTGGATTTTGATATATGTCTAGAATTCTGATACGATCTGACGTTTTAGCCTCTCAGATAGTGTGGATCTGTTGAAATTCTGCTATAGGACGTTTCATTCTCTGTTTGGATCTGCCTGCTCTTGTTGAATTTATATGTTTTTGGTGTTGGTCAGGTTTTTTTGGAAAATATAGGGCATTATAGATAGCGTAATTTAGGCTTTTTGTGATTGGAATTTCGTAATATAGAATGTGGATGAGGTTTAGGTTTTGATGATTCTCTACTTGTGTGGTTGAGCAGTAAAGCAGAGATGGGTTTGAGTTTCGCCAAGCTTTTTAGCCGGCTTTTTGCCAAGAAGGAGATGCGAATTCTGATGGTTGGTCTTGATGCTGCTGGTAAGACCACTATATTGTACAAGCTCAAGCTCGGTGAGATTGTCACCACTATCCCCACCATTGGTAAGCTTCACACACCATTATAATCCTAATGATTATAAACTCTAGGATCAATTACTTACATGCTACTACTGATCAACAGGTTTCAATGTGGAAACTGTGGAGTACAAGAACATCAGCTTCACAGTGTGGGATGTCGGGGGTCAGGACAAGGTATGAACCTGATGATTCTTGTTTGATTGTGCTACTGTTGAAGAATTTTTAACCTAATAAGCTAACTTTTTGGCTTCTTTACAGATCCGTCCCTTGTGGAGACACTACTTCCAGAACACTCAGGGGCTTATCTTTGTCGTGGACAGTAACGACAGGGATAGAGTTGTTGAGGCTCGAGATGAACTCCACAGGATGCTGAATGAGGTATCCATCGAAATTATATTCTTTGGATCATTTCTGTTGTTAGAGTCGTATACTTAATTCACTTGCCGGTTATTCTGCAGGACGAGCTGCGTGATGCTGTGTTGCTTGTGTTTGCTAACAAGCAAGATCTTCCAAATGCGATGAATGCTGCTGAAATCACAGACAAGCTTGGCCTTCACTCTCTGCGTCAACGTCATTGGTAATTAACTAATCTCAACTAGTTTCAAAAATCAGAAGCCTTTTCTTTTGTGTTATATATTTACTGGTTTTTTGGCATGTACAGGTACATTCAGAGCACCTGTGCCACTTCGGGTGAAGGGCTGTACGAAGGTCTGGACTGGCTGTCCAACAACATCGCTGGCAAGGTAACGTAAATTTCAATAACAAAAGTTGGATTTTTCTTTTTCTTTTTTGGCTGCGAGGCTTATTTCGTTTCCTCGTGTTGCTCTTTGCGCAGGCATGATGAGGGAGAGTTGCATTGCATCGAAGATGATTCTGTCGGCTGTGTTGGAAAAATTCTTGGTTGCAAGTGAGATTATAAATATTATCTGAACCTTTTTGCTATTTGGGTATGTGAATGTTCTTATCGTGCAAGTAGATGTCTTGTACCTAAAACTTACTAGAAGAACCCTTTTAAAATAGTTTTCGTGTTTTGTGTAATTTGAAGAAACCTGGATTATTAATTGAATGCTTTGCTTTCTTGTTTTGCATATTTCATGTGTACATCTGTTCTAATACAGATATTCGTTCTTTAAGTTAACCATAAAAAGGTCATAAGTTTTAAGAAATGTTGTTTATTTGAAAGTTAATTTCAATTGTAGCCATGAGTCACTTGTTCATTAAGGAATGGATATCCACATTTATAACAAACTGAACATTATTATTCATTTGGGAAGTGATCCCAAAAATCCTGAAGGACTGTATGACTTAACACAGATCCTTGTGCCGTCTCCTTGATGTTCTTCTATGTGCAGCCCATCTTTCCTTTATATCTCCAGTTATCTCCTTCCGTTGCTGTTCTGGCGAGTGACCATCCTCCATATCTCCAGCAGCAAAACCTCCGCGGATCCTAGCGGTCTCAGCCAATAAGTCATAGATGAGCATCTCTGTTGTCTTGGCCGTGATCCCTCTGAGATACCAAGAAATGGGCGGTGGTGGAACAATCCCTGGCTGTATTAACTGGTTCAGTGTCACCTTCGATCCAATCCTCCCTTTACCTCCTGAGCACCGGTTATACTCCTCCAGTGTTTTTGGCTTCAGACGATCGCACATATGTTCGTCTACAAACAAAGGCTTAATTTTCCAGCTTCCTTCGAACCTCTTCATGAACCCGCTTTTCACTTGCTTGAAGTTCATCTGTAAAACCCATTTCTCTTTCACAAACCATTTTCAAAAAAGACTTTTGGTATTATCCAGAGATGTCTTACATAGTGATCTGCCCGGTTCTGATCCACCTCGACATGAACTGAGATTGTTCCTGACCACCAGAGAAATCTCCACAAAGCTGCTTGTTCTACTTCCACCACTTGCCTTAAGCCATCATCTAACAAGACTTTCCGCGACATAACCTCCTGTATTTCGAGGCCGATTAATCTGGAGCTTCAACAAAAGACAGAGCAAGATATGTAAACATACCTTGATATTCTTGAAGACTCTTCTGTTGTCAGGGTCAATCACAATGTTATAGACTGCATCAGGTGGTAAACCAACGTTCACCTCCGCTTTGAGATTGCAAAGCGATCCTTTCGGAATACTCACCTTAATAACGGGGATATGATCGGTCCACGAAGGGTTTTCTCGCCAATTATCCAACTGTTTCTCCAGATCAATTTGGATGGAGCTCGACGAGTTTTCTTTATCGTGCCTCCATGAAGAACCAATCCCATGCTTATCAGCTGTCAAGTTCTTCAGCTGGGACTGTGACAAAGAGAGCAAAAATGCTTTCTTTTTTCAGCTCCTTGAAAGGTAAACAACATCACACGGCATTGAATTGAAAGCAATGTGTGGAATCAGAGCAAAGACCTTAAGACAAGTTTGGAGCTTCTGAGAGAGCCCAACGAATCGAGAGAGTGCAGGATCAAACACACTTGAGACCACATTTCTCTTGTTCCTCTCCGTGTCTGAACCTGGTTTGCTAACAGTAGCCTTTCCCATTTATTTTTTCCCTGCAAAGTGAATAAGGCAATCAAACATCAAAAGGCTGATTAAGCTAATTACGCAATTGAAGTAAGATTTAAATCAATTGAATTAAATATTTCTTTAACTATTGGAAAGCAAAAGCTTTTTACATACGAAGAACCAGAGCCCAGAAAAAAAGCACCTGAAAATCTGTGAAATCGCTATCAGATCCGAAGCAGGGAGTCAATTTCAATATAAGCTTTCTCTCCCCGATAATTGTCACCGAAATCGAGGACCCAGACCAGATCGACAAATCCTAAAGGACAGATTTTTAGGGTCCAATTTTCGTGTGGAAGCTTTTTGTTTGTTGTGTTTGGTCACAGAGAGCACCACCATGTGATTGATACGAGCTGAAACACGTTATTCCATGGAAGAAGAAGACGAAATTATCCAGCTTTGATTTGAATCGAGATGCGATGGTCCTCGAGTGGCACCTTTGTTGAGGAACACGATTGCCACGTGTCGTTTTCTTGCTGGTAACGTTGAAATTCTCGCTATTGTTTCGCAAACTGCGTGCCGTTTTTTCTACTCATGGCTAGTAACTGGAGTGAGGAGGTAATAAGTCCAGTTTCCGAAGCGGCCCATTATGATAAGCCCTTATACGAAACCGGTCTAGCTAAACCGGTTTTGAGAGCTCACTTTAGAAAGGGGAAGTAAAAAAGAAATGGAATAAATAACAGAAAGAATTACGTATTTTAATTTTCTTCTTCTTTAATAATGGACGTATTTTCTCCATAAATCAAAATCTATAACAAATAACAATGGACGTATTTTTGAGATTAAGTAATGCAATGTTTAACAAACGTTTTGTAATTCTTCGGTTCATAAAAGAGTCTTGACGGACTTGTGGAGTTATATTTTTTTTCCTTCTTCGTGAAAAAGAAGAGAAAATAAAAGAATCAAAATTCAAAATCTAATGGTGTCCCCATTAGGCCACAGTGATTGAAAAAGAAGATAAACATTGTGAACACTTCGACATGTTTTGCAGGAAGAAAAGGACATTCAAGGAGACAAAAAGTTTGAAAGAAATGTGAAAAAGAAGAGAAAATTGCGTGAAAGAACAGAAAAGTAGGTTTTACACTAATCCCTATGTTGAATTATTGAATACATTCCAATTCCATTCTCTCTTGTAGAACCCCACTCTCAAACCTACAAAGTTAAAGTAATGAAATCCGCTTACATCACAAGAAGGATCAAGCACAAAACAACACTACATGAGATTTGATGGTGGATTAGTATATTTTATGCAAAATTAGTGGATCCATATTCCCACTTTTATTTGAAACTACAAAATCATTATATTCTCCTGGTATTTAGGCCAACTTTATAACAATCAAGATTTATAACAATAAAGAATACACAAAATACAAAGAAGCAGTAGGCAAATTTAGAGGTGGTGTATAAATTAATGAGTAATGGAAGTCTAAAGAGTAGAGTCAATGATTGGTAAGGCATCTCCACTCATCAAATCTTTAATTCAACTTTCTTGGAAACAATGAATTGTGTCTCATTAAGATATCTAACCGAAATCCCACTTTCTCTTCTTACAAAGCAATTAGAAAATGTTTTAAAGTGCATCTCTTAACACAAGCCCACATTGTTGATAAATAACAAAAACAACTATATTTCTTTATCAAAGAATACAAAAAGAAAAACTGATAATTTTCCAGTTTTCCACAAAAGCAAGCAATATGTAACTTTATTTCAAAAAACAAACCCATATCTAGCATAAGCTTTATTGACAGAGAATGATCATGGAGAGTTTGTGTAAGTACTATTAATACATTGTCCTCATTTCAGATGGGATTTACATAAATTCAAGTACTCTTCAACATCACATAGCTCCCAAAACATATTTCACCAAAATCCCCACACAAAAAAATGGGAGATCAACCACAAGAGATTCAGCAACCTCCAGTGGTGTATCCATCTCCTTCTTCTTCATCTTTTTCTTCTTATGCACCGCCTACGTCTTCTCGGTCAAGCGGCTCATTTGGTACAGTGTTCATAGTTCTAGCCGCGATTCTTATCTTAGCAGCACTAGCTTGTGTGTTTGGTAGGCTATGCAACCGCGGTCGCAAGGATCACAAAAACAACAACAAATCTTCAAAACATGAGAAACCGTCTTCAAAGAAAAGCCGCGAGATAAGACCTGTGGAGCGTGAGCCGAGAGAGAGAGGAGACGATTTGGAGTTTGGATTCGATATGAAGCGTCAAGGTCCCATGAGCAAACCATCCGGTCGAAACGGAGGAGACATTGAGTTTGGGTTTGATAACAAAAGAGGAGGAGGAGGAGGAAAGAAAGGACCACCTCCGGCTATGAAACATGGAGTAAGGTTCCAGTGACTGGAGAATGAAGTGTGAGTTGGTTCCGGCTCCAAGCTCCGGTCAGGACACTGATCTTAATAAGACAAGAGACCTCCTCATGCTTGTTTAGTTTGTTTTCTTGTGTGTTTTTTTTTTCTTTTGGTCGTTCTTGTTTTGGGTCGATATTGGTTATGTTTCATATAGGTATGAAACTTTGGAGATCAAATTATATAAGAAAGCAAAAAAAGAATTAGATGATAAGTAACAATAACAGGCTCAATCTGTAAAAAGATGTTACATATTAGAAGATGGAGAATTCTTCATTATCCTCAACACACTCAACAAGAAAAATCCGAAACTCAACACAGAGAAACAAAAAGCAAACACAAGATTCAAAAATCACTCTTTCACAACTTTTTATGCCGTCTTTCTCTTTTGCTTTTTTCTTGTTCTCATCTATTGAGCAAAGCTAAAGCAAGAAAATGTGTCTCACACAAATTACAAAGAGCATTAATGCTGTACATAGAGCTCAAGCATGATGGGATAATATGGCAAAGAGTTCACCTATTTATTGAATCAGAAGCGTCGGTTATTGTAGTTTCGGTTATCAGATTCATTCCTAGTGAACTCAGAAGATCCTTTCCGGGAGCTATGGACAGAGTAGTCTCCACTGTACATCCCGGAATCTGAGCTATCATCGAAACCAAATGCCATTTTCCTGAACTTCATGACATCTGAATTATACTGACCAGATTCATAAGCACTGCTTTGTCCCACTTTGATTCCATTGCTGATGTCTCCCATGTCCCCTTCACTGTCCAATGCTCTCACAACCTTTTTATCAAAATCAAGTTTTCAAACTTAGTGATTTTTCTTGCTATGTATGAAAAGATTTGATTAGCTATATATAGTATTGCGCTACGAAGACAAATTTTAATATATAGTTTTGCCTTATCATATAGTATTCCTTAGACTACCGGAGAATAATGTTACAAGAAAGTTTACCTGAACCATACGTGGACGTTTAGGACCGGAATGCCTAACACAAGCAGCAGCAGTTTCAATCATTCTGAAAACTTCATTCTCCACGTAATGCTTTTCGAGCTTCCTATCAACTAGATCGCTGAAATCGCCGGTCTCAATGGCTTTGTGAAGCAGTGGACGAGCCTAAGAGTTAAAGGATTATGTATTTTAAATAGCTAGAGCCAACCATATAAAAGTGTAAGTGAAGAATGTGTTGAGATGTCAAGATAGTATTTACCCATTCGACCAAACTCTCTTCTCCTAGAGGTTGGTGCTGGTCAACTGGTTTGCGTCCAGTTATAAGCTCTAAGAGAACAACCCCGAACGAGAAAACATCTGATCTATCGGTCAGTTTTCCGCTTTGTGCATATTCTGGTGCTAGGTACCTAACAATCCAACAACATAGAGACTTATGTACTTTTCAACAATTTAAATGTTAAGTTGATAGTTGACAAGATTGTTGATTTTTTTACACTAATTTCAGAATCGAAAAGAACCGGTTAGTATCTAGCCTTGTAACCTCTCTATACAAACAAACTAGTTTTTCATTTTTGCGAAAGACTTTCTTCTCAAATGGAATTACTTTTGGTAGGGTTCACTAAGGGAATAGGGTCTGTGATCAAGCTTACCCAAAAGTTCCCATAACGCGGGTTGATACATGGGTTTGTGTTGAATCATTGAGTTTTGCAAGTCCAAAGTCAGCAACCTAAACACCGATAACAAATAAAGTCTCATCAACTAAAGCTCCAGACAGAGGAATTGTACAACATAAAAGAATGATTTTCTTAATTACCTGAGCTTCAAATTCATCGTCAAGCAGAATGTTTGCGGACTTTATGTCCCTGTGAATGATTTTTGGGTGACCTACAAAACCAAACATACATAAAAACAAATTCTCTTTGAAGTTTTAAGTGTATAAGCATCGTCTTCACGCGAGAAAAGAAGTACTTACAATCTTCGTGCAAATACGCCAATCCTTTGGCAGAACCAATAGCGATTCGGACTCTCCTAGCCCATTCGAGAACCGGCCTTCCTTTCCCTGTAAGTCCAAAACATATAAGCAAACACACGAAGAAAATCTTTTCTAATGAGGAAAAATGGTAAAAAAAAACAATCTCACCATGCAAATGATGCTCCAAGGTTTGGTTAGGAACATACTCATAGATAAGCAATCTCTCAACATCCGAAATGCAATATCCAACAAGAGAGACCAAATGTCGGTGGTGAACACGGCTAATGATCTCAACCTCTGCCTTAAACTCACGGTCACCTTGTCCGCTACCAACCTTAAGCTGTTTAACAGCTACTAGTTTCCCGTCGTGTAATTTACCTTTGTAAACACACCCGAACCCTCCTTCTCCGAGTATGTTTTGCTTAGCGAATCCCTCAGTTATCTCCATTAGCTCTTCATAAGCGAAATGTGTTTGACCACTTCCCATAACAGCTGAATCAGGTGTACTCCCTGATTGTGTATAACCTCTTTGGCTACCGAAACTGTTTCCGGTATTCGATTGTTGTTGTGAATTGTACATTGGACCACCAGGACCTGAGTATCCTTTTGTTGAATTCTGACCGTATAAAAATCCATCTACAACATGATGATAAAATAAAACATAAAGACTTGTATCTTAAAAACAGAACATGAAGATAGAGCAAGAATATATTTTTCACCTGATTTGACTGAGAAACTTGAGGGAGGCAAGTATTGTGAGTCAATGTAGGCATCTAGCTTTCTCTTTCTCTTTCTTCTGACTAAGAACACGACGGCGATTAGCGCAATGACGGCAAATCCGGCTACTGCCATACCCACCATAGTCTTCCCTTGATACCCACCATTTGGAGGCGGCGGGACGGGGTTTCCACCGCTCGGGACGCCTCGAGATGGCGATTTTAGCGGTCCACCTACCGCGGTTGACTTTGGTGGTAATGCGTGAGTTGTGTTGCGCGGCAGCGGAGCATTTGGAGGACCAGGAGGAGATTTGGTTGGTGCTGAAGGAGACTTGGTTGGTGCTGGACCTGGTGGTGATTTTTTCGGTCCGGCTTGTGGCGAAGACGCCGCAGGAGGCGGTGGTGGTGATTCAAATTCTTCCGGAGGAGGAGGTGGAGGTGGGTTGGTGGACTCCGGCGGTGGTGAACCGGATTTTGCCGGTGGAGGAGGAGGTTCAGCTGCTGGTGGAGCATCCGGAGGAGGAGGGGGTGTGGAATCCGGAGGAGGAGGCGGTGGATTTGATACCGGAGGTGGTGGAGATGGGGAACTCGGCGGCGGAGGCGATGACACAGGCGGCGGAGGCGATAACACAGGTGGCGGAGGCGATGACACAGGCGGCGGAGATGAAACAGCCGGCGGTGGTGGAGTAGAACCACCAGTTGAGTTAACCGGCGGCGGACCGGAACCTGCGGACGGTGCTGGTGGGGAAGAAGTCGGCGAACCAGACATTTTCTTCTTCTTCTTCTTTCTCTGGTTCTGGTTCTGGTTTTTTTAATGTCTCTGTTTCCCAGAGACAACACTCTCAAATCCCTAAACCCAGAAATCGCTCTCAGCTTTAGCAAAAATTAATTTTGCTTCTTAAAAACCAAAATCACTCTCACCAAAACTCCTAATGAAAATATATCAGTTGATTAAAACAACTCCCATAAACAATTGAAATAATCAATTAAAAAAACACAGTGTTGGAGAAATATACAAATTGTATCTCTTTCTGCAACTGGAAACAACTAATTGAAATAAAATCCCAATAAACAAAAGATTTTACTAATAACAAAAAAAAAAAAAAAAAATTAAAAGCGAGGACCTGGAAATATGAAAGCTGGAGAGAGAGGAGAAATGCGTGCCACTACTACGGGGAATCATAAATTTGACGATGTCAAATGTAAAGAACACGTTAATGGAGCTCCTCTCTCTCCCTCGTTTCTTTTCCCAGGGAAAATTATGAAAAGGTAAATCAAAATTCAAGCAAAAATTATTATAACAAGTCGCCATGATTTTTTTTTTTTGAAATTTTTTTAGTGATGAGAGTTGAAGGCACGTCGTGTACCGTTTGATCCAAAACTGCGTCTCTTTCCTATTATAATTTTTGTATATTTCTTTTTTGGCCCCTTTACTTTGGGGATATCTCTCCTTTTTACCCGGGTTACCGCGCAAAATTGATGGATTTTATTTTGAATCATTGCTTGCTTCTCTCTTCTCCAACCCGACCCGGTGACCCGTTTGAATATTGCCACGTCGGATTAATAGGAGAGGAAAATATATGACCTCTTTGTAAGATATAAGTCATGGACCAGACTTTAAAAGCCCATTACTTGTTGGGCCTCTGGACATTTGATGGCAAATTATAACACGGCTACTTCATTAATACGATTGAATATAAACCTCTGGACATTTTAAAAAAAACTATATCGATATCTTGCATTGAAAATATGTAATTTAAAAAGATAATTTCTGTGAATTTCCAATATTAATTTTATATAAATATTTTTCTATTTTCTTTTTTGGTCAGCCTCAACTATAAAATTTTAAGAATATATTTTCTATTTACCTTCGGACAGAAAAAAAAAAAATAGAAACGAATTCGTACACTTCATTATGATATGATGTAACCGACATTGAAATTATCTACACACATATTCTTTTGGTTTAATGTACACGCATATGTATCTGGTTTATATTCAACTCTATATTCTGTATTGGCATGTAATTCAGTTAAGTAATTTTGTTATAAATTTTGTACCCGTTCTAACCCTATCCAAACAACAATTCGATTGATAACACCAATTAATAATTACTCGTAGCTCAGCCACAAAACATTATCACATGGATTTCAGAATAAATTTTGATCGTTACGTATTGGATATGAAATCAAAAAAAGAATTGTTGAGAGGTTTCTAAAATAGGCCAAAAGGGTAAAATTGTAATTGTAGAAAAGATACAAGTGGAAAAAAGATACTTGTTGCGCAAGCAACTTGCTTCACCTATAACTGTATACTCTCTAAAACCGCCATTAAAACAAACTTTCTTCTTCTTTCTCTCACCATTTTCCCTTTTCCCAAGAAAACTTCTTTCTCTCTCTCTCTCTCTCTTCCTTTCATGGCGGCTCAGGTAGAGATCGAGGAACAAGAATCACTCACCAATTTAGATAATGGCGAAATCTTCGATTCTGCAATCGCCGGAAACATCACCGGATACTCGTCGACGATTATTCTCCGAGAAGGCTGTTTAGAACACGACGTCATCAAGAACTGTTTCATCTCCGGAATGGGTCCTTTTGCCACCGACACAAGGATCGTCACGGTTCGTAAAAACTCCATAGAAAGTTTCACGAAGAAAGCAAGATTCGCTGCGTTTAGGGTTTTCACAGAAGCTATGGCTAGGAAAAACGGTGGAAACGCAAACGTGAAATACGGATGGTACTCTGGTTCGAAAGAAGAGATGGACCGTATCGTTTCTTATGGATTTAGCAATCGCGAAATCGAGAATGGATCTCATGGCGTTGGAATCCATCTCATTCATCATAGATGCTCACTGGCTGCGTAAGTTAGGGTTCTTATTTGCTTAATTCAGATTTTGTGTGATTTTTTTTGATGTAACAGTGGAATTTTTGTGTCTTTTCAGGGCTGTAGTTGGTGAAGCTGAGGATGAACAAGGCTTAAAACACCTTCTCTTATGTCGTTTGATTCTTGGGAAACCAGAGCTAATCGTATCTGGATCTAAACAATCGTGTCCAAGCTCGTACCAGTTTGATTCTGGTGTTGATAACCTTGAGAATCCAAGAAAATATGTGATTTGGAGCTCTACCATGAATTCTTATATACTCCCTTGTTACGTTGTCAGTTTTACGTCTCCTAGAATTAGAGGTAATAATTACTAATAACAATTCATATTCAAGATTCAATTATTTTTTGGTGAGCTTTTATGGTAAGTGAAACATTTGTAATATTTCAGGTCTCACTAGAAGTGGTGGCGGTTTGGGAAGAGCAAGGTCTCCATGTGTTAGCTTGACCGTTCTCATGTCTATACTTACAAAGTCACTAGACCCTTCAAGAATAAATCTGATCTTGACTACTTATGACAATTTTCGGGTATATATACTCTCGAATTCGAATTCGAATTCCAATTCATGTGTTCTTGAATGTGAATTTTTAAAATCTAATTTCTGGTTTTGGTTCTTTGTAGAAAAGGAAGCTAAGGAGAGAGCAGCTAATTAGGAAGATGAGAGAAGTAGTTGGAGATTATCTTCTTTTGGAAATAATCAATAATCACAAGGATAAAGTGTAAAGAGTGTTTTTGCTCTTTGATTAGGGTAAGTCTTCTTCAACAAGATTACAGATTTAGATGACCAATATTTTACACATTTTTTTCCTACGTCAAAAATATTAAAATGTTATGCTTATGGAGCAAGGCCAATACTTTTCTTGGGAAGGTCTATTATAATAAGGTTGTGAAAGGAATCTTATTTCTTTTTTTTCCTTGGCAGAGAAAGTTGACGTAAGCAGAGATTTACCAAATTTGTCCAAAGGTTAAGCAGCATGTGATGATGATGCATCATGGAGTAGGTTGAAACAGAAGAAACACTTTGTAGTATATAGATTGTTGAGTTGTATTACCCAAATCCCCCAAAAAAATTAGTTGTATTGTATAAGGGGTTTATAAATCAGATTTAGGTTAGTGAAAATACACTTTAATAGGCTTATTAAATAGCACAATGTTTGCTTTTGTCACTCTTTGTTGCTTCTGGATTTCTGATTTGATTAGAGGAATGAATATGGATTTATGTTAACAAAAGAGTGAACCAGTGAAATTATGGTATATCACAAACTAATTAGATACGCACAAGACAAAAGAGTCTTCCTCCTCCTTGCTGCTCAAGCTTAAGGAATGCTGTTGCTGCTGCTCGTTAGAGAGATTATTTGTCGTTCTAGCTGCAATCGCGTAAACAGATTAGTTTGTATCACCTCTACTATACTACTAGTGCATTTTGATTTGGTTTTGCCCTCTTTTTACCTGACTATTTGTTTCTTTGCTTCTTTTCACTTCTTCTACAAGAATCTCAACACTGAAAAACTCATAAACCACCTTATCTCAACTTACCAATTAAATTTATTATCCAAAACAAACAAAAAAGGAAATTCTTTCATTACCTTTGCTCCAAAAATTGAACTTGGGATTGTAGTTCTCGCTCTCTTGATGGATATATCTGTGAGTTTTCATGCTCTTAGTTTCGCGCTTTCTACGTATATATGGCACCCAAAGCATAAAATCGACATGTCAAAAGAACATACCTGCGCTCCTTCGGGATTTGAGATCGGATTTTCAGTTTCTGCACAAGTTAAACACCAAGGTCATTAAACTCATTTAGTTGGAAGAAGAAACATTAAACTGATGAGAGACATTACCGGAACTTCGATCAAAAATTCTAATTAATCTGACAACTTTCTCCTGTAAATAAAAAAAGAGAATATCATGTGAAGTCTCAGAGCATAAATCCAAGTAACAATGTAGGAGAGTATATCTAGACAACATACCCTCTGAATGTCATTCTGAACCAGGAGACTCTGTAACATTGGGAGGATTTCAGTAGCTGTGCAAGACGAACGGTTCACCGGACTAACCTTGTAGCCATTTTTTGGTTTCTCCTGTTTTTTTTCAATTTAAGAATCACTACGGTAAGGTTTCACAATCTCAAGAATCGCATGATATTATATATTCAAAGTAAATCCAGAACTACCGGCTCATTTTCTGCTTTTCTTATTTCCTTAGTATCCGCTAGTGGTTCTAGTTTCTTTGGCTCTTCAAGACTAACCGTCTCTGAGGCTGCTTCCCTCGAACAACATGCATTGCTTTCATCAGAACGGACTACCGGCTCACTTGCTGCTTCTCTCATTTCCTTGGTATCCTCTAATGGTTCTACTTTCTTTGGCTCTTCAAGAGCGAGCGTCTCTGCATTGCTTTCATCAGAACGTGTAGCAACTTGATATCTGTTCCAGTATAAGTATTTCAAAGTTGTGCAAGCAAAATAATGAGACACCAAGTATGTAACTTTAGATATTCCTGGTGAAAACCAATCAATTTAACAAACAAACACGACAAATTGCGATGTATGGAGGAAGAGAAATGTTGTAAAGTACCCAATACTCGGGAGGAAATTGCGATGAAATGAAGGAAGTAATGCACCAGGTAATATACTGTCACTCGCACTCATCACATCCTGTAAAGTTGGACCAGGATATGACAAAAGGTTAGCTGGAATACAAAATCAGGCACGCAGAGATACGACTTGATAGGGAGAAAAAAACACTTGCCTTTTCTGATATTTTGAAGCTTTCCAAAGACATAGTCTTTGACCGTTGTACTATTGGGTGGAAATTGCGATGAAATGAAGGAAGCAATGCACCGGGTGATAGACTGTTACTCGCACTCATCAGATCCTGTAAAGTTGGACCGGGATATAAAACAAGCAGTTAGATGGAATACACGCCGCACGCAGAAATATGCTTTTCATAGGAGAAACGATACTTGCCATTTCTGAGATTTTGAATTCTTCTAAAGACATAGTCTTCGACCTTCGTACCATTGGGTTCTTTTTTGGTACATCAAGCTCGACATCCCCATTTCCGTTCACTTCCCGAATCTCTGAACTGCACATTTCATCATCTGGCTTCTGATACCAGAACACTGAAGCATTGAGAATGTGCGGAAAAAAAGACTAGGTTTACGTTTACTCTAAAGACATGACCTTACTTACAACTGATGCCTGCTTCCTGAATTCTTCGAGATCAAAATTCCAACCCACTAATTCCTCGCATATATTCTTGCTTCAAGAAAGCAAAATACAAGATTCTAAATTTGGTAAGAGTGAATAAAATGGGCATTACCGTATATGGATCGAGGTATAATACCTGAGATAACTGTTCTTTGTCGCCATTTATGCCTTTAAACAACTCAGCCTCTGCCTCCTGTATAGCCGAAATAAAAGGTAAGTGATAAATATTCTAAGTTCCAAAAGAATAAGGAAATTATTTCAACTCACCCTCAGCTTTTTAAAACGTTCACCAAGTGGAGAAAGACCGTGAAGAATTTTACGGGACAAATAATCTGTAGACCGAGCATGTTTGAAGAACGGGTGTTTCAGAAGTTTTGCTGCCGTTGGACGCTTTTTTGGATCTTTAACTAAGCACGCTGCGATTAAGTCTCTAAATGACTGCAAACAGGATACAATTCCTTTCTAAATAGAAGAAATGGATACTACTTTTAGATGTTGTATATCATTTGATCCCATTTACCTTTGAGAATTTCTTATCTCTTTCATAGTCAAGACGAGGAGGAGCATTTTGTAACGTCATTAATAGCACCTGAAATAATTTAAGACTCTTTGGCTCAAGAAACTGTAAAATGATTGAAGTAAGCGGATAAGGGAATTATCGTAAGTGCATTATGAAGATTATTATTAACCTTTATACATTATTAACTTACCTTCATAGGTGGATATTTGGAAAATGGGGCATGACCATGAGCTAGCTCGAGGGCAGTTATACCAAATGACCAGATGTCCGCTCTATTATCGCGAACAGAAAATTTTAAAAATCAATAACATACACTAGTTGCTCCTGATTTCTATTCAGAAAAGCGCATACGTACTTGAAATCATATCCGTCAACTTGCTGCATAACCTCAGGTGCCATCCTATAAAGGCAAAAGTTTCCATTGGCTAAAAAACAAAGATGAAACTTGAAAAAAGCCTATTTGCAGAGAAGTAAGCACACACCAGCAAGGCGTTCCAACGAATGTATTCCGTGTACGCATCCTTTCCCCACTATCAAACATACATGCTGAAACTCCAAAGTCTCCAAGTTTAACTACGCCTTTCGAGTGAATCAGTATGTTCCCAGCCTATAACAAAGAATAACTAATTATCTCACAAAGAGAGGATAGTGTAAGGCTTAAGAATAAAAGTAAGTACCATAACATCTCTATGAATGTGTCCTTGTCTATGGAGATATACAAGAGCTTTAAGCACTTCTCTTAACAAAGTTGCAATTATAGGTTGCTCAAGACCTTCCGGATATACCGATTTCATTAGGTGAAAGCAAGAGCCACCAGACATATAAGGCATCACAATCCACAAGCTACTACGGTCGATGAAAGAACAATGCGCTTTCAACAAATTCGGATGATCAATCAAACTCATAATGTGAACTTCCTTACGTATTGTTTCCTGCCAATTCAAAAAAACATAAAAAATAAAAGATTTTGTCTTTTTTTCTTAAATTATCCAAAAATGTAATAACAAATAAAAGATGGAGATACCAACCAAATCGTTTCTGCATTTTTCAAGATCCATGATCTTAATGGCGACATTCTCGTTGAGAGCAATGCAGCGAGCTCTGTAAACAGTGGCACTAACACCTTCACCGACTTCTTCAAACAGTTCATAATCCTTAGCGTAGAGAGGAAATCTCTTCATCGATGAACCAGACATTGTCTAATTCCTACAGAACAAACCAGAATCATACAAGTAATCAGCTTCCAAAACCCAACACAATTGTTTCCAAGGATTTATCAAAATTCGCAATGTAAAAATTAAAACTTTCGAAATTTTAAAACACTAACCAAAAATGAGGAAATGAAAATGGAAGCAAAGGTTGAGTTTTTAAGATTAATGATTCAGAGGAGGAGGGAGGCTACGAGAAAGAGGTAGAAGAAGACGAGGGTCTCGTGAAGATGGTGAGAAAGTAAGATTCGAATCTATGAGCCATAGAAAAAGATTATGATTGTGCAATGTAAATGAAGGATCTACAACATTCTTCTTCTTCTTGTTTCTTAATTATGTGAGTTTTTTTTTTTTTTTTTTTACAAATTTTGCTGTTTTGTGTTTTGAGGTTTGACCAGAGAGACAAACAACAAAGCCTCTTGATTTAGTAAAAAATCTAATCCGATATTCAATTGGATCCTCTCTTTTGTCCTCTCGTGTTTTTTTTTTAATTTTTTTTTTCTTTCCATTTAATACCTTTTCTTTCTTTTTGAAGAATTTATTATTAAAAAAATAGAGAAATTTTGAGATATGTCACATTTCCTATACCATTTTTCAAATATGTCATTGTTTTTAAATCATTACAAGCATGCCACTGTTTTAAATATTACAACTAGATCTGATTTATTTTCTCTCGCTCTCTCATCCAAATGCAAGCCCGGCCTTGTGCCTACACCAAAAATACATAGGTGTTGGGCCCCACAATTTTCAGAATTTTTAGGGCCTATTTTTTTCTTTTTTCTTACATATTTTCTATATTTTTTTATGGTTTTGTCGTAAAATTTTAAAATAACATAATAGAAAAAGAGAGTTAAATTATGATTGGGGCCCATATAGTATTGCAATGTATTTAAAATTTAATATTAACTTATAGAAAAGAAAACGAATTCATAATAATTATTATATTATTAGTTTTTTATGTCAGTAAGGGCATGTTTATGGCAGACACTGTCTCGAGTGTCTAAAAACTTTTTAGAATTAAATATATTAAATTTTAGGATTCTTAAGTGTCTAAAACCAGTAAAAAGATGCAATATTAGATCTTTTTATTGCTTTTAGACACTCAAAAATTCTAAAATTTAATAAATTTAATTCTAAAATTTTTTTAGACATACGAGCCAGTGTCTGCAATAAACATGCTCTAAACCCACTAAATTCATAAGTCACGAGGGCACAAGTCTAACAAAAGAACAAATAAATATAAAAGGCTTTCTTAATTGATTGGCTAATCACCATTGAGGTTTGGTCAAGTTCTGTTGTTCTACAAGTTTTCGGCTAAAAAAAAATGTTCTCAAAACTGAAGTTATTTTTCAAAATAGATAGATTTTAATAGTTTACAGAAATTCGATAACATAATTTTTTTAAAAACAATTATGGTTTTTTCTTAATCTTCAAACATTATATTTTATATTTTTTTTAGGGCCCCGTTTTCTTAATTCGTATCGGACCTCATAAATCTCAGGACCGGCCCTGTCCAGATGGATCAAATTTTATCATGTCATAATCTCCAAAAACCAAATCAGAAAACCTTGGCAAATTCTCAAATGTCACAATGTCTACACCTTCCCTTTAATGAATGGTGAAAAGACAAAAAAAACCTGTAAAATTGAATTAATTTTTTTTTTTAAATGAAATAATCAACCAATCAGATCATGAGAGAATTTCTCTTCCTAGACCAAATCCGAAGCTTCCTCCATTGAAGCTCAAGCTCGGTGAAAGCTCCATTGCAGCTTAATTGAAGTGAGTTACGTTAGTGTTAGCTCCAATCGATGTAGTTTGTAAGTTATTTAACCAATTTTTGGTAGTTTGAATGAGAAATCAAAATACCCAAATTGATGTGGTTGAATTGGAATTCGATTTCTATGCATGCACATTCTCCCAATTGTAATTGGGTCGATTATAAATTTGGATTGGTAAGTAATATGATGAGACAATATTTGAATCATAATGTCAATCGTAAAAGAAAGATCTGGGGCTCGAATTATCTGCACATTGATGAACATTGGGTATTACTTATGACCACTGGGTATTACTATGATCACTGGGTAGTGGATCAAATTATGGGTATTACTAGGAACGATGGGTATTAGTATTACTATGAACATTGAAATACTTAGAACAACTGGCTTTCATGATGGTATAATATATTTAGTTTCAGTAGGTTTAATGATGTTTTATGATTTTTTTCAGGATACAATGAGTACAACCCTTTATTTTGATTATGTAGGACATTATTTCAAGAACGGAGATGGGTATGAATGGATTTCAAGTGAAGAGAAAATATACCTACAATTGTTCAAGAGATTTTCTGCAGGGGAAATTAGTTATTCGATGTTATTGGATGGTGTATGCAAGAAGCTTGGGATTAATTCAGTAAGTACAAAGCTGAAACTGAGTTTCATAGTAGTTGACACAACACCTTTGAGACAAGCATATATATGCGATGATGATGATGTTTATGTGTACCTAATGTCAAAGGATACAAATAATCGTAGAAGTGTATTGCATGTAGAGGTTAAAAAAAATCAGTTGGGCTAAGGTGTATCATCAAGAAAGAAACAATTGGAGAAGGCTAAGGTTGTAGTTTCAAGAAGAGACCAAGGTAGTTTAGTTGGTTTGAATTACGCGAAAGAGGATATTCCTTCCGATATTCTTTGTAATGCTTGTAGGAGTCGAAACTCGAACAATTGAATTTGTAGGGTTGTAGAGAAAATGCGAGACTCCTGAATAAATCACAATGCGGAAAATGTAAACACTTGCGTTTGCTGTTAAGAGAGTTTTATTACTTTTGCTATAGAAATTTTGATCCCCTGTCTGGGTGAATACAATTAGCCATTTATAGTTTTTTTAGACTAGGACTAATAATACAATTGGGCCAGACCAATTAAGCATTTAAATGACTTTTGGCCCATATTATTATTAAGCTCATTTTAATTATGGATTTAATAATATTATGGGCTTATCTTGAATTGGGCTTCCACAAGCCCGTTTATGATTTCTTCAAGCCTTTTTTGCAGAATCGTTCTTGTCGTTACATCGATCTCTTAGGGGTGAAATCCGACCCCTACAGTTACCCCCCGGCTTGGTAGTATCGAGCTAGATGATGCCAAGGTATAAGCTGTTGAAGTTTGAGATCGATGCGGTGGACCATGAAGCAGCCAGGCGTTGACGTCTTATCAGCGATTTCTGG
The DNA here is from genome assembly GCA_963576765.1 of Draba incana. Classification (NCBI taxonomy): domain Eukaryota; kingdom Viridiplantae; phylum Streptophyta; class Magnoliopsida; order Brassicales; family Brassicaceae; genus Draba; species Draba incana. The sequence continues at coordinate 12,735,590 of OY755215.1, forward strand.
AAATTGCAGTAATTCCATGTTGAGTTGATGCTATCGTGTTTTCCTGGATCTGCTGGCGTTGTTGAAAATGAGGTTAATAGACTGGAAAGGCTATTGGGCTCATTTAATTGGACTTTAAAGCCCGTTAGGAAAGTTTCAGGAAATTTTCCTGAAACAACCCTAGGGATTTCAGGCAACCCTTCCGGGATAAATAGACTCCCTTATCAGTCTATTTTTTTCACCAAGTTGGCTTTTCTGCAGTAAAAAGGGTAAAAAAATTCGGAATCCCTTTTTCCAATTTTTGTTTTGTCCTGTAGTGCAATTAGGGTTTTGTAGATTTTTTTTTTGTTCATCTCCTACCTCTCTGATCTGCCGCCGCCGGAGAGGTCACCGGAGCTCGCCGATCTAGGCCCCGTTTTCACACCACCATCGTCCTCATCATCGCAGGAGAAGCTTCACCGGATCTGCACCGTCGCCACCGCAGATCAGCCGTCGTTGACGGAATCCAACCACCGTCGTCGACACTGCGGCCACGTCGTCGTTGTCGTCGTCGCCACTATCAGATCCATCGTCTCTGTCTCTTCTGTCATCGGCGATCCGCAGTCAGCTGCAGATCGTCGTGGATTCGCCGCCTCCGTCGCAGACATGCAATCTGCCGCTGATCTCGACGTCTTCTTCGTTCATCGCCGCAGATCTTTGGAATCGGGGCCGATACCATCGTTGGAGCTTCACCACCACAAATCTGCCTTCGTCTTTGCCGTGTTGGATCGAGGAGGAGCTAAGACCAGCATCGTCGTCTTAAGAAGGAAGAGCATCGTCTTCGTGGATTTCCCTTCGTCTTCACTGCCACGGATCGACGCAGATGGCGGACCTTCGAAGGCAGAAGGCAGGTGGCAGAGGGCAGTCTTGCGGCAACGCCGATGCACGGAGGAGGAGATTCGGGTGGTCGTCGTCCTTCCCGTCGAAGGAAACGCGACTTGTGCAGCGAAAATGCTATTTTTGGCAGTGAAAACGCGATTTAGAACAGAAAACGCTACTTGAAGCGACGACGATCTGCAGTTAAAACGCGTTTGGGAACCCTATTTTTCAGTCAACATTAGTCAACGGTCAACAATCAACTGGTTAACCATTCATCTGGTCAACTGGTCAACAGAAAATCAAGAAGTCAACGTTTTTATTATGATTTGGAATTTTGAGTTTCTGACTCGAATTCCGAGTTTTCATCGCAGTAACGACACATCTCGGCAGGAATGTCTTCTAGTAATGATGGCGGTTCAGGAGACACAAACTTCCAGAATGCTCTGGTAATGTTTGACGATACCGAAGTGGGGACTCCGCAGGCTACTAAGAGAGATTAGACGCGCAGAGGACCGAAGTCTTCTAAGTTGACTTCAAGATCTTTAACAGACATTTTTGCACTTTGCAATGCTTCGAAAGATGTCGAGTTTGCCACTCCCATCCCGGAAGATCGCTTTGATAATCCTCTAGAAGGTTTCTTCACGGTGTATGAAACTTATTTTCGGACTTGCTTTTTGTGGTTTTCGATTCCTCGCACGATTCTCGAATATCTCTGGAAGAATCACCTTGCCATTTCCCAGATAACACCTCGAGGGATGCGATGTTTAGTTGGACTCATGATTCGCAGTTATGAGAATGGTAGCGAGCTTAGGGTAGAACACTTGCTGAATATTTTGATTATCAAAAAGGTTGGTCGCAAAGATAAACTTCATTACTCCATTGACGGCAAACCTGATCTTCACGTCATCAAAGACTTCCCTCCTCTAGAACGCTCTTGGGAGAAAAAGTTCTTCTTTGTGCGAGTAAATAGTGATTCAGTCGGAGATAATCCTAAGCTTCGAAAGAGATGGGGTCATTGTGGTAGTTGACTTCGTCGCTTTTTTTTTTTGTTTTTCGTCTTATGCTTATTTTCAGTTTAGCGACAGTCTCTATCTTGTTTCTAACCCTTTTGTTCTTACTTTTTGTTTTGCAGATTATAGTAGCACTGACAGGTTCCCGATAGATTTATTTGATCTTCGCGCCGATTTCTTCACCGAGAAGTGCAGTTGGACGAAAGATTTTACTTTGCGTCGTGTTCGAGAAGCAATCATTCGTCGTTTCAGAACGCATCTCCTAACTTCTCCATCAGAAATGTCGAGCAACGGGAAGAGATTGACTTCACGCGAGAAGGGAGATGCCGAGAATAGAGTGAGCACTACTATGAGAGCCCCGCAAGGAGCTACATCTATTGATGCGCCTATGTCGCGTCGTCCTGAGCTTGAGCGCAGCGTTGCTATCCACTCCAGTCGTCGTCATGACTCGCCACCGAAGCATCGCGATGTTTCAAATGCAAATCGCAAGCATCCTCAAGACGATAATAGGGAAGCTATCGATCCAGGAGACTTATTTAGCAGAGGGAGTATGGCGGCGGCTAAGATGTCGAAGATTGTGTTCCCAGGGAACGAGTTTCCTCCTCCACAAGACATATCGAAGAGAGACATCTACAGAAAGGTGGCCCTTCATGGCATGATGGTATGCATTTCTGTCGAACTTTACGGCATTATCCATTTTGCTTCGCTTCGGTTGACTTATTATCCTTTTGGTAGTTCTTTGCTTTGATCAACGAGCTAACCAAGGGATACGAGACAGATGCTACCTCGCAGAATCGTCATCTTGCTAGTGTTCAGGAATTATGTGATGATCATAAGAAATAAAAGCGTCAAGCGGAGGCGCGAGTTGCTACCTTGGAAGCTGTTGTAAAAGAGACTGAGGATCAGCGCCGCAAGATAGATGGTACATATTCGAGTCTGAAGCTAAAATGAGACGCTTGCAGCAAGAAGTCTCCGATCTCACCGCTCGATTAGATGATGTTGCCAAGCTTCAAGATGCTGCCGTTCATAAAGCAATTGATCAGGCGAAGCACGAGCTGACAGCAGAGTACGAGTCGAGGATAGGGCGAGCAAGAGAGAATCTTAGGGTGCTCAACGGTAAACCTTGGACTGATATCATAAATTTCACCCAAGTTCAGAGCAACATTGAGTTTTTGGGGCTGCTTTAGAGTGACAAGGCGCCCGATCTTAGTGAGGAGCTTGTTGAACTTAGAAAATAGGAAGAAGGCTTATCGCAGGCAGAGGAGATTTTTGAAAAGCATATGCGCGAGCTTGAGGAGATCCTTAAGACTCCAAGATCTGGTGGAGGGGTTCCTGTTGCAGTGAATCCTATTCGCCAGGTGATTCATCCGGCTTCGAGTTCCTCCTGTTCGTCTGGTGATGAGGATTCGTCAGATTCTGAGATTGAGGTTGAAACTGGTCAGGTTACAGAGATTGCTGACGGAGCTTGAGGCGATACTGTCTTAGTTTATTTTGGTTTTTCTTCAGTTTGGGTGGTTTTTACCCTTTTCGCACTTTATTTTGCTTTGTTCCGAACCATGATTTATTCATAATGATATGATACGCAATTTTACTTCTCGCCACAGTCTGCAGAAATGTTGTTTTCAACTCTCCTGTTCCAGCAATAAGTATTTTTCTATGTTAGAGACAACGTTCTAGACTGTTGGAATTTGTATGAACACTTGGGTTTACGGGTGCATTTTCGACTAATGCTTCCGCTCCGCTTAAGTGAACACTCTTTAGTGAGCTGACCAACGTTTTGTAAGTTGGGTTTATGAAATGATCATTTGGGTTTACGGACACGCTTTCCTCAAACGCATCCGCTCCTATAATGAACATTATGTATTTATATAGCGCGCTGTGCGATCCTGAAGTTCGCAAAGTAGACCGTCGATGTGGCTAGCAGCGAGGTGTTATGTCTGATTTTGATAAGACTTATGATATCCGCAGAGGATGTAAACAAAGATTGTTTGCGAAGCTGTCTGTTTCTTTTAATACTGAAATTATAAGCGAAACTGTTTAGCTAAGTTTGCTTTATTTGTTTTTTTTTTTTTTTTGCAGAAAAAACCTAGTGAGAGAGGTTGGAGTATACGAGTATACGTAACCTTTGCAGGGATCAAGCCGTCTCGTAGTTCAAGTGAAATACTTAGTGATAATATTTCTTCATGTGAGTCGCGTTCCAGGACCTGGGAATGGGAGTCAGGTGAGTCGCGTTCCAGGACCAGTGCCTGCCATGGTGGCGATTTCGTAGACGCCTGGTCTAACTAACTTAGTAACTCTGTAAGGCCCTTCCCAGGTGGCGCCGAGTTTACCAGCGTTGCGCTCTGCCGTGTTCTGGAAGACTTCTCGCAAGACAAAGTCACCTTCGTAGAAACGTCGGATGTGTACCTTAGAATTGTAGTACCTAGCCGCTGAGTGCTGGTAGTTGGTAATCCTAGTCAATGCTTGGTCACGACGCTCGTTGACTAGGTCCAGCTCGTCGAGTAGGAGGAGACGGTTAACTTCTTCTTCTTGCAATAGTAGCCTACGTCGCACTCCTGGAAATTGGACTAGAGCAAATGGGGTTTATCCGGTGACTTCTTTCGGTGTAGTGCGGTAAGACCAGATGATACTGTCTAGCTCATCGGCCCAACGACCCTTCTTCTCGTTGAGGCGCTCCTTGAGACTGGCAATCAATGTTTTGTTGGTTGATTCTGCCAAGCTGTTACCCTGTGGACGTCGGGGAGTAGACTTGTTAAGGCGTATCTTCTATTTTTTATAAAATCCTTCGAAATGTCCTGATATAAACTGGGACCCATTGTCTGTAATGATCTCGTAAGGAACACCATGTCTGCAGATGATGTTTTTCCATAAAAAGTGCTCCACTTGCGCGTCTTTTATAGAGATGAACGCTTCTGATTCAACCCACTTTGAGAAGTAGTTTATAAGCACAATTAGTCATCGTCGTTGTCTTGAGGGGTGTAGAGGGCCAACAATATCCATACCCCATCTCATGAACGGATAAGGAGAGGTGATTGAAGAGAGCATCTCTGTTGGCTGATGGATCTTAGGAGCGTAGCGTTGACACTTGTCACACTTGGTTAAAAACTTCACACAGTCTTTGATCATTGTCGGCCAGTAGTACCTGTGGTGCTTGATCTTTAATGCTAGTGCTCGTCCTCTGGAATGATTGCCGCAAGAGCCACTGTGAACTTCATGCATGATTTTGCGAGCTTCTTTTCCTTCGACGCAGATTAATAGTGGTCCTGACAAGATCCACTTGAATACGATGCCATCTAATAGAATGTATATGGCTGCTTGGGCTCTCAGCTTGCGAGCCGCCCATTTATCGGTGGGTTTTGTGCCATCTTCAACGTATCTGTGAATGTTCTCAAGCCAGCGTATATCGCAACTATATTCTTATTCAGGTGAATCTTCTTCCATTGCAGTTGCTTTGTTTTCCTCGGAAGGGTGAGTGTCGGCATCGACTTTTTCTGGCAGGGAGTGGGAATCTTCATCCATTGCAACCACCTCCTAGTCGATTTGAGGTGCAGTTTAAGGACTGCTGGACTTCTGTGTTATTGGCAGTTTCTTCAGAAGTCGTTGCAGTGGTTTTCTCCTTGGCTTTCTTGGCTGCTTGGGATCGAGTCAAGATGATAATCACTTCTGGAATAGGGATACTTGGATGCTTTATAAACTCCACTGGGATGATTCGTATTAATTTAGGGTCGGAGGTTGAAGCGAGGACTGCAAGGGCATCCGCAAGGGTGTTATCGCCTCTAGGAATTCGAGTAAGTGTGAATTTTGTGAACTGCGCGGCCAACTCTTGGACAACTTTAAGGTATGCTTCCATGCGTTCGTCCTTTGTAGCGTATTCTCCACTGAACTGGTTTGCAACCAGCTGAGAGTCACAAAATGTGTGAATGTGGTCAAGTTTAAGTGCGTGCGCAAATCTCATGCCAACTATAAGGGCTTCATACTCTGCTTCGTTGTTATATGCTCGAAAGCCTAGGCGGAATGACTGCTCCAGTATTTCGCCAGCGAGTGATGTTAAGCGAATCCCGACTCCCGAACCAGTTTTAGATGACGACCCATCGACATGAAGTTGCCAGACTAGGCTCAGATTCTCTTTTGTGACTGCCTCCTTTGGAAGTTTGATCAGAAAGTCGGCTAGATCTTGTGACTTTGTGCATGTTCGCCCGCAGTATTTAATGTCGTACTCACTTAATTTTATTGCCCACTTAGCCAATCGTCCAGACTGACTTGGGCTATGCAAGACGGAGCGGGGAGCGAAGGTGCTGAGGACCACGATTGAATGTGATTGAAAATATGGCCTCAGTTTTTCTTGCAGACATAACGACGAACAAGGCTAGCTTCTCCATTTGTGGATACCTTGTCTCGGTGTCGGTTAGAGATTTGCTGACATAAAAGATTAGCTTCTGCTCGACTCTCTCTTCCCGAATTAGCACTCCACTGACCGCAGTATCTGAAACTGTGGTGTAGAGAAACAAAGGCTCTCCTTCTACTGGCTTTGCGAGCACAGGCGGGCTTGCTAAGTAATCTTTCAACTGCTGGAATGCCTCTTCACACTTCTTTGTCCATTCAAACTTTTTGTTCCCGCGAAGAGTGTGGTAGAAAGGTAGGCACTTATCTGTGGACCGTGAAATGAACCGATTTAACGCAGCTACTAGTCCAGTGGGCCGCTGCACATCTCTTTGCATTTCTAGTGAAGTCATTTAGATCAGGGCGTCGATCTGTTTTAGGTTCGCTTTAATGTCTCGGTGAGTCACTAAGTAGCCTAGGAATTCACCGGATGTGACTCCAAATCTGCACTTTGTGGGATTCAGCTTAATGTTGTCTAAATTTAGTTGCTTGAAATATTCTTCCACGTGTGCTACGTGATCCTTATCTTCTAGCGACTTGACAAGCATGTCGTCAATGTAAACTTCCATGGTGTTCCCAAGTTGTTCTGCGAACATATTGTTTACAAGTCTTTGGTACGTCGCTCCAGCGTTTTTGAGGCCAAAAGGCATCACTTTGTAGCAGTAGATCCCACGATCTGTGATGAATGCTGTTTTCTCTCGGTCCTCTGGGTGCATCATGATCTGATTATACCCGGAGAAAGCGTCCATAAATGTCAGCAGCTTGTTACCTGCTGCAGCTTCCACCAATCGGTCTATATGGGGGAGTGCAAAGCTATCTTTCGGACAAGCTTTGTTGAGGTCTGTAAAGTCTACGCATACTCTCCACTTCCCATTGTTCTTCTTTACAACGATGGGATTAGCTAGCCAGTCGGTATACTTTACCTCGGTCATTGATCCGACTCGCAGGAGCCTATCTACCTCGTCGTTTACTGTCTTTGCTATCTCTAACCTGAGTTTGCGTCTCTTTTGCTTCTTCAAAAGAGATTACATCGTTTGGTAATTTAGACGACTCGGACAAATTCTTGCTGACTTCAGCTCTCCACTGGTAGGCTTTTATAGAAGCTACAGTATCTGAGCAGTAACGAGATTTTCCCATGATCATTAGTATATCTTGATGGGCTCCCCCTCCAGCTGGCTCATTGTTTCTCCTTCTTGGTGCAGGTTGCTCACCTTGCGCATGTTGCTGCTCGTTGGTTTCCATCTCGAAGTCCTTGATTTCGATGTTGCCTTTAAGCTTCCCAGCGGCTAGTGCAGCAGCAAGTTTTAAACCAAGAACGCGACACTTAGCCGTTGAATGCCCAAAGGATTTGTGATGTTCGCAGTATGCCTCTACGTCAAAGCTGCTATGTTCTCTTCACCACGTGTTTGACAGCTACCGCGGCCTCGACCACAGCCGCGACCTTGGCCTCTTCCTCCGCTGTAACATTGGGCTTCCACTTGGTAATTGTGAGCACCCTTGGATTTGTGATGCACGAATCTTGATCCTTGGTTACTCTTCTTAGCTTGTGGCTGACTCTGAGTTGGTGGAGGGTGAGGCGTAGACTTTGTTTTCCCCTGAGCTTGGGCGAAAGTGCTCTTTTCATCCTCGACTATTGCGAAGTCAGTTGATCGATGCAAAGCTTCTTGAATTGTCAAGGGTTTGTTCAAGATCATCTCTTTCCAAAATTCAGAGTCGTGCCGTAGTGATTTCTTGAGCGCTTCGAGCGCATTTTTGTTACATATGCCTTCCACTTTAGATAACACTGTCTTGAAGCGATCCATGAAGTTCCTTAACATTTCATTTTGTCCTTGTTGCATATTCCAGAAATCCGCGTCCGATGTTTCAGGCTCAATAAAGATGGCGTAGTGCTTTAGGAATACTGCTGACAACTGCTTGAAGTTATCAATGGAGTTCTTCTCTAGATTGGAAAACCATTGGAGAGCTGCTCCCCTAAGGTGCTCAACGAAGAGAAGACAGCGCCCAACATCTTCTTCATCTTCCTTGAAGTTAGCTCGTCCTAGCACAATCGTGAATGCCGTCATATGCTCTGATGGATCCGTCTTGCCTTCGTAAAAAGGCACTTTGAGTCATCTCGGATCGGAGAATTTGACTTGCTTGATGCGATTTGTAAAAGGGGTGTTCTGGACCTCCGCGAGTACTCGATCAAGTTCAGGTGCCTTGCTGACTGCCTTGTGTAGCTCGAACCGAACGTCTCTCATTTCAGCAGCCGCTCGCTCTATGCTACGTCGCATCTCATCCAACTTAGCCTTCTGAGCTTGGAAGGCTATAAGCCGCTCCTTTTCGAACTCGGACTGCTCTGACCAGGTCATGTCACCTTCTTTGTCGTCGAAGCCTTTCTCTTGCTCGGCGTTGGCGTTGCTTCGTTCATTGTTTATTGTCGCTTTTCCAGTAGCGATGTTCCTTGTGTTGCGTTCAGTTTTCAGATTCTCTGAATTATTTGTCACAATTGATGTGACATTCGGCCGCTCAGTTTTAGTTTGGGCAGTTGCGCCTTGCTCAACTTGCGGGGTTGGCGGAGGAAGAGGTTGACGGTGCCCTCTTGGTGGCCTGATTGGAGTTGTGAAATCCAGAGACGTCGGAAATATGCGTGCTGCGGGCTGTCTGAACATACTTGCTCTTCTGTTGCCGACCCGATTCGCTGTTGCAAGAACGCGTAGTTCTTGGTTGGTTTTTTCTTGCTCCTCTGTCTTCTTGAGTAGCGTCTCTAGCATCGTCTTCATACCAGTGAGGAACTCAGACGTCACTGTTGTGACTGCTGTTGCTGGAGTGTCAGGAACAATCAGTGTGTTGTTTGTCGTTTCCCCAGTTCCAGTGTTGTCATCTCTCGATTCGCCGCAGGTGTTATCGCGGTGCTGCTGATCGGCAATGCATCTTTGTTCAGTGATGCGTTGCTGCTTGGCGACGCGTTGTTCTTCAGAAATGCGTTGTTGCTCGACCGTGAGTTACTGATTGTTGTCTCCGGGCATCTTTGCTTGCGTAGTTTGCATTGTGATCTTCTTGTGTAAGAATGTCTTGCGTGTCCCCTTAGTCGGCGCCATATTGTAGGAGTCGAAACTCGAGCAATTGAATTTCTAGGGTTGTAGAGGAAATGCGAGACTCCTGAATAAATCATAATGCGGAAAATGTAGACACTTGCGTTTGCTGTTAAGAGAGCTTTATTACTTTTGCTATAGAAATTCTGATGCCCTTTCTGGGTGAATACAATTAGCTATTTATAGCTTTTTTAGACTAGGGCTAATAATAAAATTGGGCCAGGCCCATTAAGCATTTAAATGAATTTTGGCCCATAATATTATTAAGCCCATTTTAATTATGGATTTAATAATATTATGGGCTTATCTTGAATTAGGCTTCTACAAGCCCGTTTATGATTTCTTCAAGCCTTTTTTTGCAGAATCGTTCTTGTCGTTACATCGATCTCTTAGGGGTGAAATCCGACCCCTACAATGTTCTTACTCTTGATGAAGCTAATAAAGATTGGGAGAGGAATGAGAATGAAGGGGACAGTGGTGATGGGAATAAGACTGAAGGCAGTGGTTCGGATGAGAGTATGGAAGAGGGTTCAGTTTGGATTGGAGAGGAAGAAGAAGAAAATATGTTTTATGAGCCTCCAAGTTATGAAGAAAAAAGAAATCAGTTGGAGAAAGGATGGGAAGATGAAATTGATTTGAAGGTTGGTGGAGAGTTCAATGACAAGAAGGAAGTGAAAGTGTTTATGGAGAAAAGTGCACATAAAGCATCTTTTGCCTTATACACAACGAAAAGCGATACAACAAGATATATGCTAAAATGTCGTCTTTGAAAGAAAGGGTGTCAATGGTACTTTCATGGTGCAAAGGTTAATAGATCTACTCATTTTCGTGTTGTAGTTTACAACAACATTCACACGTGCTCTCGAAGTAGTGCAAGTGAATGCAACGAGTGTAGAAACAGAGCAACAAAAGGATTAGTCGCTAGTCATTTGAAAGAAGATTATCCATGTTTATTGCAGACACCAACACCTAAAGCTCTTATGGGTTTGGTTCAAAGATAGTCAAAATGATTTAAGTTGGCAGTGGTTTTTTGAAACACTGAAGACAGTTATACCAGACAGTCGTGATCTTGTTTTTGTGAGTGACAGAAATTATAGCCTCATCAAGGCTGTAGAAGTGGTGTATAAGGAGGTTACACATGGGTTTTGTATCTTTCATTTGTCCCAAAATGTAAAACTAAAAGTTGCCACAAACAGAGATATAGTTCCAAAGACGTTCTGGGAAGTTGCTCAGATTTATTCAGTGCCTGAGTTCGAGAGAAGGTACCATGATTTTAGGACAAGGTATCCTAAAACAGGAGTATATCTAGATGAGAGTGTGCCGGTTGGAAAATAGGTGAAGTGCTACTTTACTAGAGCAAGGTACAACATTGATACAACGAATTCAGTTGAATATCTTAACAATGTCCTTGTGGAAGCAAAACATTACAATTGGTTACCCATGATAGATGCGATTGTAGCCAAGATTTCCTAATGGTTCAACAAACATAGGAAGGCTGTCATTGGTTACGAAAATATATTAGTGCCCGGCGTGGATGCGGAATTGCACAAGAGATCTGCAGATGCGAATTACTTGACTGCGACGGAGCTAAACTCATTGAGGCTTGAATATTGTGTTTTTTGAAAAAATGGGAAATTGTATACGGTCAACTTGCGAAGCAAAAGTTGTATTTTCAAGTCCTTTGATATTGACAAATATCCTTGTGCCCATGCATTATCCGCATGTAATGCACTCATGAGGCAAGAATCGAGGACAATGAGCTACGAGATACATGATTTGTGTAATGAAAAATACAAGGTTGAATATTGGATATTTGCATATGAGAAGACCATTTATCTTGTCCCGCATCATTCTGATTGGCAAGTTCCACCACATATAGAAGAAAAGTATGTCTTACCTCCGGAATATAAAAACATCAGGGGAAGAAGACGAGTGAGAATATTTCCTTCAAAAGAAGAACCCTAACCAAAAACTCTGAAGAAGAAAGCGAAGATGTCTGACCTTGAGAGCCAAGAAGGTACCCAACAAAAAACCCCAAGAGGGAAAGTGAGGAATATTGTCCCACATCGGAAGTGGGTAGGAACTTTGAGCGATATATAAGGGACTTGGGCCTCCCCACTCATAGCCAATTTATTTTGAGTTGGATGCCTAGGAAACTTAACATGGTATCAGAGCCTGAACACACGCTTCCCCACCCAGACTGAAATCGATCCAGTCCAAAAGTGGCCCGATTGATCTTACCCGAAACTAATCCTAGACATGGAAATTGTCGAGATTAGTGGCTAGATGGGCCATTATCTCGAGGGGGGAGGGGGTGTGAGGAATATTGTCCCACATCGGATGTGGGTAGGAACTTTAAGTGATATATAAGGGACTTGGGCCTCTCCACTCATAGCCAATTGGTTTTGAGTTAGATGCCTAGGAAACTTAACATGGAAACCTAAAAAGACCCGTAAAGGAAATCCTAAAGGGACTGCTAAAGGAACTCCTAAAGGGACTCCCCAAGAGACTTCTAAAAGGACTGAAAAATTGACCCCTAGAAGGAAGATGTGCTCTACTAGTGTGGAAGAAGGTGGCCCAAGTGTTGTGTCATGATTCTTATGTATTTTGTTTCTTACAATCTGCTTGACAACTAAGAACTACTGCTTCTTGTATTCGTACAACTAATAAGTGCTATGTTATGTGTGTTTTAATTTGGTTGTTATTTGAAATATCTATCGTTATTTGTGTTTGAAGGTGGCTAATACTTGAACTCTAGTATTTATTTGCATTTTTAATAATTAATTGTAATTTTATTTTCAAACAATATAAAGGAAGCAAAATTTATAAATAAAAGAAACTAGCTTAATAATTGTTGTTTATCTTACACTAAATTAAAAAAAAAAATTGAAAATAAGTGTTATGAATAGTAAGACACAAATTGTTTATCTTCCATAAACCACCATATACTTATAAGATGTGTTTGGTTGTGTTAACTACCAAAATATGCAAATCTTCATAGAAAATATGTTATTGAACATATTATTTCATAGAGACATTGGAAATGTGGTAAAACTTCCAAAAATCAAGTGGACAACTAAAATTTGTTCTTCTAAACCCTTGAACAACTAACAAAATAGCAAAAACCATAAACAAACAACTATAAACAACACTATAATACTCTGAAACTAGGGACTACCCTGTGTAAAACGACGGCGCACATGTTTTTTGGTTTTTCCGTTTTATTACATGCATTTTTTGTTTTTTTCAATTTTTTGTTTTAAAACAAACTATTTCCCTCAAAAATCCACAACAAGAAAAGACCCCCGTTTGCGACGGCGGTATTCGTCGCAAATTTGAAAAACGTCGCAAATTCTTCGCAAAGTTAGCGACGTACTTGCGGCAAACAATTTACGACGTTTTAACTGCGATTTTAATTCGACGCTTTTTTGCGACGTGTTTGCATCTATTTTGCGGAGAAAACATTTGCGACGATTTTGCGACCAATTTATTTTGCGACGGTTTTGCGATAGTAATTTTGCAATGACTTTGCGGCGAAATGTTGCGACGGTTTATTTGCGACGGGTTTGCGAGTAATTAATTTGCGACGAAAATGCGACGTTTTGTAGATCTGATTAAAAAAATTAAAATTAAAATAATTGTAAATTTTAAAATATTTTTAAAAGTTAAAATTAAAATACTAAAACCATTCGAGAATAATTAATATTACACCAAATTTGTAAAAGTTTAAAAACATAAAAATAAAACCGAAATAAAATCTAATCGAAATTAATTTGGTTTTCGATCGGTTCCTCGTCTTCCTCTTCTATCGCTCTCCTCTGCGCTGCTGCCGCCTCTCTCTTCTCCCTCAACAACTCGTGTAAGAGGGGGTTATCGTGCGCTAACAGCTCGAACATCTTATCGTAGGCCGTATCGCTAGCTTCCAACATCTTGATAATCTTTGCATCTTTCTTCTGTTGTTTTTGTGTTGAAGGACCGCCTTTTGCAACGTTGGATCAGTAGCATAGCTGGAAACGGGACAAAACGGAACTCCATGTTCATTCATCCGGATAGATCAAGCAAATGCCCTCTTCCCCTTACGGTTTTTTGAAGCCATCTAGGAAAAAAAGGACGAGGTTAAATTTGAAAACATTTTTAGTAATATAATAATTTTAATAAAAATAAAGAGTTAAGACTATAATATAATTAAAATTACTAATAAAAATTAAATTTTAAAATTAAAATATTTTCTTACCTCAGCGGCGATGCGGTTGACCTCAAATGGTGTCACCTGAGTAGGCTGACCATCGGGAGTAGGCTGGGTTGAGAGTTCCTCAACCCGGCTAAGCACATCGTCGTGCAGCTTCTCGACACGTTGATTAATCCATGATCCATCCGCCCTGCGGTGCGTCTTCTCCCAAACCTCTGGCATCGTAGCGGGACCTCCTTTTTTTAATGCCTAAAAATAAAAATATATTTTATAATGTTATTTTTGTAATACGTAAAACAAAAAACATAAAAAACTTACAATATGTCGCGCGTTCTTCTCATAAGATATTTGTCCCGCACAATGCTTTGACGGGTTGTCACCGTTAACCGGCGTCAATCGAGCGGAAGAACACTGGGCCGATTTGATCTTGCTACTCTCCTTCTCCCAAAACTCGACAAGACCAGCCCAAATGGTCGAGTTAAACCAGCGTTGCATACAGAATTCCGGATCTGGGTTTTCCTCCCACTTGTCTTTCCACCGTCCAATTTGGTCGTTGAGGCGAGCCTTCGCTTTTGCATCAAAATGTTCCCGAACATAGTCGTTGATCGCGGGGTCCCAGTAATACTTTTGCTAAAAAAAACAGGAAAAACCAAGTTAATATAAATTTAAAAATTAAGAAAAAAAAAAAGTTATATAATTACCGCAAATGTTTTGTACCACCAGGCCCTCATCTCCTCGGGAACATACTTCCAACTCGTATGTAGCATGGTGAAATCTCGCTCGATAATCTCCATAATAGACTTTTCCGACGGAGTTTTTCGAGAACCTGAAAAAAACAGTAATTGAAAACATGTTAGGTAATAAATGTAATTAATAAAAATATTATATTTTCAAAAGAAAATGTAGTACCACAATTGGTTGCCGGACAACTCAGGATGTAGCTCGGGAAGTACTCGGCGTGCAGGACTAACGAGAAGCTAAGCAAAAGTCATATCGTCCATCGACGGAACTCTACGATCGTCCTCTAGAGGAGCCTCCGGCGGTGGTTGAGTCTCGGGAATCGCAGAAGAAGAAGACCCGTCGCCTCTAGGCGCATGAAATCCAGGTCGTGGAGGTCTACGTAAAGGGTCCCCCTGTAGAAAGTCAGTGTACTCGTTTGGTGTACGACCCGTCATCTACAATTATTTAAAATTATAAAAATTAATAATAAATTATGTTAAAATTTTAACATTTTAAACTTCTAATCCTAACAATTGTAATAATTCTCATAATTCTAATTATGCTTATATAATTCAATAAATAGTAAAAATTAATATTCTGATATCCTAATCCTAACAATTATAATAATTCCCATAATCCTAATTATTCTAATCAACAATATAATCCTAACCATTCTAATAAATCATATCATTCTAACAATTCCAAAAATTTAATCCTAACAAATATATAAATAAATTAAAGGAAAAAAGGGAATTTTGTACCTTGATATCGGAATTTGTAGAGAGAGGAGACGGTTTTGCGAGATGGGAGAGAGGATTGTGCGACTGTTCATGGTTCTGGGCTCGCGCTTATATAGGAAAAGATCCGTCGCAAAACCGTCGCAAATTTAAGTCGCAAAACCGTCGCAAATTTAAGTCGCAAAACCGTCGCAAAACTTTGTTTTCACCGCCACTACCGTCGCAAAATCGTCGCAAAACTTTGTTTTCACCGCCACCTCCGTCGCAAAATCGTCGAAAATCAGGCTATAATCGTCCCAACAACGTCGCAATAATGGTTCTATCTCAAAATTGCCGCAAACGGGGTTTAGGTTTTGTTTAGGGTTTCGAGTTTTCTGGACCAATTTTAGGAATACAAAATGCTAAATATACTTGTTTTTGGGTCCCTTATGCTTATAGCGAACAAAGACGGACAATAAATGAAGAAAATCAGCAAATTGGTGTAAATGATAGATTTATCATATTCATTGTCTAAGTGTATGCTGTATATACTAATGTTTCTCACGTTTGATAGATTGATGTTATAATAATTTTAATAAGAAAGTTTTTATTGCTTATACTACTGACTCTTTAGTTAATATAACCAATAAAGGATGTTAAGAACAGGTAACCCAAAAAGTATATGTTCAGGGTTTAGGGTTTAGGTTTTGCGACGATTTTGCGAGGGAGTCGTCGCAACAGCGTCGCAACTGTGGAAAGGTTACGACGCTTTTGCGACGACTCCTTCGCAAATTTGTCGCAAACTCTAAACCCTTAACCCTGAACATATAATTTTTGGGTTACCTATTTTTAAAATCTTCTTTTTGTGACATTAAACTAAGGAGTGAGTATATTGTATTGTGTAGATTTTCTTGTATTGTGTTGTGTATTGTGTTTAAGGGTTCAGGGTTCAGGGTTTAGGGTTTGCGACGAGTTTGCGATGAAATCGTCGCAAACTTTGCGAGTGATTTGCGACGGTTCAGTCGCAAAACCGTCGCAAATATCAATATTTTAATTATAAAAAAAATTACATCGCAATTACTTTTATTAATCTTCTTCTTCATTATCATAAATATAAGTTCCTACTCCCCCTTCATTTTCCTCCTCATGATCTTCTTCTTCGTGGTCTTCTTTAAATTCATCTTCGTTTCCATCCGAATCCTCGAATATCACATCAAGACCACTGTGGAGCGGGTCAATTATTGTCAAATCAGTGTTTACCTCCGTTGGGATTGAAACTTCTTCGGTTCTAGCAGGTTGTACTGGGGGTTGATCAGCTGCATCAGCTGCTAACCCACCGATAATTCGCATTCAGGCAGCAAAATCACGTTCTAGGAAAGATTGGATTTCTGCATCATTTAGATCAAGAAAAGCTTCTCGTATTTGTCCTTCTAACATTCTGCATGTACGTACACCCGTTAATTAGTTGTATATATATATATATATATACCTCTTATACGGCTGAAAGTAGTTACAAATTTTGCAATATATACGTATGGGCAGCTTGCATATGCTTGAAATCACACCACGTTGTTTCATTCACTTTTCCACCCATTCGACCAACATCGGAGAAAACATCTGGTACACCCTCTAAGTGATATGTTCGGCCAACCCCACCATCGTCGTATCGCCTACGATGGTTTTTCTTAGTTTTCACGGTTTGGCTAAAGTAGTAAGTAGAGAAGTTTGATGTCTCCTCTGTCAAACTTCCAGCAATGATTGATCCCTCAACTCTTGGTAGATTTTTCGCCTTCATCTTCAGATGTTTGAAGAACCTTTCGAAGGGGTACATCCATCGAAATTGGACTGGTCCACCCAAATCTACCTCATGAGGTAAGTGTACAACCAGATGTTCCATCACATCGAAAAAGGAAGGTGGAAATATATTCTCTAAGTTGCAAATAGTGAGTGGTATTTCTGAATTCAACTTCGAGATTTCGTCCTTCATTAAGGTTCTAGCACATAAGTCTCTGAAAAATGCTCCAATACCTGAAATGGCAATCCGGATCGGAGTAAGTTAATAATTAACTCATACACTTACAAAATATAATTTAATGTATATACCAATAACAAGGATTAAACGTAACACCTGTTATTGCACCGTGGACATTTTGCGGTAAAAGCTCTTGAAAGGCGAAAGGGAGTAGTCGTTGCATGAACACATGAAAATCGTGGCTCTTCAACCCAGAAAATTTGCCCCCTTGTTCAACACACCTTGAAAAAGTGGACACGTATCCATCTGGAAACTTCACCCACTCCTTAACCCAGTTAATCAAAGGATTCTTCGCAGCAGGTGATAGTCAAAAACTGGGAATCGGTGCCCTACCATCCCCTGTTAGATGTAACTCTGGCCTTATGCATAAAGCCGCGAGATCGAGACGAGATTTCTGATTGTTTTTTGTTTTCCATGCAACATTTAACAATGTGTGTATAATATTCTCAAAGAAATTTCTCTCCACATGCATGACATCCAAGTTGTTCCTCAATAGATGATCCTTCCAGTAAGGCAATTCCCAAAATATACTTTTCTTATGCCAGTTATGGTATACCCCATACCCAACAGGCATATTTGCAGGATTACTTTGCCAATTACCTCCAACTTTTACAATTTCCTTCGCACCATATCCATCCATTTGTTCATCCAACTCCTCATATGAGAGGTAAACCAAGGGGGAGGTTTTAACAACTCGATTTCGAAACAACGTTCTACTCTTTCTATAAGGATGACCCCTTGGAAGAAAACGACGATGGCAATCAAACCAGCAAGCTTTCCCTCCCGCTGATAATTGAAATGATTCGGTCTTATCTAAGCAATAAGGACATGATAACTTTCCATGCGTTGTCCATCCAGATAGCATGCCATACGCCGGAAAGTCGCTTATCATTCACATAAGGACAGCCTTCATGTTGAAGTTTTGATGGCTTGACGAATCAAACGTGTGTACACCAACATGCCACAACTGCTTTAGTTCATGTATAAGAGGCTGTAGGAATACATCAAGTGATCTTTTTGGATGCTAAGGCCCTGGAACCAAAATGCTGAGAAATAAAAATTCTCTATGCATACACATTTCCGGCGGGAGATTATATGGCGTCACTATGACTGGCCACAACGAATACTGCCGACCAGACATACTAAAAGGACTAAACCCATCAGTGCAAAGACCTAAATACACATTTCTATGTTCTACAGCAAAGTCCGGATGTACCGTGTGAAAGTGTTTCCATGCCTTTGCATCTGATGGATGAGCGACTACCCCTTCCTCACAATTATGTTCTGCATGCCACCTCATTGCCCTTGCTGTCTGCTCTGATTGATATAATCGCTGCCGCCTATCTGTTATTGGAAGATACCACATACGCTTGAACGGGACTTTCGTTCGACCACTAGTCTTCTTATATCTTGGATGAGAGCAAAAACGACATTCCTGCAGCTGACCATCATCTTTCCAAAAAATCATACAATTATCAATGCAGACATCAATCATCTCAGACGGTAATCCAAGACTTGCTACCAATTTTTGTATCTCATAGTAACTCTCAGCAGAGTTATTACCATCTGGTAAATACTCTTTAAACAATTCACCCCATTTATCCATGCAATTTTCACTAAGGTTATCCTCGCTTTTAATTGTCATCATCCTAGATGCTAGGGACAATTTTGATAGCCCTTCTCAACATCCTTCGTAGATAGGTTCGTTAGCAGCATCTAACATATCATAAAAAAATTTAGCATTCGGGTTTGGTTCTTCAAAAGTATCATCACTAAATGCAGCAGTAGTTTCTTGAAATGCATCATTAACCATGTCATTAAACCTATTCCCATCAGTATTTCCATACGAAGACTCATTAAAATTATCATGACCATACTGATAATTATTATCCTCATAATTACTACCACCTTCTATATACCCACGATAACTCGTACTTGAACTACCCGGAACATTGACAACAAAATCCTCCCCATGCGAAAACCAAACATAGTAGTTAGGTAAAAACCCTTTGTAAACAAGTGTTACCAAACAGTTTGAGTATCATGTGGTGTCAAGTTTTTGCATTTCACGCAAGGACAAAAAATCTTTACGTTACCGATATAGGTGATTCCAGCATGTGCCCTTTGGTTGTTTACCGCCTGGTTCAAAAACTGGTCAATCCCTTCTCTAAATTCTCTTGTCACTTCGCCGGTTTCTGGATCACGACGATTGTACATCCATCCTCGAATCGTGTATATTTCATGATAAGACATACTAATTGATGATTAAGATTTTTTTTTTCTGTTTTCTTTGCTGTGTTCATTAATGACATACATTCGTGGTTTTTATAGAATTTAATTTCAGTTTGCGACTAATTTGTGACGATTTTCCAAGAATTTTGCGACTGATTTGCAGCTAAAATATTACACTCATAAACAAGTAAGAATCAATTAAAACATGTTCAAGCTACTTTCATCGCAAATCCCTCGCAACCCTTAAATCGTCGCAAATTCGACGCACATGTTGCGACGGTTTTGCGTCTAAACATACACCTCGACGCAAAACCGTCGCAAAATATAAATCGACGCAAACGCGTCACAAATTTTGCGACGGTTTTGCGTCCAAATATACAAGTCGACGCAAAATCGTCGCAAATTTGTATTTATAGTTTGGTAAGTTATTACGAAGAAACTTTTGTATTTATAGTTTGGTAAGTTAAGATTTAATTTGTACTTTTGTGTTATTAGTATTAATGTGTTAGGGTTACAAGTAAATTTTTGGAAACTTATATTAATATAATGTTATGATATTTTAACATTAACATCGATGTTCATAAACGTACGTACAATCAATATATATATAGTACATTCTTGGTTAAAAACGTAATACAAATAAACTGCTAACATAAACACATATTTATTTTCATTTCTTTTATTGATGACGTAATGTATTACTCATCATCAATTTCTTCACCACCATCCGTTGTTGACCCTTCGTCAGATTCCTGGGATAACCAATTGTTTGGATTTCGATTAACACGACTGCTACTACTTTCTTCTATGAACGTTGTAGCCATGTTTTCTTTAGATATAACCTGTGAAATAAAATTCTTGAGTTATGTGTAAGGATACTACTTAATACAATACCTTTAAAATATATATATTCTACTTAACTTACATTGCTTATGTTCTTAAGAATAATGTTAAGATATGTTGTCGCCCTATCAAACTTAACAACTACAACCTCCTTTAGAACCAATACCGAACCCTCTTTTATGTGCGGCCCATATTTGTTATCAGATATGGCGGACCTATGAATGCTCGCTTGTACAGTCCCATTAGGATCTTTCAAGGAAAACAAATAACATTTATCGATTACTAAATATATAATTTGTTAAAAACATCTTTTCTTATAACTTATATATACATTTTACCTTTAGTATGACCATCGCGTCCCCCAATCCATTAGGTACCATTTTATGAATCACTGCTACCACATATGGTACGTGACGCCATTGTGATTTTATTTTATGCAACTCTTTTACCAGTGTCCACCCACGTGTGTGTCCACCTGTATATATTCAACGTAGAATAAGTAAAATATAATTAAATGTCAATTAAACAATATACAAACTTTGAAATATAATTATTTCTGTTTCTTACTAATATATATTAATAATAATAACATTTCATTATACCTGTTAATTTGTTGACATTTCCAATTGTCGTCTTCCAAAGGACATCGGTGAACGATGGATCTTCTGCCTCAACAACACAGTTAACCATCTGTACATGTCTCTCATAAGAATTGCATTCTTCCAACATTGATTCTTCAAGTTTTTTCCTTGCCCGTTCTTCTGCTTGTCTCACACCAGACGGACCCGGAATCAAAGATCGATTGTTATCCATATTTGTTGAATTATAGAATGTGAGATAATGTGGATTTTATAGAATGTTCATTTCAGTTTGCGACTAATTTGCAACGATTTTCCAAGACTTTTGCGACTGATTTGCATATAAAATATTACACTCATAAACAAGTAAGAATCAATTAAAACGTGTTCAACCTACTTTCATCACAAACCCCTCGCAACCCTTAAATCGTCGCAAATTCGACGCACATGTTGCGATGGTTGTGCGTCTAAACGTACAACTCAACGCAAAATATAAATCGACGCAAACTCGTCGCAAATTTTGAGACGGTTTTGCTTCCAAACGTACAAGTCGACGCAAAATCGTCGCAAATTTGCGACGGTTTTGCGAGTTATTAAGACTGTTCGTCGCAAACCTGTCGCAACTAGGACGCAAATTTGTGAGGCTTTAATTCCGTCGCAAAACCACCTGTTTTCTAGTAGTGATCACAACAAAAAAAATTCTTTCAACCTATGGTTTCGTCGCAAGCGAGAGAGAGAGAGAGAGAGAGAGAGAGAGAGAGAGAGAGAGAGAGAGAGAGAGAGAGAGAGAGAGAGAGAGAGAGAGAGAGAGAAAGAGAGAGAGAGAGAGAAAGAAAGAGTGAAGCTCCAGCCCCCTTTCATCAATTCCGGCCAATTTCCACCCAGGAACACCGAAGGTAAGTTCAATTGGGGTTTGGGGTTAAATTGAATGGTGAAATCAATTTATGAAGTTTATATTTAGGTCAAATCGATTTGGGGTTTTAGGTTAAATTGATTGGTCAAATCGAATTGGGGTTTTAGGTTGATAACAAGTGTATATGGTGATTACAGATATGGTGAAGTTTAAAAACGTGGATATTTTTGGCGAGTTCAACACAAGCTCAGACATGAGCTACTATGGAGAGACATTGTCAGATTAAGGTATGCTTTTTTGGGGAGACGATTTGGATGCATACCTCAACCCAAGTCCGACACAGACGTTGTGGCCAGAAGAGAAAGGTATTCCGACTGAATGTTACTATGGAGACAAAGTTGTTGTTAGAACTCACACACAAGGTTTCTATGAGGGGCAGAAATTTTACAGTTACAGAGAAGATCTCGAAGTAAGCATAAATGTACTACTTTACTACTTTACTAGTTTTCTGAATTTTGGTTGGTGCTTTGTGACTGTTGGTTAGGATGGACAATGCCACATTTGGAAATTGTGCGATGAGGCTATCGGTGAGGAAATTGATGCTACAAAGTCCAAACAGAAAGACCAAGAGGCCAAACTGAAAGACCATGAGGTCAAGCTCTAAGAATCGGCTAAGAAAATTACTCAACTGATGGAGATGGTGGTTGAGCTTCATGCCATGGTTATTTGCCTTCCGAGGAAACTTGTACTTGTTGTTTGAGTCTCATTTGTACTTATTTACATTTACTTTCGGACCTACTTGCTTATGTTGTAATGTTGGTTGTTTTGCTTCCTTGAACTACTTCTAATGTTATTTTAATGTTGTTTGCACTAAAAGCCACAAATTACCACAAATTCAAGTACAAAATATCAGAATACAAACCAGTAGTATCCATAATAACCAATAATTATGCACATATTCAGTCACAGTAGTACCTAAAACGAGCAGTTGTTCAGTCATACTAGTACCTAAAATAACCAGTAGTTCAGATCAGAACATAGTCCTTACAAAACACAAACAATGAAAGTTTTAAACTCACCAAAAACACACCACCTAAGCAAATTTTTAAAATAGATAGATAGATAAATAAGTAGATAGATAGAGACTTGGAGGATGCTCATTCAATCATTCTTCTTCGCTGCCTTCTTTCTCTTATTTTTGGCCATAATTAAGACGTAAGGAGACTTGGAGGATGCAGATGGGTTTCTAATCCTCTTCTCACCCACCAAAACACCTTATTGAGTAGCCTCAACCTCAGCCTTAGCCTCATCATCATTCGCATCGTCCATGTCAACATCTCCCCCATCCTCCATGTCATCATCTTCCCATTCTCATCACATGATTCAAATTCTTCCTCACCATCTGTAACTATCTCGGTATCTCCTTCCCCTTTCCATTTCCATACGTCTCCTTATCCTTCTCCTGACCCTTCTCCTTCTCCTGACCCTTCTCCTTCACCTGAACATCTCCATCACATGCTCCACTCTCCTCCTTATCCTTCTTCTTATCTTGACCATCTCCATCACCTGCTCCACCCTCCTCCTTATCCTTCTCCTGACTATCTCCATCACCTGCTCCACTCTCCTCCTTATCCTTCTCCTGACTATCTTTAGACTATCTCCATCACCTGCTCCACTCTCCTTTTCCCTATATTGACCCTCTTCATCACCTTCTCCTTATCCTTCTCTAAACCCTCTTTACCAACGGTAACACCAGCAGATGTACCACCAGATGTCCCACCACCATACCTTGATCTAAGACAAGAATCATCAAAACCAAAAGCACTCCCAACATTCTGTGACTCGACAAATGATTCCACAGCCTTGGCCCTTGTATCCTGGGCTCCAAGCATGTCCAAGATTTTCCCAAGATTCTCTTCAACAGTTTTAGTCAACTTCACCATCTCTCCTTTTACATCTAACAAGTCTTTCCCTACTGATTCCACTTCAGCAGTCACCCCATCAACCCCATCCGAAGTCGCCTCAACCTCATTCGCATCCACCTCATTCGCATCCACATTCGCACCCTCAGCCTCAACCTCATTTACAGCCACAACCTCTCTTAGAGGAATGACATCAAGGTTGAATAACCTTTTAAAACAAAACGACCGACGCTCTCTCAACAGAGGTTTGAGCCAACTGTTAAGAATGGGGTCATGGATGTCTACGTAGTCCTCTCGACTATCAAAGACACGATGAAAAAGAGGCCTCTCATGATCTTCGGGACGCATAACACTTTGTATCTTCTGTGAGAAAAAGAAACAAATACAGAATTGAAATAACATAATAATACAATAACAACATCAACAATAAAATATTGGTATTAAAAACCTTAGTAGCCCCAATTTTTTGTCTATCTCAGACAATGGCCAACTGGTCATAAGGCCTGGGCATAATATCCATACCCGAAACCCGAACCCGAACCTGACCCGAAATAAGGGTTTCGGTTTGGATCCGAATAGGTAGGATTACCCGATCGGTTATCAAATGAAATTGGATCGGATAACCGAACCCGATCGGTTATTACCCGATATCCGAAATTAACCGAATATGACCGAACCATAGCCACCTAACACCTACGACTCGTATAGTTCACTGACTCCAAATTTTCTTTTCCTTTCCTTACAAAATCTCGTCTTTTCCCCAGGACCCATCTCTTAATTTCTTCTCAATAACTGTTTTTTCTTATAAATCTGGAAAAAAACATTGGCGATTCAAAGTCAAAGCTTGAGTCTTTCTCTTTGTTCTTGATGCCTTGATTTGACTTCTGTGGATTTGAAACACTGAAAAAGGAAGCACCTTTTGAGGTTAAAGAAGTTTCAATTGTTCAATATTAGTAGTATTAGAAAGTAGAGATCGGTTCTTCCGTTCTTGCTTGAGATTTGATAAAGTTGCTATTTTTAGGGATAGATAGTTTGGTTGCGGAGAGAATGGGAAATGTTGGGTATTCGTTTAATAGAAGTGTGTGGGTTTAATAGAAGTGTGTGGGAGAATATACACGAGAAGGCACGCGGGTTCTTCTTTGACGATTATAATTGGGTTCTTCTGGGTTCTTCTGCAACTATGACAATTTGCTTCTGTTTAATTAAAAAAAATTTTTGTCAAGCTTCTTCTCTTTAGTTCGGATGATTCGGATATTATCCGAATCCGAAATGACCGGACCCGTAACCGAACCGATAATATATAATAACCGAATGGGTACTAGACCTCCTTACCGAAATACCCAAAAAATTTTGATACCCGACCCGAACCCGAACGGGTACCCGAATGCCCAAACCTACCGGTCATAGAATACTTTACGAACTTGGACATGCACATCCTTGGGCTGTCAGGGGCTACTCCTCTAATTTGTTCTCTGTACTGCTTTTCAACTCCGAAATTGCCTCAAATGCTAGAAGCTACACATAAGACATAAATACATTTTATCATTCCTTTACAACATAATGTCTATAAAGGGATGCATAAATCAATTTACCTGCAAAGGAATATTAAAAGTTTGATAACATCATCCATCTCTCTCAACGACTCCTCCGAAATTTTCAAACAAATTCTTCATTTGCCTCAAATTATCATTATACGAGAACCGTCCCCATGGAAAAGTCTTGCACAACTCGAGATCACTAGCAACTCTTAGAAAGAAAGGCTCAATAGAAGGCGCTCTATCTCCTCTCCTTAACTTTCCAGGAATCACACTACACAAGAAGTACAAGACATCCATACGGAACCTATCTCTAGAAGAAGCACCCTTCATTTCTAAGAACTTCTTCTTCACATCTGCATAGGTTATGGTTGTCCCACCATTAAATTGCTCCGCCACAAATTATGTACTGCCCAATCTTTCCCATTGAAGTGGATAATTGTGACAATATAAACCAGAAATGAGTCTTTGTTCTTTGATACAATATTGAATCGGAACACCTTTGACAATAAACCAAGCTTGCCTTCTCGATGCTAGATTAGATGTATGAAGAAAGAGTATCCACATACCCATCATCTTATGGGTTTTCTCTAAATGCATGTGGAGAAATGCTTGAACTGCGGGTGCTCATGAAACCATCTCTTATCCCTAGTCTTTAGAATCTCAATGATATCGGCCACCACCTCCTTGATGAAACAACGTGATTGGACCTTTATTTGCCTTGTATAGTGGGTGTGTTGGAAGCGCATAGATTCAAGTTCAAATGGAATGTCATCCTGCAACAAATTCTGCAATCATACAACAAATGTCCTTTAATTTATGTCTAGTAATACCTAGTAATACCAAGTTATACCAACTGCTCTGTTGCCTTACAATATAGTAATACCTAGTAATACCAACTGTTCTTTTTCCTTACAATATAGTAATACCTAGTATTACCAAGTAATACCAAATACTTTTGTTTTCAATTCACAAAGTTTGAATCACATACCATTGAGATTGATTCTTCGGACCCATCAATACCAACTGTTCTTTTGCCTTACAATATAGTAATACCTAGTATTACCAAGTAATACCAAATACTTTTGTTTTCAATTCACAAAGTTTGAATCACATACCATTGAGATTGATTCTTCGGACCCATCACTCCCTTCTCCATCCTCTGACCCAGAACCATGATTTTCACCATCCTCCTCTTCTTCTTGAGTACCTTCTACTTCATGATCTTCATTATCTTCTTCTTCACTATTGCCGGATTGTTCAAGAATTTCTTCTTCTTCATCATTTCCCGGATTGGTGGAGGAGGAGGATTCGATTTTGGTTATAAATCTGAGCTTTTGATTCGATTTTGGTTACAAATCTGAGTTTTTTATTCGATTTCGGTTACTGATCTGGATTCTTTGCTCGATTTTGGTTACAGATATGAATTTTGATTGTTTTTTTGGTCAAAACTGTTTTTGATGTTCTCATGAGCGTTTTAGGGTTTTTCTGTTTTTTAAAAACTTCTTAAACAGTTTTATAAGAGTTATGTATCTTCTTACTGATTTAGGGTTTTTTCGTTTTTTATAAAAATTTTAAACGGTTTTATAAGCTATTTAAACAGTTTTATAAGCTAGTTAAATTATTTTACTGATTTAGTACTAGTGAAAAGTGGCATATTTGATTAAATTTTTTCCATGTGTGACATATCTGTAATTGCCCAAAAAAATACCAATTCTCTCTTGTTTGATTATTTTTTTAATGTTTTTACAAGGGCCAATAAAAGAGTTAGAAAATAATGATTTTATTTTCTTTTACATTTATATTATTCTGTGTGTAAAATATTTAGAATTTGTTAACTTTTTTGTCATCACTTATTTTAGATTTTTTTGGTTATATTTTTTTATTAGAAAAATTTAAGCATGTATTTTTCTTTTTTCAGTTTTCACATGGACAAATTATGTTTTCTACCATGGTTACCACAATTTTCATTAGTTTCGCATTCATGTTTGATTATGGTCATTGCATTTCTTCAAAAGCAGCGTAAATGTTTGGTTGAAAGTGTTGTTTCTGGAATTTTAACGCCAATGTTAAGTTCTTTATGGCGTTGAGTTTGGCCCAACCTCGGTTTTCCATTTGTACTTTGGTCTTGAGTGGTGTCTTTTTGCCAAATTGCGTTTGAAAGATCTTGTTTGCCTCACAATTTTCTGACTGTTCTCTCGACAACATGTAAGTGTTCTGGTTTGATTGAAAAGTATTATTTATCTAGATCTTTTCCTTTGTCGACGTGCGTTCTTGTACTTTCTGCTCGGATATGGAAGTTGGGTCGAGCGAGGTTCAAACACAAAATACATGTTTATCCTTTATGTTTTCGGTTCTGATTTACGCTAATCGATAATGTTGTTCTTATTCCATATTTTTCATGATGTAATAATACTATCATCTGCTTTTTTAGTAGAAAGACTTTTCTTTAAAAAAAAAAAAAAAACTTCTTAAAGGTTTCACGGTCAATCTCTCAAAAATTTATAAACAGACACTTTCGTTAAATCATATACAACATGGATTCAATGTTTGACAATACACATAATAAATCATATAAACCACCATGAATTTGTCAAGGATAACCCATCATCATCACCGTTTCATTTAAAAAAAAAAAAGAGCTCATTTTTGTTAACTCATGACTATTCTTCTTAATTTCCAGTCTTCAACCTGCACATCATAATTGGTATAATATTATTTCCATCCAAAGAGTCACCTTCGAGTTTGTTTTAATTTAAAATATAACACTAATTAAATTATTTGAATGAAAATTAAATTGATAGACCGTTCTTTTGGATGTCACTGACAAAAAAAACAACAACAAAAAAAGAACGAAACAAATACCTTACACTTTCTTACGGGCACAATCGTTTAAGAAAAATTCGTTTAAGAAAAACAACAAAAACCACATTTATAGGATTTATAGGATTCACTGATGGCAAATTCGTTTTGAATTGAAAATCCACATTATCCACATTTATAGTAAATTGCATTTTGCACTTGCGTAAAATAGATATTAAAGTATTTCCTGTTATCTACTTAATCAAGTTTTTTATTTGTCAACATTGGACCACAACTGGCCGGTCTATTAGCATAATCCCTACATTCGCAAGAAGTGGGATACGATCCCGGATATGATGGTGCATGTACGCAGTGGACTTACCTCTTGCTACTAGACTAAAGTCACTTCACCTACAAAATCAATTTTATTGTTGGAAAATGTTTTGGTAAAAGCATATATATAAAGAATACTTTCATCTGTATGAACCTTTTTATTTTGCATTATCGAATCCTCATTGCATGGATATTAATTTTAGAACCAAACTTTATGCTTTTTTTTATTAGAAGGCACCTAAGCACATGATTTTCTCTCAACTCAAGTGCGATGATATGTGATACGAGTCAATAATTTAGCTTTCGATCTCGTAACCGGTGCTGTGATTAATCACGTAAGAACAAAGAAAGAGTTTAGCTAAACTTCCTCTTAATCCTAGTCTCTCTTTGAGATTAAAGTTAAATCTTGGAAGTTGATTTCTCATTAATCAATAAAGACCCTGATATAGGTCACAACAATTAATCTTAAACCTAATTCGAAAAGGAAAATACCCAAAATTCTTAATAAACCTGGTGGTATCGGGTTTAGCACATGTTACCATGACTCGATTCGGGATTGAACCGACCCGAATATTTTTTCAGGATCGGGAGATGGGCCAAAGTATGTTGTTTTCAGCCCAATACGAGAACTGAAGCCCAAAATCAGCGTGGTTCACCGACATGTGAGTACTTAAGTAAGAGATAGACTAGAATATTGAAAAAATCTTGATATTTATAATATTTTCCATATATTTCTAAGATTTATTCGACCGACTCAAAAGAGTATAAATATGTAACACATTGTACCTAAGAAAGGATCCGCAACTTTATTGAATACTAAGTCTCTTTGAAATCCCTAATACATTGCCCCTAGATTTTGAGTTTTTTTGCCCTAAAAACCTAAAACCCATTTGTTTAGATTGAAACCGAGATTGTATACACAGTCTGGATTCACTAAAACCCAGTAGCCGTATCAATATGTTCAAAACAATAATCGAGTTTGTGTTTGGTTCTGCCAGAAAAATAAACCGCATTAAGTCGGTTCAAGCAATTCCTTTGTCTTGTCTAGACTCTAGTATGTCTTCAAATTCCAAGATGACATTGAATGTTTAGCTTATACGCATAATGAAAGTTGATATCAAATGCAAAATAATATCTATAACTAATTATTATAAAATATGTGAAGTGACTTTAGCCTAGTGGCCAGAGGTAAGTCCACGAAAGGCCGGCACTATCACACCCGGGATCGAGTCTCCTCGCCTATTTAATGTAGGTATTAGATTAATGGGCCAGTCAGTTGTGGCTTAGTGTTAACAAAAAAAACTAATTATTAGTATATAACTAACTTTTCACGGTGTGAACGTGGCCTTTTTTTTTTTTTTTTAACTCTAGCTATTCTGCGTTTAAATGTCCAAAATTCATGCAGATAGAAATTGCAGAAGTAGATTATGATTAATATAATTATTAATTAGGCTAGTGCTTTCAAAATGTGTATATGCTTGATACTCAAGCATAAAAAGTCATGCGAAAATACTCAAGCATATAAAGTCAATGGTTTCCGTTGACCAAACATATAACGGAAAATTCAATAGTTTCCTAGATTCCATTGACCAACTTATGAGATTGAGAACTAAGAACTTAATTAGGAAAAAAAATCTTCTTCAAGTGTTATTAAAAAAAATCTTCTTTAAGAAATCATCAGCTCTACATTTAAAAAGATAAATTTATTTGTTGAAATTTATTGTGATCTCTCATCCCAACATATTTACAGACCAAAATGCTTAGAACCAAAAAAAAGAAGCTTAAAACGACATTGTGAGAAAATCCATTCGACATAGCCTCGAAGACATGAGCATTTGCGGCGGCTTTTGGTATCAAATTATCTCTCTCGTTTCAATACAAATTATGGACGTTATGTAAGGCACATGTGTGGGACAGCTTCTCTTGATTTGACATTTAAATTTCGGATAAGATTAGCTACCAACTTTGTAATATGGTATTCAGTACCATTTAAATAAGATATAAGGTGTATTACATATAAAAAAATGGTCTCGTGGGCAACTACATTCAACCTTAAAAAAATGGATGGTAAAAATTCGAATTATTTTTTTAGTCTCAAACATTAAACTTTTTAATGGCTTTTATATATTAAAAATGTCTCAATGGCTTTTAATTACGAGTTAGCCGATAGATCCTATAAAATAATATATTGTTATGTTTTACGAATATAACTTAAATATGTAAAATTTCTATAAGATTAGTTTTTATTGATCAAAGTACAGAAAAGATAAAACAATAAAAAAATTTAAGGAACAATACAAGATTTAGCAAAATATCGATTGGTTCTTTGAACTAACTATTAATCCTCGACTGCAAAAGAGTTTATTAGATAACTTAAAAAATATAAACATAAATATGAATTAGGGTTAACAAGTAAAAACTCATACTCCTCCTTAATCATAAATGTGTTTTTTTTTTTTGAAGTGATTGTTATGTGCTCCTTACAGCAGCATCAACTTTTTTCCAAAATATTTTTTTCAAACTCAGTATCAACAGAAACTTAACACAACTAATATGAAACTAGTATATTTTATGATTAACAAGAGACTTGTGTATATAGCAAAACTAAACACATCTTTTTTATATAGCAAAAACACTAATATTTTTTCTTTCTTTTCTTTGGGACAATTGCAAAAATGCCACTTTTGAATTATCTTTTACAAACATGCTACTCTTGAATTATTTTCTTACCAACATGCCGCTTATAAATTCCTTTAGAAATCTTATATCTCAAAAGTTTCAATCTTAAAAAAAAAAATTTGATTCCTAACAAACTTTAAACCCTAATATAACATAGTTAACCCAAACATAAATAATTTAAAATTTTGAAAAAAGTAATAGTGGCATTTTTACAAAGTGACATGTCAAAAATGACATTTCTTGAAAATTATATTCTTCTTTTTTTATTTAGAGAATAACAAAGTCATAATCGTTATGTCAAACGTAGAGAAATTATTAACCACAAATCCAAATATATAAGAATCAAATATAATTTTCTAAAAACATAAAGTATACAAAAATGTAATAATTTTCTAGGTTTTGTTTTTAATTCAGATGATTTTGACATTATATCATCGGTGTCCACATTATAAATCATGAAGTAATCATTTTCTAAATTTGGGCATAAGCGTACTTCTCCATATTTGAGAGCTCACTACAAGAAAACTGTATTTTTGTGACTGCTAATTCCGTCACAGATATTTATGACTGAAGTGGAACGATTTTGTGACGCATTTGTCTCAATAGTGTCACATATTAGTGACTGCTTTGAGACAGATTTGCGACTAAATTAATGTCGTCGCAAAGTTGTCACTTATGTGCGACACTTATGTGACGTCAAAAAGGTGTAACGTATTAGTGACACATTTGTTACTATAATGAATGTCACATATTAATGACAATCCTTTAAGCGTCACAAGAAAGTGACAACTTGTGTATTTTGATAATCTATAAAGATCTTTGTGATTTTCAAATCCAACATGTGTATTTTGATTAGTATTTGAGAATAACAAGATTTTCCAACGGATTTGATGATAACTTATGAATCCTTCAAAATCCACTAAAATCCATTTTAAAATCAAATCTATAAGTAAATATGTAGGATTTTGATTTGTATTTGATGAGAATTACAAATTGAATAAGAGATCATTTTGATTAGTATTTGAGAATCACAAATTGAATAAGACATGATTTTAATGAAGATTTTAAAATGACAAATTGAATAACATATGATTTGGTTAGGATTTTCAAAAATCCATCAAGAAAGCAAAGCCCATGATGATGAGGCAAAGAGGAGGCAAAGAGAAAGCAAACACTACAAGAAAACAGCACATGAGTGACTACTTGTTGTGACTGTTTATTCAGTCACAAATATATGCGACTCATTTGGGATTATTCTGTGACACATTTGCGACTAACAAAAAATCAATATCTCATCAGTCGCTAATCTGTGACTGAACTTTTTGGTCGGCAAAGAGTCTCAAATAAGCGACTAATCTCAAACTGTTATTATTGGTTTTATAGATCGTCCTAAAACAGTCACACATTTGAGACAACTTAACGACTATCCAATCAGTTACACATTTGCCACTATATAGTTAATAACAATTCAGACACAGATGAGCGACTAACCTACGAGTAACAGAATAGTCTCAAATTAGCCACTACTTTGCAATTGAACCGTAAACCATATT
Source organism: Draba incana (assembly GCA_963576765.1). Taxonomy (NCBI): domain Eukaryota; kingdom Viridiplantae; phylum Streptophyta; class Magnoliopsida; order Brassicales; family Brassicaceae; genus Draba; species Draba incana. The sequence continues at coordinate 12,767,878 of OY755215.1, forward strand.
AAAACTGAGACACATTTGTGACTATTTTGCAACTTACCGTAGGTTTTTTTGAGAAATTAAGAAAAGATTTCATTTATAAACAAAAAAAAAATGTTTTAAACATATAAATTAACTATGTGTTCTTATGATTTCAATACTCGGAGTAATTGGAAGAATCAAAAGTTTGAAAGTTAAATGTTCAAGAAAAATTCAATCTTCCATTACATGTTAACATAAACCTTATACTTATTTCAATCAAATCTTCCTTCTAAATTAACATTTTCAAATTTTTATTTTTAAATGATAGTATCGTGTATGTAATCGTACATTTTAGTTCATATATAGAGGGTATACTCATTAGAAATACATATGCTTCACATTTTTGGGTCCAAATGTTTAGGGTATAGGGTTTTTGATTTTTCAGTAGCAAAACAGTCACAAAATAGATACAAATTTGTTACTATTTGCATACTAATTTTGTTGTGTTTTTAAATTTGGTGTTTGACAAATTTTGGGGCAAAATATGAAAATTTTGGGACTTTTGGGCGGGGAAAATTTGGCCAATTATTTCCCCCTTAAACAATTTTACAACTGATTTGTTACTAATTTGTGCTTAACGGGGAAAACTTGCAATTAATTATAAAGTTAAAAATCAGATTCCCAAATTTAGTTTACTCAACCCTAAAATTTCTAATTCTCACTCTCTTGACACTTGTTCGATAATTTGATTCCCAAACCCTTTCTTCTTCTCTTTTCTCTTTTCTCGTCGATTCTCACTCAAATCTCTTGTTTCTTCTTCTGCTTATAACCCAATCTCGTTTCTTCGTTCTCTGTTCTTGAATCTTCGCCATGGTTGGTAGATCTAGAACCAGTCGGGGAGAGGACTTGCTCGTGGAAGAGGAAACGCCGTCGGTCGAGGGAGAGCCACTAACGCCGTCGCTCCTAGAGCCACTACCGTCGCCGCTCCTCCAGCCACAGTCGGTGGTGTTACTTTTAACCAATCTCTTCAATTCTTAAGGTGCTCTTGCGAGGTTCGACCAATCTCCTCTTTTAATCAAGATCCCGACTATTTAGACTTGTTTCCGATTTCTAGGTTTCTTTGATTCGTTTTTCTCGAGAAAATCAATGGTGGATTGGATTGGATTATTGTAGTAACTAAATTAACAACTTATTCTTACGGAGCTTCCGCAGTTTTCAGGGGAATTGTGAGGTTAATGATTCACAGAACAAAATGAGGGAAAGAAATTGGGTGTATTCATCACTTAAGTAATGAGTTTTCACTTGTGTGTATTCATCACTTAACAATTTGGCATTGTTTGCTTTCAAGAAGGAAACAGTCGGTTTATTTACAAGAGAGGAATATGTGGAGAAGGTAAATGGTTTGTATGATTCTCCTTTTATGCTTCATTTTTTGCATACTCATCAAGATTATGGTGTTAATCGTGTCCGTGATATCTGTAGAGGGTTAATATTCGTAATAAGAGAAGGAGAAATTCCACAAGCTACAACAAGAGTGAGTTTGGTTTTTTAAGCTCCATTCTTCATTATTACTTTTTATTGGGTTAAGCCTCATTGACTTTGTTTCTAAACTACAGGGAAGAGGAGCTTCAACAACAGAAGCGTAGCAAGAAGAGAAAGATTAAGGGAGCATCCCGCTTATCTTTTGCTCAAGATATTGAGAATGGCAGTGATGAAGAAGATGGAGAAAACAGTAAGTTCAACTGATCCATCAATCTCCTAGGTCAGACTTAGTTTACGTCTTTTTCTTAAGGTCTACCTTGATTTCTGAATATGCTATTGTTGTTATATCAGTAGTGAATTCTCGCTAAGCTCTATCTTATTTCCTACATCATCATGTATTAAAGACAGTTGTTGATCAGAGTCTTGCTTCGTTGTTGGAACTTTGAGATGCAGATAGCTTGCTGACTTAGGAATTTCAAATCTCATCTTATATTGTCCTCTTAAGCAAGTAGTAGTGAGGATTACTACATGTCGCTGTGAGTCAGTGGTCATATTACTTTAGTGTAAAGTTTTTGCATATCTTCTTTGTGCGATTCCCTGAGATGCATTTTACTTTGTTTCCTTGATTTTGTTTATTCAGAATCTCTGTTAATGCCTCAAAATTTTATGCTCATGTTCAGGAAGAAAGGCAAAGGAGAGAAACGTGTGTGCTAAGTCTTTGATACTCTGAATCTTCCTGAAGGTGAAGCAATATCCTCGATAATTTTTCGTTTCATGGAACAAGTTATATAGTTTGAAGCAGCTTGGGATAACAAGTATTGCACTCTAGACTCCTTGTAGACATCATCATCTCCCTTCTTTTAAATGTTTTTTGTGTTAAAACATGAACTTGTGTTATCTTTTATTCCATTTTTGTAGTAGTATGGAACATAAGTTATGGATCTTGTATGTGATGTATCTTTTTGTGTTAACAATTTCAATATTCAAATTTTCTTTCTAATTTCATCTTTTTAAATGTGTATATATGTATATTGTTGCAAACAAGTGGCTAATTAGCTTCTTAACTTATTTGTCTTAAAAAAGTTGCATATATGTGACTAGAAAGGTAGTTACATATTAGTCTCATTAATATGACTACCAACATTTGTCACTATTTAGTCTTTAATATGTGACTACTAAATAAGTATCAAAGTAGTCGCTTATTTGTGACGGAAAAAAAACAGTAACAATTTAGTCGCTTATTTGTGACGAAAAAAAAACAGTAACAATTAGCGACGAACAATTAGCGACTATCTTTTTTAGTCACAAAGTAGTCGCTTATTGTAGTTTTGTGACTGTTTTGTGACTCTTTAGGGAGTCACTCATGTTATGTCTTCTTGTAGTGAAATAGACTCGCTGTTGAGCAGAAAAAATATCCAAAGCAATCGATGACTTGCGACACGAGCTTTCCCGGGCGCAATCGAAGTGTACCGAGGCGGAGCGCCGCAACAAATCATTGGAGGCGCTGAAGGATAAGAATGGGGCAAAGATTGATGAGTTAAGGAGGTCTCTGAAAGCTGTGAACGAGCTGTTGGAGTCACAGGTTTCCCAAGCCGTTATCGAGGCCAAACAGGAAGTGGAGCAACTGTTTCAGGATAAGATTGCGAGTGTCACGAAGAGCATTGATCTCTTGAACGGTTCAGCGAAAGATAATATGTTAGATCTTGCTTCAATTGAAGCTAACATTCAGCTCATCGAGGTTTTCCTTGGCGAGAATTCTCCCACGTTTGCCAAAGAGAGCAAGAGAATGGAGGCGCGGCTTCACAGGTTTGGGGGTTGGTACGAGCGGTTTGATCAAAAGATCGCTAAAATCAAAGCCGAGCTAACCATCCCTTCTTTGAAGAAAGACTTGTTCACCGAGATACATGATAACGAGCCGATTGAGCTTTCTGCGGCGAGAGCCGGTATTCAAGACATGTCCGGTTCGAATTAGGATGTCGTCGTCGCTTCACAGCTCGGTCTTACCGATGATGCCAAGATCTCCAATAGTTTCGGATCTACCACTTTGGTTCTCCCGATTGATGCGAGTGCGCAGGTCGCTGGTGATCATGCTACACCATTAGTTGCGCACGATACGGGTAACTTACCTATGTACTTTCTCTAGAAATCTTGCTATGTCATGAGAAAAATAGTTGTGTTCTTGAATAATCTGATTATTGTTTGAAATTTGGGTAGGTGGCGTCGACGCTACTGAGGTATTGCAGGGCTCGGTCAAGGCCATTCTGCCAAGTAAGGAGAATGATGTTTCTGGGGCGTCTGAATTTACGCTGTACCCAGATTCGGGCACGAAGAAGATTGAAGTTATTTAGGAGCTTGTGGAGAAGAGTGACGCCGAAGCCTTGGGAGACGGAGAGACCGCCTAAACTTCTAATCCTCATGTTTTCTTTTCCTGTTTAAGACTTTGTTGCCTTAATGGCTTTTGCTTGTCGCTTTAGACTTTGCTTATATTCAGATGGTTTTTATCCGTCATGACTATGTATTTTTGCCTCGCGTCTGAGAAAGATGTGAGATGATTATTATGAAAACGACTTTTGTTTCTATAACTTGTGTTATTTTTCTGCAAAAGTATTTTGGGTCTGCCGAAAAATTGTTTCTCAAGCTATTCGCCGTTGATGAAGGGTTTTACTGATTTACAACAGTGTTACCGAATTTCTGATTGTTAGTTGATTTTGCTGAATTGGATATTTTTGGTTTACAGATGTGCTCCTGTGAGGGCATCCGCTCCAAGAATGACACTTAGATTTCGTTGTACCAATCGTTCTGCTAGCTGGGTTTTCGAGTTGGACATTTTGGTTTACAGATATGTTCTCATGAACACAATTGCTCCAAGAATGAACGCTTATATTTATATAGTGCGCTTTTGATCCGCTAGGATGTGGTAGTTTATATCTAGGAAAGATGTTGGTGTTCGCCGCTATGGCCAGTAGCGGTGCAAATAAACAAAGACGGTTGTTTTGAGTTTGATCTTTGATAGATCGTAGTTGTCTAAGTATGAGAAATTGTTAAGTAAAAAATCATAGGAAATGGATTTTTTATAAATTGTGGATTTCGGCTGACCGGAGTAACCGTTTACAAAGATGGGAGTATTCGAGTATACGCACCCATCCGAAAAAGAACCCGTCCGAAAAAGAGATGCCTACGTACCATTTGCAAGGATCAAGTCACCACGTAGTTCATGGCAAGTAACTTAGTAATAGTACTTTTGAGTTTCCTTGCGTTCCACAAGCGTGGGATCATTTCGCCTTTCATGTTGGCGAGTTCGTAGACCCTTGGGCGGACCACCTTCGTGACTTGATAGGGTCCTTCCAAGTGTGCGCCAAGCTTACCGGCATTCGGCTCCGCCGTGTTCTGAAAAACTTTGCAGAGGACTAGATCTCCTTCATAGAAGCGCCGGATCTTAACCTTGGAGTTGTAGTATTTTGCTGCGGCTTGCTGATACTCTGTCTTTTTGATTAATGCCTTATCCAGTCGTTTGTTAATGAGATCCAGTTCGTCAAGCATTAGGAGATGGTTAAGCCCTTCTTGTTCAGGGAGCAGTCGGCGGCGTACCCCTGGAAAGTGGACCTCGGGAGGAATGACGCATTTTGTGCTGTAGACAAGGGAAAAAGGTGTTTCGCCAGTGGCTCGGCGGGGCATAGTGCGGTACGACCAAAGTACGCCTTCAAATAAATCGGCCCAGTGGCCTTTTTTTGCTTATAACCATGTCTTTAATCCATGGATGAGTGTTTTATTTGACACTTCGGCTTGATCGTTTCCTTGAGGGCAACGTGGCGTAGATTTGCTAAGTCTGATTTTCCATTTATCGCATAAAAGATTAAACTTTTTGGAGATGAATTATGAGTTGTTGTTGGTGATGATCTCATACGTGACTCCGTAATGGCAGATGATGTTTTCCCATATGGATTTTTCTACCTGCCTATATCCTTGATGCAGCCAAAGGCTTCTGCTTCTACCCATTTAGAAAAAATAATCTGAAACGACTAACAAATAGCGTTTTTGCCGTGACGAGTAAAGTGGTCCGACAATGTCCATCGCCCATCTCATGAATAGGTAAGGCGATGTCCATGATGAGAGCAGTTCGGTAGGCTAATGAATAGTTGGGCCGTGAAGCTGGCACTTCTCGCACTTAGCGGCAAACTTCTCGCAGTCATTGATCATTGTAGGCCAGAAGTAACCATGCCGCTTGATTTTGATGGCAAGCGCTCTTCCACCAGAGTGGTTTTTGCACAAGCCGCTATGCACTTCCTTCATAATATCGTGGGCTGCTTGTCTTTCCACGCAAATGAGGAAAAGTCCAGATAAACTCCATTTAAACACGTCGCCATGGAAAAGGATAAAACGCGTCACCTAAGCTTTAAGCTTGCAAGCCGCCCATTTATCGGCGGGTCACCGGCCGTTAGCGAGATAGCCACGAATATCGCCCATCCATGTAGCGTCGCACCCATATTTGGTTGTGCCCTCGTCTTCGTTATCGGCTGCGCCATGCTCTGGTGGCGGTTCGTCGCTGAATGTATTAGCAACTCCAGGAAGTGGGCCATGGTCAAAAGTTGAGTCGTCAAAAACAGAGTCGGTGTCTTCCTCCATCGCGGTGGGTTCCCCCGCGGAAACATGTACTCCGGTTGTTGTCGGTGGCTCGACGGGTGCGCTGTCAAGGATTTGTTGAGCGCCTCTTGGTCCTTGGACTTCCTGAGCAGCTCTGCCACCATCTCCTTGACGTCGTTAGATGGCTCCAGGTTTGCCGCAGTGGTGGTTTGGGGGCCCGTCACAGTAGATCCGTTAAGAGGCACATATTTTTCGTTGTTTTGCTCATTGCGAGTCGTCTGCTCGTTTTGTCTGGTTGCTCCAGATCCATTGGGAGCCGTCTGCTCGTTGTTCTGTCTTTCTATTTCGGATCTGTTGGGAGGCGTCTCCTTTGGATCGGCACTGGCGTCCGTTGCGTTCTGTTGCGTCGTTTCGCTGCTACAGTTCATCTTCTCGAATTTGCTCGTGGTTTCTTTGTGTATGAAGTTTTGTTGTTTACCCTCCTTCTAGCGCCAAAGTGTGGGAGCTGGATTCCTACAATTAAATTTTTCGGGTTCGCGGAAGAGCTGCTAAACTTTTAGTTAGAAAACTAGAACAATTGAGAAGAAAGAGTTTTTATTAGTTATGTAGCTGTAAAAGAGTATAAGGGTTTCTGTGTGAAATTCGTGATCCCCTCTAATGGGGATGATACAACAATATATATAGTAAACTAAGTCGGCTAGGGTTTTTGCTTGAGCTACACTCCTTAAGTCGGCCGGCCCATCAGCTGTTCGGCCCACCCGTGACTCGGCTCGGCCCAATTAAATGGGTTACACTGAATTGGGCATGATAAGTTGAAGTCCATTCTGCGAATCAGTTCATCCGGTTTGTTTCGATATTACAGGTGGTTTACGGGTCTTCTAACCGGTTGATGGATCTAAGGCGTTCGTGGGAGCTCTCCTTCATCCAGACTTAGTCATTTTCTTATGTCGA